>JAYKAV010003216.1:185085-261091 GCA_035582835.1 Phoebastria nigripes | reverse complement strand
GCTTCCTCCTGGATTATGGGGGGTTTATCCCGCTCACCGTCCCCGTCTTCCAGCTCAGGGGGCTGAATACCCTGACGGTGACTGGTCTGACTATTAAAGGCTGAGGCAAAGAAGGCATTAAGTACCTCAGCCTTTTCCTCGCCCTTGGTGGCAACGTTCCCCCCGGCATCCAATAGAGGATGGAGATTCTCCTTGGCTCTCTTCTTGTCCTTAATGTATTTGTAAAAACATTTTTTGTTGTCTCTAACGACAGTGGCCAGATTGCATTCTAGCTTGGCTTTTGCCTTTCTGATTTCCTCGCTGCATGACCTCACGAGATCCCTGTACTCTTCTTGAGTTGCCTGCCCCTTCACCAATTAAAGCAAAGCCAAAGACAGATTTTTTTTAAAAACCAAACTACTTCAGGCGATGTTTCTAAATTTTAGCAAGGGAACAAGATTTTAAAGATTCTTGGAAAAATAAAAGGTGTTTTCTCAATGACACAGTTGATGCCTGTTAAGCCCAGCACCTGTTTTAGGGAGCTTAAATTTCAACACAGAGCCTGAGGCAAGTCAGTGCCCTGGGATGGAATATAGCTACCCAGCAAGCTGAGCAGGAAGCCACTGAGTTAATAGGAAGTATTGGGTACAAGAACTGTTCTTCAAATTCCCTCGGGCATCTTATTTCAGAGGTCTAAGGTGACCCTCTATTCATCACCCAAAATAATTCCCTAAAAAAGATTCCCTTACCCTTCCTCCCCCTCCTCGCCACAGATTTGACCAGAGTGTTGTTTTTCCTTTTCACCTCCATTTCCCCAATGCCTGTGTCACTGGAGAGGCTTCTGCTCCCCCTCCTAACAGTCCCCGGGAAGCAAAAGCTTAAGTCTGAGCTTTCATCTACTGCAGGGACCAAATGCCACTTTCCCAGGAGTGCTCTAGGWGCCAGATGAAAGGCTCTTTCAGGGTGCAGAAGGGAAAAAACATGTTGGCTTTCAAGTCTTCACCACCTTTTCTGAGTTCTTTTTCAACTGGGGACAACGTGCTTTTTTTTGCACCCATTAGGAGCTGTCAGCGGCTGTGATCTTTTGTCGCCAGCCTCAAGTCAGTGAGTCACTAGGCATCTCTGGTGATGGTATGCTGATGAGCACGATGCTCATACTCACTGGCTTCTGTCTCCTTACCTCGGTGTCTAATGGTTCCAACTTATTCTTTATTTTCTTGCCATCATCTCTTACTGTCTTCAACCTATTGTTTGGTTCAATCTGTCCCTCACTTTCTTCTGGGTGTTTCCTTTGCTGTTTGTTTTAGGCTGTCTTGTTTTTCTGATCTAGTGTCTTGGAAGCTGCATGTAGATGTATGGTAATATTCATGACTTTCTGACAAAGATGCTATTAACCCATGCCAATTTTATTCTTCTACCCTTCCTTCACTGCTTCCACACCCAGACTTCCACATTCAGATCTCAGCCTTTTGACCTTTCTCTGTCTTCTTTTCTTGTGTAGAGGGAACAGGCATTTGAGATTTTTTATTATGCTATTCAAAAAGTTAATTATTTAAAAGCAGCACAACTTGGTTGAAGTAAAAAAAAAAAAAAAGTTTTAGCTTATTTAATAAAATGTTGGAATGTACCAACACATTGAATGTTTATACTAAACATTTAGTTTAGAAAACTTGATTCTCAGCATATTCCTGTGAATAGAACTCCTTTTCATCCCCCAAGGGCTGAAGGATGGATCTGATATCCTTCGGGTTTTTTACTGAAACTCAGATGTTATTTTGGGTTTTTGCTAGCTTTCTTTCTGTGTCTGTTGATTCAGCAGAGTCCAATTTACAGTGTGGAACTTTAACAAGATCAGCTGTAAGTATAAAACACAAAACTAATATTAGATGGTTTGGGCAAACTTTCCTCTGTTTATTCTTTCTGTATGTATCCTCCACCTTTTTTCTGCCTCATTCTTTTAGGCTCAAAATCTATACTAAATTCCTCCTAACTCCTGACTTACATTATCAGAGTGTTTTCATTTAGAAATAAGAGAGAGGTTCCAAGACTGCAAAACTCATTGCAGCATGAGCGCAAGACAGGATACATTTTTTTTTGTGCCTCTGAACTTACCCCAGATCTAATCAGTACCACCAACTACTATCACAGAAAAACAGCAGCAATAGCAACAAACAAGGGAAAAAGACAGTGAGATATATCTTCACATACTTTTTTTGTTCTTAACGTTAAGAAGATCAAGCTACTTTACCAAATTCTACTCTTTGAATAGACAGGTTCCTATGTTAACTATATATTGCATTTTTACCAAATAGGCTTTAAAGGTTATTATTCTGTATATATTGATAGTTTTCTTTGCGTATGCTATATAAACCTCAAAAGTTATTATAATATTCATGTCTATAAGAATAATGCAACTCTGCAGAAATAATATAAACTGGAGGCATGCTTATCACTTTAAGAAAGTTTCAAAAGTGGTCTTGGGTGATTTAAGATTTGATTCACTGGCTCCCAAATGTCCATAATGTCATCGTCTTTGCCCACATAGCTTTCCACGGTAAGTGGTTTATCTAAGACCAATTTTTATTTTGAAACTCACCTTTTTTGAAGCTGAGGAATTTCAATTCGCTTAAAGGCTTTGATTCCATGTTCAACCATCCAGTTCAGTTGTTTACAAATGACTGCCTACCATGTTAAGACTGCAGTTACAGACAGCTTGGCAAATACCATCCACTAGTACTGTAATTCAGCTTTAGATGTGTTTTTTCCTTCCATGAGGAAATGTTTAAAGAAAGTGGTTTGATACATTTCTTAAACAAGAGTCACTGTTTCAGTACAATACCAAGAATTGTTTTTATGGACCTGATCCTGAAAACACTCGTACAAATACTGCTTTACATGTCTGACTAAGATGAATCTTCTCCCTTAAGAGCTCATGGGATGGGATCCTATGGTAATTTTCAGGGAATGGCATGACTACATCTTAACACTTGCAGGATGTTAAGTATCTTCAACATACACTGTTCTTGGGAGAATCAGGCGTTACTCAAATTCAACAGGAGATGCTAAGTAAATAAAGAAAACATTTTTGGATTGGTGTCTCTACCAGACTTTTTCCCAATGACTCTGGACAGACATTTGTATAAATGGGTAGAACCATTATATTTCTGTTTCAGTAAGTAAAATGCTTCCAGGAAGCATCAGGCATATTGAGATTGCTTTGGACAGATGGTCTGTTCATGCACAGCAATTGGAAACTTTTGGGACACGTCAGACTTATTGTGCATACAATCATAAGAAAATAAACCTAGAAGGAACCTGGGAAGATCATACAGCTTAGTGTCCTCTCTAAAGCAGGATCTATCTCTGGACAGGTGCTTGTTTAACTTGTCATTAAGTACTTCCAGCGATGAAGATTCCAGTCTCCCTAAGCCACATATTTCAGTGCTTTGCAGTTCTTACACATAAGAAAACACAGCCAGTGTCTGACTGGAAACCTTCTGCTGCCATTTAAGGCCATTCCTTTTCATCCTGTGTACCACAGACATGGAGAACAGTTCATTCTCTCCCCTCTATGGTAGCCTTTAAATGCCAGAAAAAGGTTTAACCCCTTCTCAGTTTTGCAGGTATGTATCACCACAGCTTATCAGTAGTGCAGTCAGCTGATAGTCAGACTGTCAGTCTCACTGYGCATGTGCAGCGCATCAGTGTTTCATTCCACTCTTCTGAACATTGCTGGGTCTGCTATAACCCGGACCAGCTACTCTCCTGCAATGCCATAGTCAGTGTGAGAGCTCTCAAGAGCATCCCCTGTACGGCGTATGTGCCCTTGGACTGAGCCACACATGGTGAATGAGTGCAGGATTTCCTGGATGCACAGAAGCTACCTGAGGACACAGAGCTGAAATTTATCTGGAAATCTCAAACACAGTCTTCAAGGTCATCCAAAGCGATCCTGCATAGGAAAAACTGCTTGGGAAAGCCCAGATGTGTGGCAGTTCTGTCAATGGCAGAATACAGCAGGCTAACACTGGCTTTTTAAAGTTCTAGTAGTTTAAACATACAGACATAAATCTACAAAACACAACAGTAAACTTTCTGGTGGTAGTCAGCTGCCCCATTTGCAGTGCTCCACTACCAGCACCGAGCCAAAGTTAGCAAGAGAAAATGTCTCCATGTACATTACACTGTAGAGAAATGACAGCTTGAAAATATAGTCTCAGAAATAGTCATTTGCAGCCTTGCCCGTAACAGTTAATTAATGCACTCACTAAGGACCTATATTCAGCCTCTAGAAATTCTAGGATTAGCATCTATGTGGGTTTTATCTCTTTGATCTCAAGAGTGAAACTCCTCTTTTCCCCTGTGCTTTTTGCCCAGTAAGCTGAAATTTAAATGAAACTTCTTTGCACTAGTAAGATAGAGGAATGAAACTCATTAAATTATGTCCATGCGCTGACAAACACTGTGGTAGTTATCAGTAACGTGGATTCTTGCAACTCCACTGCCATTTCCCAGTATTTCAATGGGAAAGAGAGTAAATAGGAGTTTTTACTTTAGAAGAGGCATAGGCAATTAACTGATGCCATTTCAGTTTTGGATCAATGTATTACAGGGTGCATTCATAACTAAATGGAGGACAATGGTTTAAAATAATAAAAAAACAGGGAGGAAGTTTCTTTTCAGTCTTGTTAGGATTTTTTTTTTTTTTTTTTTTCTTTCCAGAATAATCATGTTTATGTGGGAAACTTTTGAGAGGAAATGATTTTCCATTTCAGCAGGGAAAGTGTATTTGGAATTACTAGAATCTGGAGCATATGGAAATGAAGCTTCCCAAGTAGACAGATGAAAATGGCACATTCAGAGAGCAGCAGAGATCTATAGGGGATGGATACCTGCCAGGCTCTTGGGAATGTTTCAAGACTGTCACTGGAGCCCCAAAAACACCTGTCAGCATTTGCTGAAAGTATGGGATTATGAAAGAAACAAAATATTATGAAACAGAAAGCATCCTAAACAACTTATTTCATTAAAGTAAAATTTCTCCATCTAAGATTCACTGTTCTCCTGTATTAAGGATATTCTTTCTCAAAAAGTTACTGAAGTTCTAGTTTTATAAGACAGAAATAAAATAGCAGAAATGTGATGTGTTCTCTGTGATCAGTGAGCTATATCACCACTAAACATGTGTCTAGCACTAAAATTATGAATGAGGTATAAAATAGTTACCAAAGGTTCCTGGCTAAGTACTACACAAATCAGTGAAGGAAGATCTATATATAGAAATCCATTTGATACCTAGTAAAGGTATGCCGGGAGAAAAAAATCACTTTGAAATGGCAAGTGAGACTTTGGAGTTTCTTGGCTAATGCCTGTCCTTTTCCTTATTTATCCACCCCCTTACTATTCTTCTCCAAACATTCCCTCCTGCAGTCCTTCACTATACCGCTCTTAATGCCTTTGGTGGTATGAGGTTGTTAATAGCCATTTTATACAAATCTCCATCTTGGGACTCATTTTGGTGTAAGATTTAGTATTTACTTAATTCTTTCTCAGTCCCCCCAAATTAAAAACAATAAAACTGATCAAATATAACTCATCTAATATTCAGTGAGATATGATGTGAGATAATCTGCCTGTATTCATCTGTATTCAGGTAAGTTCAGGTCAGACTTTGTTCCTCACTGAACAAAGTCTTAATTTATTTCTATCTATCCAGTAGAAATAAAGACAGTGAGTGTCATCTCCAGGTTTTATTTGGTACTAGGGTAAAGTTGGGTACACCAGGGTATTTGGTAAAGTTGGAGGATATGGTTGTCAACAGCTGGTTTGTGTCACAGCTTGGCCAAGTTCTGTGATCAGAGAGGGTTTGACTCTGGTAGGAGAGCCCTGCAGCTATGAGTTCAGTGGCAGTATAGTACAGACATCCCCACCTTTTGCAGGGGAGGCAACCATCACTTTATCACACACAATGACAACAGTGTCTTCTAACTCAACCGGAGAAGGTCCTAGCCATATAGGTCCACTTCAAGCGCCTGAAAGAAGTGATATCATGGCACAGTTCTTTCTCAACAAAAAGGATAAATACTCTGAAAATAGAAGGGCAGAAAGCCAAAGGCTGGGATACCCCACTTCACATCACTTAAGTGGTATTGGAGTCCTTCAGAATGGTGGTGGGCTCTAATTCCATCTATTATCTGCCATTTCCCAAAACAGGCAGCAACAATAGCTCCTTCAGTCTATTGAGTGGCTCCAGCTGAGTGGGGGAAGAGGGAAAAAGGAGCCAGACTCTGGGAACAGTGAGGAACTGAGCCTCTACAAAGGAGTCTGGTGAGGGAATTGGCGCTTGGCACTGGAAGACAGTTCCTGCACAGCGAAGAGACTTTCAGGGAGTAAATTGATTTTCATGGATTTTATAGCAAAATAGTCCTATGTGGCTCTTCCTACAAAGAGGTGGAAGTCCTTGAAGGAAAGAATTGTAGAAGAATTTTTCTCCCTCTTTTGCTGATTTACATCATTACAAAAAAAGCCCTCAAAATTTTAACTCCTTTTCACTATCTAAACACTATTGCCTCTCACCCAGTTCTTAGCACAGCAGAAGTAATGTGTTTCTATATCCCCCCTTGGTATTCAGGAAGAGCAAGAATGCAGACTTTCCCTTCAAGGACTGTGTTTTGAAACATAAACATCTTTTTTAAACCCAAAGCTAACTGTTTCTAGCAAGAACAGGATTATCAACATGGACCCAAATCCTATCCTCTGTAAAGTCATTCACATCAGTGGGATTTGCATACATCTTGCAAAAGATAATTATGCCCGCAGTTTTCTTATGTTTGTCCAGCACATATATGTCATCACCCTGAGTTAGAGACTAGCAGGATACAACGGAGATCAAACACTAAACTTTCAGAACACTTCATGGAAATTTGGATGTTCAAATAATATTCTTGGGATAGACTTTCAGCACAAAATTTCTCCACATCTCTGGAGTTCTTTTTCTTCATCATACTCTTTTAAGCGTAACTGTGGACTGAGCATTGCCACCAGGGCTGTTAAGACTGAATTCTGTATTACACCAAAATATCTGTTCTGTAGACCCATACACAACTTCTTTTGTGGTCTCCATCACTAATACTTGATCTTATTTGCTGCTGGTAAGTATTAGAAGTCCTAAATATCTATAGGAAAGAAACTGTAGTAAGTTATTTAACTGAAATCAAAATCCTGAATTTGTTTGAAGTTCATATGACTTCAGATTTGGAGCTGGAAATCAAATATGAGTGCAAATATACCTATAAATACAAAAAGTGATTCAGCGCTGGCTCAGCTAACACAAATATAACAATTTTCCTTGAGGTGTCCAAAACTGAGAAATTAATCATCAGGAGTTCATCCAGTTTGTCAGACTAAGTTATAGAAGAAACAATAAAAAGACTTTTTAAAGTCTGTTATTTGACAAATTCCATAAAGCCTGTCTCTCAGAATGTGAGAATTTTCTTTTGAATTAGGAAAAGTATTTAGCATCCATATTTATAGTAAAAAAAAAAAAATGCTTACTATTCTTCAGTACCCAGCAGCTCACTTCAGACTTTTGCAATGTCTTAGTTTCCTCTCTTATTAAACACAAGCTGCAAAGAGAAAGTTGTCTGAGCCTTAAAATCAGTGTGGAAAAGTTTTAAACCTTGTGTCTTACATTTTAGCTTGATTCATAGGAGGAAAAATATAGGAGGTGGGACAGGGATGATCTGTGTAACTAACGCAAGCAAATGTATTAAGATGCATCTCTTGATCCACATCATATTTCAGTCAAATTGAACAACTTTGTGCTGCATAACAACGACAACTGGATAAGAGCACATTGCAGTGCTTTGCACCTTGTCTGCTCTTCCTGCCCTCACATCATAACACCAGTTTGATAAGTGCTGCTTTACTAGACTATTAAAACTATTAGAAACTCCTGCAAAAGGTGCAGGACAGTCTCAGCACAGTATATTCAGTTACAAGTCAAATTTTACCAAGATCTTATGCTGAAAAACATGGGTAGTAGTGTAAAAATCATTAACAAATAGTTTTATATATACCTTCATTCCAGTGAATAATCAAAGAAAATTGATTCAATAAGCTAAGGCCTTCAATAACAGATACTTGAGTTCAAGTCTTCCTGCTGAAAGCTATGCTCCCTCCAACATTTCACTTAAATATATTTGACATGGAAATAGTCTTTGATCCTTTCAGAGTCAAGAGAGAAAGCTTATATTTGTACAAATTATCTATACTTCATTTTACCAGACAAAACAGATCAAGCATATCATCGCTGATTATATCGATCAGCTCAACATCTTATTTCTTTAGAGTATCACCAAACAGCAAGATTCTTCAAACCCAGGGTAGGATCATGCCTTTGTTTCAGGTTTCCCTTTATGTCTGTTGCTCGTCAGGTTGCAGCACCTTTAGCTAGAGATGTATCTCAGCAGTTCCTTAAACCCAATTTAGAGTCTGGAAGGACTGCAGGCTCACAGAGCTAGGTGTAAACAAGTCTTTCATCCTAGAATTTTCTGAAAGCCTCTAGTCTTCAGAAGGCTGGACTTTTTTCATCCTTCCTTCATCTGCTCTTGGGCTCTACTTTCTCATTTTGCTCTTGAAATACTAGGGAATACCCCAAAACTCTTGTTAGTTTTTACATTTCCAAAAACCCCAATCCTATAACATTATTCCTGAACCTGAACTCTTCTGTTTCTTTATTTTGTGTGTCCGTCTCCCACCAGTCCTAAAGATTTTCCTACGTAACTTCAGCCTTACAAGATTATTATTTTCCTTTCCAAGCCTCAGTTCCTAACAAAACCTTCACCTATGCCCCTTTCACTTTTGCACTTTTCTTTTGGGGTGGCTATTATTTCTCGGAGTTATGTCCTAGATTTATCAGTAAGTCTTTCTGTCTAGAACAGTAAGTGAAAAATCAACGAAAGAACACGGAGTCAAGTTCTTACAGTGCCACCCTATAATAAGATAACAAAAAAATGCCTGTTTGAGAGATTAGAAAGTCTCAGTAAAGGGAGGAAAAAGAGAAAGTTCTACAGAAAATACAAAGCTCCAAGGGTGTTAAGACATGTGTTGGTATGATGCAAAAGAATCATTTGTAAGCTTGAATTTTTGGTGATTTAATTAATATGTTAGTCTTAATGCACAGAAATTATTAGTTCTTGTGTCTAAGTAATATTAGAAGGTTAGGTATCCTATTAATTAGGCACTTAGAATTCAAAGCATAGATAAATATTCAGTAATTTTTGAAAATGAAAGAAAGAACATTAGCTATTACTAGTTCCACCTGTCAAATCTTATTCACTTTGACATTAGGAGGAGGGAATTTGTTAGAATAATAGAAAACATCCTAAAAGTTTTATAAAGCATCCCACAGAAATCCGTAATGAATTTCTTTCCTGCTGTATGGTGTTTGAACCGTATAGAATGGATCAAACAGGTTGGGGGGGCAGGGGGGGGAATCTCTGATCTATACATTTTCAGACTGTTTTCAATATTCTGTTACTCTTTATATGCTAATCATGTTTTAATCATGAGAAAATCTCCAGAAGAGCTAGAGTTGCTTTATGGGATGACTTCTGTAGCATTTGGAGATAGGCCTGGAAAGTTGCTTTTTTAAATTGATGTTAAGGATTAGCATAATGTGTAGTATAAAGCAATAACAAAAAGGCTTTTACAACACTAGTCAGAGTTCCCCTCCCCCCATCTTCTAGAGTTTACAATCCGATGCTTTTACAGTTATGTAGTATGATTCAGTGTTGATCACAGAACTAGGTTATGTGTTATATTGTAAGTGATTAATATTTTTTCCTCCCACTTCTGCTAGTTCAGGGGACAATGTGCTAGCTAGTGCTTTTCATACTAAATATTGCAGAGCTAAAGATAAGTGTCTGCCACAAACATTTCAACTTTAAAAAAAACTTCAGAGTTGTCTTTGAAGCAATCTTGCACAGTATAAAAACTTTTCGCTGTTAATTTTCTGAAATATGCTGAGTTAAGGTTGCCTTATCATGAAACACACTGCTACCAGGTTTTGGGGAAAACCACCATACTAAATTCTTGAGGGGATGCATGGCTCAGAATGATGCAAGTGGATATTGATACCTTCATATGCCGGTGCTACACATAAGGGGAATGATGTGGAGAAGCACGCACAGTGGCTCTAAGAGCCATCCACCCAGCCTGTTGATGAGAAAATTATTCCAGTCCCTGCATTTGTAAATCTAGTACTGACTTCTCTGAAATATAAACATATTTAGAAAAAAATCAATTATTGATTCATTTCCTGAGCAGAGACACAAAGAATACAGCATCTATGTTTTCTTGTGAATAGTGTAAAGTTAGAAGCTAAATTTATTAGTATTTACATTAATGGAGGCATAGAGAGTCTGAAAGGCTAAACATCAACTGCCTCTCAAGGGAGGTGTGCACAAGTTTGGGCTCAAGTTTGCCATTCCAGCTGAGTGCCAAGGTGAATGTTAGTTTAGACCCACAGCATCTTTGCAAGAACAAACTTCAATGTGCCTTTACAAATTTATACTCCACCACTATTAGTCTGACGCAGACACCCCAGCTTACTTGTCTGTATCACACATACAGATCTTGTTTGTGTGCCTATTTTGGCTCCTTAGTAGCCACACTATACTTTCAGTGCAAGCTCCTTGCCTGCTTTGATTGCTGGTGTGAGAAACATGACCAGAAAGCCAAGCTCAGCATCGTTCTGACACTCCAGGCTGCAACAGTGTTCAGAAGAGAGAAACAAGCAAGACTTTGGTTCCTAATCTACAAATGAGAGACATGTCCTAGCCAAAAGGCAGAGAAGTCAGAACATCAAATAGGCAATGGTGCTAATGGCTTTTATAGTCCAAATCCTAGTCAGTTGGACCAAAGTGACCATTTGCAGCCAAACCTTCCCTCAGCCTAAACCCTAATATACAAGGTTCTCCTAGTATGGGAAGGATGGATTCAGTGCACTGAAGCATGGGGGTTCTGTAAGATGTACATAAGTAAAGCCCCATAAACATATTTGAAGGGGACTATGAGAAAACCCAGTAAATAAAAACCCAGAATCCTCTTTCCTCAGTGCAAATGTAGGCTGCCGGTGGCCACTTCGCTGTCCAGATTTGACTAAAACACATTCATTGCCCTTGTCAGAATGGCAAAAATACTGTGATGGAATTTTGTAAGTCAGGCAGCTGAATATGTTTATTCTTTCAGCCTGCATTCATTTTTCAGTTATCCCTTTTGACAGAATTGTTTTTATCTTTTTTTATAAAGGCTAATTAGTAGTAGTAATAATAGCATAATACCAGTCACCCTACTACTTGTCTCATGAAAACTTTAAGATTTTGTCAGACTAGTGGATGCAGTGTAGCTCATTTTCTGTACTTGCTCCAGGCTAATAGCTTCTTGATGGAAAAAACTTATTTTAAGAATATTCTCTGACCCACTCAATGGTTTTGAGTTTTACCACATTCCTAATATTCTGATAATCTGAATCTTTGATAAGCAAACAGTACTTACACTGACACCAGTACTACTTAATAAAACCAACAGGTGGTGAACTTGTCATTTTAGCCAATATATGTGTTAAACTGAGAAACACCTACCAGAGAAGAGATGAGTTTATAGGCATCATTAATCCAAGCTTTATATTGGTTGAAAGCCATGCATCTAGAAAGCCTTAGAGCTTTTTTATTTAAAGGAAAATTTAGAGAAATAGAGCATGATAGTGCATAATCTCCAATGTGCATATACAGCAATATGCAAACAAACAGTGGGTGGCCTACTGAAGAGTAACAGAGGCACAAATGAATGAAAAGAAATGTCAGCAGCTGTAGTGCTGTGGTTTCAGCTGGGTGAGTATAGGCTAATACTGCAATGGCTTGCTCAGCTTGCTTTCTGCAGTTTTAATGACTGATCCCTACAGTTTCTTAACCAGAAGCAAAATTCAGCTGAAGTATAACACAAGAATGTTTGCAGAGACTACACACAGCTTGTTCAGATTTCTACTTTCCTTTGATTTTCATGCCTCTTTACTGGTAGTATAAGCAGCTGATTATATGATCTTATTTAGACTTTAATAAACTTACTGTTAGATGACAACTAACAGACACAAGATGCTTCATGGATCCGAGCACCTTTTCCACTTAGAAAAAGAGGACTTGCAGGAATAGAAACATTTAAGTTGATAATTAGCTGAACAGAGTCTCCACCCAGCATAACAGAGAAGGAAATAGCTTCTAAACTTTACTGAGTACTTGTTGCTTGTGGTGGGTTGACCCTGGCTGGACACCAAACAGACTCAAATTGGGAAATTAATTTATTACCAGTCAAATCAGAGTAGGATAATGAGAAATAAAACCAAATCTTAAAACACCTTCCCCCCACCTCTCCCTTCYTCCCAGGCTTAACTTCACTCCCAATTTCTCCACCTCCTCCCCCCACAGCAGTGCAGGGGGATGGGGAACGGGGGGTTGCAGTCAGTTCATCACACATTGTCTCTGCCACTCCTTCCTCCTCAGAGGGAGGACTCCTCACACTCTTCCCCTGCTCAAGCATGGGGTCCCTCTCATGGGAGAGAGTCATCCATTAACTTCTCCAACGTGAGTCCTTCCCACAGGCTGCAGTTCTTCACGAACTGCTCCAGCGTGGGTCCTTTCCACGAGGTGCAGTCCTTCAGGAACAGACTGCTCCAGCGTAGGTCCCCCACGGGGTCACAAGTCCTGCCAGAAAACCTGCTCCAGTGTGGGCTCCTCTCTCCACGTGGCCACAGGTCCTGCCAGGAGCCTGCTCCAGTGTGGGCTTTCCACGGAGTCACAGCCTCCTGTAGGCGCATCCACCTGCTCCGGCGGGGGGTCCTCCCCGGGCTGCAGGTGTATATCTGCTCCACCATGGACCTCCATGGGCTGCAGGGGGACAGCCTGCCTCACCATGGGCTGCAGGGGAATCTCTGCTCCAGCACCTGGAGCACCTCCTCCCCCTCCTTCTTCACTGACCTTGCTGTCTGCAGAGTTGTTTCTCTCACATATTCTCACTCCTCTCTCTAGCTGCAATTGTGTAGGTTTCCCCCCCCCCCTTCTTAAATATGTTATCACAGAGGTGTTACCACCATCGCTGATGGCCTCAGCCTTGGCCAGTGGCTGGTCCGTCTTGGAGCCAGCTGGCATTGGCTCTGTCAGACATAGGGGAAGCTTCTAGCAGCTTCTCACAGAAGCCACCCCTGTAGCCCCCCCACTACCAAAACCTTGCCATGCAGTCATTATCAAAAACCACAAGTCAAATGTTACAATTAAAAGCCTATTGATGGTTGACCACACTGTTTACCTCCAATGCTTAAAGTATTTCCAGGCATTGCAGAAAAAATCTACAAAAGAAAATAGTTATGTCAAGCATTCAGAATCTTCTAATACTGACAGAAAGTCTGTCTCCTTTGGGATATACATTATAGTGCTAATATCCATTTTTCAAGGTTTTATATCCAAACTTGTATATTAGCACTACAGCCACAAAAGGTATATTCTGAAGTGCCCTTAAACATATAGGTATGTAACAATGACAAAGGCTAACAGATAAATCCTTTATCTCTTGTGTCTATATATAGTCCTTAGAGGCCTAGGTAGTTATGTAGAGCCATATATATGCTTATAAAATTTAAATGTTGTGAATGGACTTTTATGATAACTCCTTTGACTAATTATAGTAAGAATATTTGCCATGCTATGATGCTGTATAATTATTAAGTGAAGAGAACAGAGAGGTAACTGAAATCCCACTTCTTAGATGCTAGTATTTATCATTGTCCATCTTGCAGCACATCTTACGTACACTAAATACCTCACTTGTTGGCACTTATATTACGTAAGTCTTGGCATTCAAAAAAGCTTCTATTTCTACTTTAAATTGTACTACAGAACTAAAGTTTTAACACCTTCCTAGTAATTTTGCAACCTGGTGGGCTCTCCACTGATTCAGTAGGTTCTGTAAAGACAGCTGTTTACACACATCTGAAACACTTACTTATCAGGAAGGTGGTAGGGAGCATCCAGAGTTGAGTCGTTCCTCAACAGAGGACAGGCCAGGAGCTGAGGATGATGGCCAGGTAGGCTCACCAGCAAGCAGTACTGTCCTTAAGCACCTAAAAAAACCCAGAGCAAGACCCACAGCAGTAAGTGGGGTTAACCATAGCTCAGGGACTGCTGGAAGAGCCTGTAGCAAGAAGGCAGGTCTGAGGTCAAGCCAGGAAGTCAAATCAGCAAGCCAAGGTGAGGTGAAGCAAGGCTTAGCAATGTGGAAGGCTAGGCACACACATGCCTAGAAGGCAGCAAGTAARAAAGAAAAGCCAGGGCAGGAGTTTAAATGCAGCTCCCAAGCCAATGAGAAGAGCGTGCGTGGGTGGAGGCTCCCACAGCCCTTTTGCATACCTTAGCTGTTGCCACAGGTGCCTGGTGCTGGCCTGTAGGGCTGCGGCATGTTAGAGACGACCTTCAGTACAGATGCCTCAGTCCCCTGCGGGGAAGAGCAGAGGTGGTAGCGTCTGTCAGTGCACTCAGAAGGCTTCTCAGGGGTGCAAGCTGAATGCACTTCTCTTTCCATGCACTTTTCCCTGGTTGTGGTGAGTGTGATTGACTATAGGATCATTCATTTGTGAATACTTGTCTGAATATATTTCTCTCAAAGTTACTCCTATGTAGTGTCTTTGAGCTTGCAGTTCAACTTCCAATTCTCAATATTATAATTCCTTTTTTATGTTCCGCAAGTTTGTCTTCTGTTCTTTGATTCTGTTATTGTCTGTAATTGGCTGTTTCTGCATGGCATTTGTATCAATAAGTGCAAATGTTTCTGTAAAATAAAATTGATTTCCAGGAAATGGAAGAGTTCTGTTTACTCAACACTCCCAAACTTACACCTTCAAAAATCATGTTCTCCTAAAAATAATAACATATGGAAATCCTTTTTTATTGCATTTTAAACACTTGGGGTTTAGATTTGCAAGGTCTCTGCAGTGAGATCTTTGCAACCATCAATAGAAGTTGATAGAATGTGTTTTCTTTTTTTTAAGCGCATGCTAAAAGTATTATAAAATTGAAATCCACAGTGCAGGGCTCTATGAAAAGATACAGCAACTGCATCAAAACTTCCCTGCAGTGCTGTCATGGGAGTTTCATACAAAAAATGTTAATAACTTCACAAATATTTTCTCTAGGTAACTTTGAAGTGAGATATTCCAGCAATGTGTGATAGCAAAGGATTAGCCATATACTGCAGGAGCCATTTTTCCTTTTTAGACCTGATTCAGCAGATAAGTGTCCCTTCATTTCCCCCATCTTCCAGCATCTTTGAGAAATCTCACCTTGATCATGAAAACAGTATCTTAGATTTACAGTATTGTTTCTTATTTAATGGCAGCACAGCAGTCTTTTCATTCTTTTCTGTGTGAATTTCTGAAATATACCATTCAGACATATTTCAGAGGGGCTACAAAATATATTTACGCTACTATTTGCCATTTCTTAGAAACAGCAAGTTTTATTCCACTCTCATCTAACAAGCCAGTTTTGAAGTGATGACGTAATAGTTCAGAAAATGTAGATTTTGAGATGTGGGCTGGGTTCATGACACATGTATTATTTAACTTAAGCTGGAATACAATGACCATGAGACAATAAGGCTATCTTTATTTCCTGAGTTGTAGAATAGTCTTGACTTCTGTCAGTGTAACAGCAGCATGATAGGACTTTTTTTATGATCAGTGACTCTGTATCATATTTGCTCAGGTTCTAGGTAAAAAATGAAAATCCTCCCAGCTGCAGCCCTGCATGCTCAGCCTGAGATCTCAGACATGATATATCCTTTCAGGCTGTCGTATATTTACTGGCAAAAAAAGCATCTACAAGGCCAAAGTCTCTCTTTGCATGCACTATTCTCTCCATTAGGTTTCACAGGTGTAACTGAAAGCAGAATTTGACACCATTAATGGAATTTAGTTAACTTTTCTGTTGAAGATATATGAGATGGAAAACCCTCCCTAGCACATTATTCAGCTATTTATCTCAGCCCTGTGGCTGTTTTGGCTCTCTAGTGTTACCAGGTGTAGAGAGTAATAACGGTTTATTTTTTCCCTTGAAGCAATCTGATGGAAATCTGAAAACCCTTGAAGAGCCAGTCTTGGAAGATGTCATTGTTACACAAGTGCTTTACCAGGTAAATGGATGGAAAACCATGCAACTGAGACTATTCGAAGTGTCCAAATTCCATGAACTACAATGTCCAGCTTTACACAGCACTAGCAGCAGGCAACAATTATACAATAATTTTGGAGTGCATAACAGTATGTAGTACATGGCAAGCAAACTAGCATTTTGCTGTTTAAAGCTTGTCCCCATGGATGTATGTGGAATTCAGATTATGACTGATTATGTATTTATAGCTAAGCATCTATTTCCCCTCTTCACCCCTGTGAAGATATTCCAGCTATAGAAAAAGAGTAACTAATTTTGAATTTGCTTAATCTCTTTTCTGATATGTCGCCTGCTAAGATTACAGTAACAGAGCTAATTATTATGGTGTCTCATCAGACAAGAAACAGGAAACGTACAAAAAACATGTACATCAGGAAAATCAGGTGCCTACAGGCTGGGTCACAGACAGATTTACAAAAGTCAGTTCTGGCACATCCTATTTCCAGTACCTGCATCCCTAAATGGATTTAGTAGAAAGGTTTAGACTCTTGGTTATACTCACCTGGAGCCTACTGGAATCACTACCAGCCCATCAGTGGTGCCCCAGGCTGAAACGGCACAGTCCCTTGGCGTGAGCAGACAGTCCCAGGGATGTGTGCACTACATTAGCTGAGTGCCAGCCCTGGGGTACCTGAGGCCACAAGTACTTGCAACACCGTTGCAAAGGCTGTTCTGACACCCCTTTAGTTTTTACCATGCTGCCCCTACATCAGGTTCCTCCGGTGTCTGTGTGTGCTTCAGTTTTGGATATTCACCCTCCCCATACACTCAATTATCTGCTTAGCGTTCACAATTTAAGCTATTTTTTTTGCCCATGACACTGTGTCTGCATGGTGCAAATGTACACTAAACAAAACATTTCAAAAGCAGATGATCACTGAATGCCAGAATCAGTAAGATCTTCAAAATTTGGAAGATTTTACAGGGTTTTCACCCTTTATGTTACTCTCTGGAAAACAACCTGCAGGGACTGCTGATCCGCCTTCAGAAGTCCTGAGAGAAACAAGGAACCACAAATCAGAATATTATACAACACGTACTAGGACAGAAGAAAATACAAAACATTTTCAATCCTTTCACTGGAAAAAACCTTACAGTCAGCAGCAGTACTCAGAGCAATTCTTTAATAAGATTACCCTGTTATTGATACAGAAATAGGCAATCGGATATTGTCGTTTTCCACTGGAGAAAATTAATTATTGGTCTAAAGACTTTTGAAGTTATGGGCATGTAGGGAAATTTAGCAAAAAATTTTGCTAGTGAGAAAATGACGAAGGGCTCAGATTTATCATGTTACTACCCTGAAACAGTGGTAGACGTAGAAGACATGTGGYGAGCGGCTTGTTTCAGAAGCAGCTGGAATCTCAGAAGTCTGATGAAAGGACCAGAAATACCATTTGGGATTACTCAGCTCTTGGGCAGCGCGGAGAAGTTAGATAGCTAATTAAAAGCTTTTGGATGTGATTACTTCTATGGCAGAAACACCTGAACCTGGAAGAGTTTTACAAATGACTCAGATCTTGAGCAGTTATGGAATATAGTAAAAGGCAAATTATGGAAGATACTACAGTTAGTCATTACAGCATTACACAGAGAATGCTGCAGCCTAATTACATTAGTTCCGGAACCTTACCAACATATCTGATTTCTGTATTGATTTCTGGAAGCTAAATGTAATATCTGGTTCAGATGTACATCCAATACCTCCGATTAATGAAATGCTACTGGGCTTGGGTGATGGCCAATATGTAACTAAACTTGACTTACCAAGTGATATTTKCAGATGCTTTTGGCTTCCCAGATTCCAGAAGCCAGCTGTCTTTTCTATACTCTATGAGGCATGCTAGTTTTAGCAGTCCCTTTAATTCATATAAAGTTCCAGCAGCATTTCCAAGACTGATGGAGAAAATAATTCATGTTAACCAGAGATGCACACCTTGATGCAGTGATCTATATCACTCACTTATCTAGATATAGGTGGGACACCTACAGAAGGTGAAGATGGCTCTGGAACCTTTCAGGATGCTCACATTTCCCTGCTAACCTGGCTAAATGACAAAATGGTTGTGCTGAGATGAAATACAAGGATTAATTTTAAAAAGAGAAAGAGCAAGACTGCATACTGGGTTTGGCTGAGAAAGAGTAGATTTTCCTTATAGCAGCCTCTATGCTGCTATGTTTTGGATTTGTGGCTAAAACAGTGTTGACAACACACCAGTGTGTGGGCTGTTGCTAAACAATGTTTGCACAGCCTCACAGCTTTCTCTGTTTCCCACTCTGCCCCCATAGCGAGTAGGCTGGGGGTGGGCAAGGATTTTGAAAGGGACACAACCAGGACACACTCAGATTGACCAAAGGAATATGTAACACCATGTTCAACAATAAAAACTGGGGAGAGGGAATTTTGGGGGAGGTAGCCATTGCTTGGAGGCTGGCTGGGCATTAGTCTGCTTGTGGGAAATGGTGAGTGAATGCCTTTGTATCACTTGTTTTGTGTATTTTTTTTCTTCCTCTTTCCTTCACTTATTAAACTGTCTGTAGCTCGACCCATGAGTTTTCTCATTTTTGCTCTTGCTATTCTCTCCCTTGTCCTGTTGCAGGGGGGGGGAGAGTGAGCAAGCGGCTGTGTGGTGCATAGCCACTGGCCAGGGTCAACCCGTCACAGACTGATGAAGAAAGGGCTTCTGCAGAGTGCCCCATTCTTAGCAGTAAGCAAAAGATACTTCTTCTGTTAGCTTTATCTGAATATTGACAAGTTACAGATGGCTTTTTACCTTAGTAGGTTTGTTATAGAACAATGGATTCTGTAAGGCATAGTCATAAGCAACTTGTGTAAGTGCAGTAGATGAGACAACATGCATCTTTTGCAATACCTCGTTTTGTATGTGAAGACTTCCATTGGATCCTCAGAGTTAAAGGTGTTCAGATCCATTCCTTGATCTTATTTCTCTCTCTTCCATGAAAGAACAATTAGATGGTAATACAAAATGACTGTCTGTTTACCCCGAGGACAATTAAGATCTTAAATACCACCTGCTTCAAGTCTGTTCTTTTAAGTGACTGATGTTTACCCATTAAAATATTTGCAATTTATACATGAGAGAAATCCTATACTGACTGTGTCATACCTACAGATAAGACCCTAACATAGAGACGTTGATTCAATGTCACATTATGACATTAATTGGGACCACATACATAATTTAGACTTTTTCTCAGTGTACAATATTCAGTAAAAGAACCTATGCAGGAGATCCTGTTTTACAGATTATATAAGGGAGAAGAAATGCAACCTTTCCTTCTGCCTCATGGTCCTCAATCATCCTATCATGTCTCCTGCAGTCCCAAGCCAGCAGCCCATGTCTGCCCCAACCTATGACTGCCTGCTTGAGTATTTTTAAGATGAAGATTTTGGAATAACGGAATGTTTCAGTCAAGCAAAAAAAAACCCACCCAAAACATCCTGTGGCTGCAGATAAGATCCTAGATGGGAATATTACTTCTATGCAGTAGTCATGTCAGAAAAGGTAGAAACAATCCAATGCAAATCAGAGCCAGTAACAATATGTGACAGCACAGCAGCACGTGGATTTTACCAGGTCAGGACCAGATGTAGTTTAGATGTGTGAGTCCACAGTACAATGGAAAATCAGTTCATGCATTCTTTTAAACAAGACAACAGTTGTATAATTGTATTAGTGCAGGGCCAAGCCATAGCTATTATTGCTTTCATAAGCCCAAAATAAGGTTGCATTTGATTCTAGTGTCTCTGAGATCATATAGATTCTTGCATGTATCTCTGTTAGACTTTGCAATGGATGTTGAGTCTCCATCAAACTTTTGAACATAGTCAATTTGTTCAGGGTTGACTCAGCTCTACTCTGCACTTAAGAAATCCCTTTCTTTTTCTATCTATCTGCAGTTTCATTAACAGTGACTGCCGCTGTTTTCACATGCATAAATGCATGAATTTTTTTAAGAATAGCTCAAAACTAAACAGGCAACAAAAATATGCATATTGAGTTCTGATATGGGCAATCTCTTGGGACCACACATAAATTGCACTGAGTTGGAGTATACAAAGGAAAGATTCTGTACACAGTAGACTAGAAAATAGGATGGAGGGAGGCAGTTTTTAAAGTTGGCCTCAGTTCCTCCATTACATTCTCTGCTTTCACTGAAAGCAGTCCTATTTAATACAGATTAGCAACATACACGAGTGGTGACCACAGAATGGGCACTGCACTTGAAATCCACTTCCTCGTTTATGGGACTATAGTCCCACGTATATAGGATGTGACCTAACAAATACCATTTTTCTTCATTTATGTGTATAAACTCTGGGGCAGATCATGTTCCCTGTCACTGCTTTTGTTATGGGACCAATGTTTAGACATTAAAGTAGGTAAGATTGATTGTCTTACACATGGCC
Organism: Phoebastria nigripes; assembly: GCA_035582835.1. Classification (NCBI taxonomy): domain Eukaryota; kingdom Metazoa; phylum Chordata; class Aves; order Procellariiformes; family Diomedeidae; genus Phoebastria; species Phoebastria nigripes. Next base: position 240,403 of record JAYKAV010003216.1, on the reverse strand, counting down.
ATGAGAAGTTAAATGAGCTCCAAGCAGTTTGATGCCATTTAGTTCCTGAATGACGAAAAGGCAGATAAGAGAGTGAATGCAGCTCTCCCTACCAGAGAGACAACAGAGAACCAATGATTGACCCAACTCTGGGTCTGTCTCAAACTTCTAGAAAGAAAACACTGTCATTCACTGCTATTACTCTATCCACAAGTTACTTAGAGAAATAACATATGCATTTATTCCTACCTCCTTGAAAAATAACTGCAGCTTTGGTATTGACTCTAGTATATCCAAGACCAAGCCATATTGCAATATTACCATTAAAGTTTCATAGGATTTTTCTGTAAAGATAAATAACATTCTTTTGAGTTGGGGGTTTTGATAAGATGCTCCTTTTGTTTTTCCTGCCCCAACTTTTTCCACTCTTCTTTCTTTTCCGTGAATTCTTTTCACTCCATCATGATTATTAAATACCCACATTTGGTCATGATCTATGTGTCCTGGAGCATACTATCTCAGTCCTTTTTTTGGTTAAAAATGCACATTTGTTTTAAGCCCAAATTACAGGGAGAATCCCACCGTAGCGAAGAATCTTCTACATAGGTGCTAATGCTTGATTACAAGGGTCTTTTCATAGGACTGAGGCTGTTTTCCAAAGATAACAGAAATTAAGACGTTTTGAAAGGTCTTTGGTCAGATGTTTAACGGTTGCACATATGGTAGGCATAATAGATTACATTCAATGTGACTGTGAGAAGTAAATAAACTCTAAGCAATTTCACATCATTTCATTCCTGAAAGAAACTTTGACCTTGATATTCCTTGTTATGTATATAAATAAAAATAAAAGAAGATGCTTTGTGCTGAGCTGACTAGCAGGTTCTGGAATAACAATGCAGCTCTACATTGAATCAAGGTGTTCCATAAACCTTTAATTTCCTTGAAAAAACAGTAATTTATTTCACGGTAATCTCCTTTTTGCTGAACAAGTGGTTACATTTTCTCAGTGGCAAAGTAAACCAGCTGGAGATTTAATGTAAGGAGTAACTCAGCACTGCAAAATACTGTGTACGCAGAGAGCTTTGCAGTTTAATTCAGAGGTCAAAAGGCATGTTGCTTCTAAATGATATTGGAGAAATAGCTTGGAATGATGCCCCTTCCTTAATTCTGAGCAGTAAAGAACAGACAAATTAAAGTGTTAGTATACTGAATTGAAAACTCTTTTATGATAAGACACTTGAGCCAGCAACCAACTTTCCAAATACCACATGTGATGGTTCTTGATGGGAAGACTAGTGCTAATTTTCAGCATTCAACATATCAGTGAGGCAGTGCTGGAATTCAGTGCTCACTTTTCTATCACACTGGTATTTAAAAACTAAAAAAATCCTAAATTAGGATAGATATGGCACCCTAATTTAGACAGCAAAAGCTATTTCTGTTGTTAGTAAGAATTGGGTTTACTTGTTAGAGGCACTGATATTTGTAGTTTTACTTAGTAAAGTGCTGTGAATAACGTCACGTCAGCTTGTAAAACTGACAGAAAAGTATTCTATTTGAGACTGAAGGAAGTAGATAACTATGAATTAAAAAAGAATAGCTTTCTCCATGGCACAAGATGATAATGAAACAAATAATGGTATTTCACTAATCCTGCTGCAAGCCTATAAATTCTGGAGATATGTATGCTGAGCAGATTCCTTTGTTTAGCTATGATTTCAATAAGCTCTTTACTTAATAACAGTTGATTTGGAATGCAAGTATATTTGGAGTATAAAATCCAAGAGTGATGGCTCAGTCAATATTTTCATTGGCTAAAAAAATTACTAGCTGATTCATAGCCTTATCTTCTATTTCTCAGGATAAACTTCTTGTTCTCAGAAGAGTGCCTGAATATTCAGATAGCAGGATAAAAATACTGTTGTCAGATGATGAATTTTTGTATTGCTAAGCTTTCTTAAGTGCTATATTGTACTTAACTCAAGCAGTTGAAGCTCCCACACTCTTTCACCACTACAAACACTCATATTGAGACTGGCTTTATCAATTCAAATCCAAATAAYGAAAGATAAAATTTGGTGCGTTTTTCCTCTGCAAATATGGGTGTTCCTTTAGGACTTCTTTGTCTCAGTTCTCTCAGCATCTAAAAGCTCTTTTAAATTTGCTTTAAAAACTTTGAGTCCTACTGGTATTTATCTTGAAACTCTATTTACTTTAAAGACCTAAGGATTTCCTCTCACACTGGATCCACTTGGACTCATAGACTTCAGCATTAATACTTCAACACTTCTGCACAAAAATGGCTCCACTTCGAAGCCCAGCTTTTAGGAATTCCCACTTCATCACATTTCATTCAGTATATTTTAAAATATTTTCCCTAGATAACCTAGTGGTTTAAAGCAAAAAGTCTCCATTTCAGTCTCACAGCTTGCAGTACCAATGAGTGTACGTGCAACCACATCAACACGCAGAGGTAATCTGATGCACTTTTCTGTATCTGGATTCAGAGGGCAAATATGCCGGTGGCAAGAGGAGCAGCTACACAAACAGCTACAACACAAGGTGAAAACCAGAAAGTAAGAAATGGAAAAACATTTAATCTCTGATGTCCCAATAATAGCCTGTCACTTCTTCTTTCCTTAGGATAGTATCAGCTTCCTAATAGATAGATTCACCGTCCTTTTAGCAAAACACTATTCATTACATCTCAGTCCCACAATTGTCTTGAATTGTCTAGGAAAAAAATGTGTCTATAAATACATGCATAATGTGCTTACACTAAAATCAGGAGGAATGTCTGGCATTTATTTAAAGAAAAACATCTCTTCTGCAACCTGGGATTCTTGTAGGAATATTCTAATCTCTGAACCTCTACGCGTCACTTCACCTATTTTTCTCTTATTTTTGCATATGGGGTTAGGCATATTGTTCCACTGGATAGAATTTGCAAATCAGAGGTTTTTATTAGTCCTAAATCTATTTAATAGAGGTGTGCTAAGTTACAAATTCAAATTTATCCTTTCCAAGGCAGAGGGATATTTGGGTCTGGAGAGCTTGGAAGAAAATCTGGCTGTTTGTTTGCTCCATTACAGGTAGATATATCAAGAATCAACCTGAAGTTATACAAATCAAGACTAGAAATAAGACACATATTTTGACAGTAAAAATAATTAATCTCTGAAATATTTTATCTATAGAGGATGTGTATCCTCAACTCCATGGAGAATTTAAGTCAAGACAATTAGCTATTTTTCTAAACTGTGAGTGTTAGCTCATCCAGACAATGTTTTTGAGATAACAGATTACTCCCTGAAATTCTGTGGTCTTTGCTAACTCAGAATGGATATTCTTCTTCTTCTTCCCTCTAGCTATAAAATCTATGGGTGAATCTGGAAAATTACATTTCTTTAGAAAATACATTGATTTCTTCTATTTGATGTGGAACTGATCTTCATAAAAGCACGATGGTCCTCACCTAAGACTTTTAGTTCAGTATTTTGTATGTGCTTTGGAGGACTATGACCAAGATAGAAATAGCTGGAAGGCCGTCTATCTTCTGTTGTGACTGTATCCTTGGAGGCTTTTTGCTCTCACATGACACCAGCTGACAGGCAGCTCCTATTCTTTCTTTCCTCCCACATGTGAATATTTCTGTTGGCAGATTAGCCAATTTGCTGGCAGAGTAAAAAAGAATAGCACGCATATAAGACCAGTAAAGTGAACATAAATAATTTCTGCTGATGACAATGTTTGAATTGCCTCTACCACAATTTGGAATTAACAAAATTCCTTAGATACTACTTTCTGGAAACTGCTGACAATTGCTGACTTGAACAGCAATCCCAGCACCTGCAATTAGATCAGCTATTTGCAGAGTGCCCTCCAGGAACTGTGGCCACCCAGGTGTTCCAATACCTATCTATCACTGCTACCCACTCCAAAAAAAAAAAAAAGAAAGTGTACCTGTGCTGTATGTTGCTGTACCATTTTTCCTCTACCTTTGTCATCTATTCTACATTTTATCAGGATAGATTTCTGCCTAGCTAGATGCTAATGTAGCCTTTGGTTCAATCCCTCAGCTGATCTATACGTGTAGGAAAGGCAGAAACAAGCATGCTGTCAAAGGCAAAAAGTATCTTAACCCTGTTCATACACAGTAACCAGCAGACATGCTCCAGTGTTAGGGATGTAAACGTCACCCCAAATCTGCAGGGTACCCATTAGATTTCTTCAGTATATAGGCTAATACAAAATACATTTGTAAAATGATGGTGTTCTTGTGAGGAAATAGCCATTGGTGGTAAACAAATTACTAAAGTGTATTTTCTATTAATTAATGTTCTTTTTCATTGGATGTCTGTTGTCTACTTAAATATACTTTAATGTAGTTTTTTCTTAGGGACAATGTTGGCTCAGCTTACCGGGTGACTACCATTCTCTGACATTTAAATGAAGTGACACAGTCTTCTAGGACTGTTTCAAATCTATGCTTAGCAAAACAGACAGCATTTTAGGACCTCCTTTTTCTCCATTTTCAGAGGCATGGTTTTTGATCTTTCTCAAACTCCTAGGCTGTTATTATGAACCCATTAGATGCATGCCTTGGTTTCTAAATACATGTAGCTAGATTATTTTCTGGYTAAAAAATATAAAACTTTTAAATTATAAAATAAAGCATTTCTCCAGTACTAATCACTTTATGTCTTACTTCATAATATTTGATTTGTAAAATTTTTTACTTATTTTTCCACATTTTCTCCTTTACTTTTCTCTTGGTAATGTAAAATAGTCTGGTCTATCAGTTTGGTTTATTCAGATTATTGTTTTGTATGATGAGTTATACATTTTCCAACAATGTCATGATGGAACTGAGATGAAAAGTTAGGAGTCAGAGGTTAATGCTAATACAATTCAGGAATCTTCAGAGCTGGGTTTTTAGTTCAGGCCCTCCTGTACTTTGATCAGAACAATTATTGTTTGTTTTTTTTTTTAAAATGGCCTTATTGTGACATTCCTGAAAAGCAAGAAGAATATTGGTTGGGCTCCAATTATCAGAATATAGTAGATTTGACAGAAGAACATTGAAAGGAACAAATGCAAATAATCAAACAACGAATCTACAGTGGTCTTTTGGGGCTTCAAAAAAATCCATTCACATTCTCTTTCATTTTCTCATGTTGCATCTTCTTTCAGGGAAAGCAGCTTGGAAAGATTCAGGTGGAAGCATTAGCAAGCAAATGAAATTGTGGATCGGCAATGATAAAACTCCTCTACTCATCACCTTCCAACTACAGTAAGAACTGCTTTGGGCAAGAGAGGTGCACCATTAAGCAAGCTAAAAGATGTGAGAAGAAATATCTATTAAATTTCTAAGCAGATTTTCTACTGACTGGGACTGAAGGCCATTTTACTTGCTCACAGACTAACACGCAATCAATATTAATTATCAAAGAAAGGAGTGAATAACATTCTTGTGATAAGATCAGCACAGGATAATGTACTGAAGCAACATAAAAGCATTCTTTCAATATAGTGAACTTATACATGACATCAAAATTTTTTTTAAAAAATCATTATTACCCAAAAGCTAGAGACATTTGACTAGACTTCACTTTCATCTTTTTGTCTGTTTGCGAAGTTAGATACAGCATACTGCATAGTTATCTCAGAGAACAAGCACTAATGGGACTCTGAAGTTTTTTCAATAAGACTATATTCAGATAGGAGAAGTCCAGTTCAGTTTTTAGTGCTAATTCCTTATAAAATACCAAGAATACTCAGTGTTTTACAATGTGGCATTTTCAGTTGTTTAATCAATATGCTCTGCCAGAGTATGCTGTCATAAAAGACATTGAAATAAAATGAAACATCCTTCACTATGCATTGTTAAGCTCTATAGTCTGATCGTTTTCATCAGTTGTTATGCACTGCATAGCAATAATGATAATCCATTTTACTATGTAACAAAATAGATTTGGTGGGAGGTGGAAAAAAGGAAATGGAAGAATTTCATCGCTCAAATTATTTTCCTTCATTTAATATTAAACAAGTGCTGATTAAACAGTTAACAAATGTAAGGCAATTGAAAATTTATCACTTTTGAGCTTAATCCCTCCTATTGATAGGACTCTCCTTTTTGTGTGACAGTAGACTTAGGGAGACAATATTTCTGTCACACAGAAGTGATGAGAATGTGGTGGAAATATAGCAATGTTTATATTGCGCTGGACTATGAAGTTGTGGAATGAGTTGAGTTGCCTTTGTGCATAGAATATGCCCACTCAGCACAAATATTATCTGGTTGGGTAGCGTGCAGTAGTGAGTCAAGAGGTCTGGACTGTTCACACATCCTACGAAAAGTACCCAATGCAGCTGCCAGAAATATCTTCCTAGACTTAGAATACTTTATCTCAGACTCTAAATTGTTCAGAACATTCAGCCACACCACTCTAAATCAAATTTTTATATCAGTACTTCTAGAGACTAATTCCATATTGCACTTGCAGCAAAACTGACACAGTGCCACAATTCTGAAACCTGTAGGTGGGACGAAACATGTGAGTTACTGAATATGAATTCTAGTAAATGGTTCATAATGTGGCCAAACAGGAATACTTGTGCAATAAGATTCTCCTTAATCACAGTGTAATGATCCAAATCCTGCTTTTACAAAAGCCACTATTTTAAAAGCCAACATGTGCCATGCAATGTTAGAGATGATATCACAGTTATCTACTGCTCCAGAAAACAACTACTTGCTCGATTTATAGAATGTCTTGAAAGCATCAGATGAATCAAAGGAAAGAATTATATTGAAGTATTTTCAAGCAATGCACCATCTCCTCACCACTAGTGATTTTTATTCTTTTCCTTTTTTAAAGTATTCCAATTTCATTTTTCAGATGCTTATAACTGGATTTTACATTTTTCTTTATTTAATGAAAACAAAAAAAGTGTGACTAGTATTTCTTAGTAGAAAATATTCTGTATGCAATTTTCATCTCTCTTCCAGGGTAACTCTTTTATTCTTGAATAGCTTTTAAGGGAAGCCTCTGGTCAGACTGTATTTTTAGTTCTAGTTCATATCTTGCACAACCTGTCTTGACTGGTAAAATTGTGGATTCTTGTACCTATCTAGTTTATCAGACTAAGGGATGTTGACCCCCCAAGCCATAAATGTAAACTATTCTTCCGGATCATGGATTCATAAGACAGTATCTAGCTTGTATTCTTACTTTAACAGAGCCTCCTCTCTCCTTTCTGTCAGTCTTCAGAAAATTATTCAGCACTGTAATTTTATTCTGTAGATACTATAGAGAGATATATAGTTCCTTTAGGACCAAACCCTGCAAGATATTCCACTCGCATTAAAATCTTTGGAGACCAATGCTGCTTAGTATGCGGAAAGACCAGACCCTTCAGCTCCCCAAGTAAGTATTTATAATAGAGTTGGTCGGAAATTGGAATACTTCCATGGAAATGTCTTGGTCTTGGCAAAGTTACAACTTTTGACAGCAAACTGGTCAATATTTTTCTCTAGTTCTAATGTGTAGCTTCCATCAGAAAACAGTATCATTATTCTTTTCAGGAAGAATGTACATTTAACAGGGACTTCAGTTAAGGGTTTAGTATTCCTTTTTTCCAAAAAATGTTCTCATTGTTATGCTTGCAATTACTCTTACCTATTTATTTTGTGATGTTGATAATATTGATTAAAAGAATGTTCTTAGACTCGCTTTCTCTCTCCACAAATTTTGCCTCATGACAGGGTGTTGTCAGTAGAGGGGAAAAAAAAGGCCTGTTTTCTGTTTTATATATTCTTTTAATATTCTGTTTCTAGAGAAATATATCCTACCAGGACATTTCTCACTATTGCAAACTTGTTCAAATAGACACTGGAAAACAAAGACCATTAATACAGTCTGGGTATTCTGAGGTGTGGTGCCTGCTGCAGTTCTTCATTGAACCAGCTGGAAATTATGCCACTTCAGATTTTATCTTAGTCTAATAAAAATAAAGGTTAGTCTGCAACTTAATATTGGCTTCAAATGGGAAAATTTTGGGAAATTAAAGGAATTAGGAATGACATTATCTAGGCTGAAGAGCTTAGAGACCTCAGCATGAAAGCTGTAAGGCACAGACATTTTCTGGAAACTATGTTTCAAATAAAGGAGAAAAAAAACTTACTAAAAAAGACTCCAGACCTAATTTATTGAAAAGTGCATTGGGAATAGCAGCAATGATACAAAATAAAAAAGGTGGGTTGTCAAAGAAAGGAAATGCAGAGCTTAAGAAGAAACTCCAAAAAGCAATTTGATCTTGAAAATAATAAATACAACAATAATAAAAAATGCAACTGTTTAAACAAAAAGAGAATAAGAAAAGAAGAAATGTGTTCACTATGAACTTAGGAAGGTTAAATTTTAAAGGCAAACTAAGTTTTGCTGAAAAGCTAAATAAATATTTTATCTCAACTTTTGATAAGGAATACTCTATTAGGAAAGACAGAGAAACCCTGATGGCTAAAAGTAACTGAATTGTTTACAGTCAGGTGGAAGGAAACCTCAGAATTTAGTGCACTCCATGCTGAGTGTGAGAGGGCAAAAAAAATGTCCATCTTCAAATTCTGACAGAACCAATGAACATTGTCATAATTTAAAAGCATATAAGCTAATGGAAAAAGTAATAAAATGCATGTCGTGGTTTAACCCCAGCTGGCAACTAAGCACCACACAGCCGCTCACTCACTCCTCCCCAGTGGGATGGGGGAGAGAATCGGAAAAGTAAAAGTGAGAAAACTCGTGGGTTGGGATAAAGACAGTTTAATAGGGAAAGCAAAAGCCACGCACACAAGCAAAGCAAAACAAGGAATTCATTCACTGCTTCCCATYGGCAGGCAGGTGTTCAGCCATCTCCAGGAAAGCAGGGCTCCATCACGCGTAGCGGTTACCTGGGAAGACAAATGCCATTACTCTGAACATCCCCCCCTCCCTTCTTCTTCCCCCAGCTTTATATGCTGAGCATGACGCCATGTGGTATGGAATATCCCTTTGGTCAGTTGGGGTCAGCTGTCCCGGCTGTGTCCCCTCCCAACTTCTTGTGCACCCCCAGCCTACTCGCTGGTGGGGTGGGGTGAGAAGCAGAAAAGGYCTTGACTCTGGGTAAGCACTGCTCAGCAATAATGAAAACACCCCTGTATTATCCACACTGTTTTCAGCACAGGTCCAAAACATAGCCCCATACTAGCTTCTATGAAGAAAATTAGCCCTATCCCAGCCAAAACCAGCACAATGCAACATGTGTTTACCAACAGTGAATAATGATGGACAAGTGCATTGTCTTTTTGAAGAAATAACTGATTGCATATTTAATCTATGTGAAGAAATCATATACATATTTGCGGGAAATTACTGGCTAACTTCAGAAGTGCAGAACTGTAAACTGCAACTGTGGACAGGATATGGAAGGAGAACTTTAGACATGAATATGGGATGTATGAAAAGGGCAAATATCAGGCTACAGGGAAGGAGTTATACAAGGATTGGTTCTGGGACAGATCTTACTTAATAACAGTTGCTTTGGCATCAAACAAAGAACTGTAGTTATGAAATTTGCTGATAGCTAAGTTGGCAGACGTCATCAATACACTGGAGAATGGGAGCATTCTATAGGAAAAACTAGAGCTTAGCAGTAGAAATAGGACGGCATTTATTATTACGAAGTCAAAGTGATTGCAATGTAGCAGATAATAGTTTTGTTATTGGCCTCTACCAGTGAGTGCCTGTCACTTGGAAACAACAGGGCAGGAGAAAAAAAACATTGTCCTGCCAGTGTGAAATCAGTTTAAAGACCTTCCAAGTTTTACAGGTCTTGTTTATGGGATGACTAATATGTATCAAAGTAATACACCATGAAGAAGATGTAGAGACTATAAACAGTGAGATAAGTCTATTAGCTATTACAAAATATTACTGTTGCAAAAGGACCTGCTGAAGCTCCATCTGGAATACCATATATAAATCTGGTCACCCACATTCAAGAAAGATGAATTTGTACCAGAACAGCTGCTGAGAAGGACTATTGAAATGTTGAAGGGAAAACTAAGCTTGTTTAGCCTAGCAAAAAATAGAGGTTGTAAGGGCATTGCATTGTTCTCAGTAAATACGTAGGAAATATAAATACTGGGAAGGAAAAGTCATATATAAAATCATAAAACATTTTTTGAAAGAACAAATATATTTTAACAAGAGAAGAGTAACTTTGAAAAAGAGTTCTAACCATGAGATTGACAAACTCCCAGAAGCAGCTATGCAGGAGGCCACTTCCTATTCATAAATTCAGAACCATAATAGCTGCCATTCAGGCATGCTATCCAGACTATTGCACAGCAGAAAGTGAAAGCACTATGACAGAGTCTCTGACAGCTGCATTCATTGGCTGTGGCCAGTGTATTCTGAGAGAAATAAGCATTGTGCCCTTACTTACTGAAGTCAATATATTTGACTAAGTGCTGAGGCAAAACTGAGACATATTTCAGTAGTTCACTCTTTCCTAAAGTAGCGAAGCTGTAATAATTATGAATATCGGTGATGGAAAATTTTATACACTCACCCTTAAGCTGTACAGTTCATACAGCGTTCACTCCAATAATCTTGTAATTCTGCCCTTATAAATAGCATTTATTATACCTCCCTTGGTTTCATACAAGGAGTGCCTGAAAAACACATGAACAATATAATTTAATTACAGAGACATAAAAGATGTTAAGGGTGATAAATGTATTTTATGACCTTTAAAATAAAGCCAGACAACATTTGTATCATTTCTGGTTTTGCAAGCCTTGGTGAATGTCTTGAGTTTCAGAAAAAAACTATTTTGATGGAAACTGATTCTTATTCCACATTCATAGGGGATTGCATTGCTGGTGCCATGAATGATATATCAGTTTTACAGTCACCACACAAGGTGCTCAGATAAACTTTCTCCAGGTCCTGTCATACAAAATTGTATTAGAATAGACAGAAATTACTCATTTAATGACAGAGTAAAATTCAATAGCGTAACTCCAGAATTTATTGTAAGTACTAGGGCTGTTTAAAATGAAAAGAAATTTAAAATATAAAATGCTAGCTGCAGGTGATACTACTAATAACTATACACAGTATTGTATATAGCGATATTGAATTGGACACATTCTTTCTTACATACAGTTATTTACAATTTCACCATCAATAGAAATCATTACAAAAATAATCTCTGCCAAACATTAGAATTCCAAAGATCATCAGGCTGGATGACTGGAACTGTAAAATAAAGGTCATATTGATATTTCCTTACCTTCCATGAGATTATATATTTATTTTACTTCCTTTTTTTTTTTTTTTTTCTTCCTGAATACACTGCATTCATTTATTAACAGAAATTGGAGCCCTAGTAGAGAGGCCCAAATAGTGTGTGGATTTACATTGTTTGAACATAAATCTTGGACTGGCTCTATTGTAACTGGCTTAGTTACTCTGGATTTGTATCAGAAAAGACAATTTGGTGCAGAAATCTTTCCATTTTTAGATGGTAGTGCTAATGTTAGTATGCCAATGATTAAGTAATGTATAAACATTATTTCTCATATATTTTTGACTGTTTACTTCTATTTTACTAGCGTTATTTCCATTTCAGAGATATCAGTGGCCAGAGTTTTAAAATACATTTCATACTTAACAATTTTTATTTTCCACAGTGACACCACTTGTTTTAATTGATCTGATTGCTTTAGTCCAGAGATCATATGTCACATCGTATGCGAGGGTAAATAAAAATCCCTCATGGTAGTCTGCAAGCTTAATTTAGCACTCGAAAAGTTGTGAGTTTCCCATCTGCCAAGATTTAAAAAATTTATCTTTGTAATGGTATCTTTCTGCAGATGTTAAAATTGTAACTATGTAATAATTTTCAGCTGTGAATGTCAGAGTAGAAATAGCAGGTATATGTTCCACAAGTAACAAACAATACCAATTTGACTTTTTTTTTTCAATTGCTTTTTAGGCCCAAGGCAAAGGAGTCAGTCTAGTACTGAAAGGAGATTAACTACTGCTAGAACTATTGCTTAGCTGTTGCCTAGTTGGATGACAAAGACCAGACAAGAAAGGTCATGGTGAGGATTCCTAGTGTGGCCAGGGATTGTATAATCTGTAATTAATTTCCTTTTCCTTTCTTTTCTGGAAGCCACATCGAGGCCATCAGCCATCAAATGAATGTAACAATTTATACTGCTTAGAAGAGGAAATATCTGAATGTCTTACATAACACACTGAATAACTGCTGGCATCCAACTTTATTTTGACCACTGCACATACAGAATTTTGGTTGTCGTGGGAGTTATTTCATTTGCTAAATAAAAGCTGCTTTTCTCTTTTGCCTATATTATGCCTGAGTCAATCCAGATTTTCTTTGGCTTTGCTGTGCAAGTCTGTATTTACACCCTTTTTTCTGCAGACAGAAAACCATGTGTTGATCACTTACTTTTATTACCTCATTTTTGTTATGGCATAAGTATATTACCTTTTCTCCTGTGGATAAACACTTCACTCATGAGCTTTCTGAAGCTGTGCTGCAACAGCTTAATTCTGCTTATAACCTACTTCCAGGCTTTAAAATCTACTTGTAAGTTGATTTTCACTCTGTCAGCTGAAGATCTTTCCCTGATACCTTCTTCTAAGTCATGGCAAGCATACTTTTGTCTCATACTAGCCACTGTTCTTGACAATACTTACCATCCCTATAAGAAGTAAAATTTCACTTACCTTATCCTTGGGATCTGAATATAWGTCAGTCATAGTTAGGTTTTAATTATAAAGAGCAAGGCATTTTACCATCTCTGCAAAATGAAGAGATATTCAGCTTGAATAAATATCAAAATATCCTAAGGTCTGGAATATCACTTCACAAAAATAAACATTTGAATGTTTGATTACATGCTAAATATCATAATCACTGAGGACAGTGTGAAAAATAAGATTTTTACTCTATAATCAGTCCTGTGTAAGCATACACTCTAATGGAAGTAATTACCAATGGAAAAATTATTCATATTTCTGAGAGAGTTACAGAGGAGGGTATGTTTTGTCTATACACAATCTAACTTTATAATACCTAATGTATTCTGTAACAACCCAGACACTATACATGCAGTATTAGAGAAAGGGGATTTCTACATTAACTCTGTCTAAATCAGCTTTGATTCATTCAGATCCACTGAGGCCTATTCACCCTTCCAAGCAAGATTAAAGTTTCCTCACCAGTGCCAGGACTAGGCAGTTGGGTATCTCTTCCTCGCCCCCCCCCTGGAACTTGGTTCTCTTTCCTTTTGCTGTATAACAAGTTGAAATGATAAACAATTTCACCTATGTGAAAGCATTCTTTAGCATCTGCATCTTCCTTTCTCACTACACAACCTTCTTCCCTGATGACTATGAATATTATTTCCTGTCAAAGAGTAAAAGGGACACTTTTATCAGCTATTAGCGCTGTACTATGACTTCAGATGTGAACGTGTCTGTACTCAGCAGGTAGAAAGACTTGGTCAAACACTGCTCTTGCTTACACTGCAAATACTGTGGAGTCACAGCAGTGAAAAAAAGTCTAATTATGTTGATCTGTCAACAGATCAACTGTGTTCAGGGTGATAATGAAGTTAGTCCCCTTCCTAGATTCTCTGCAAACTCTTGAAAGCCTGTTCATGCTCAGCTTGAACAAATATTTCCTGGAGCTTGAAAAACAGGGTTAATACTTTTTGGAAGAAATATGACCAAAATAACCAAGTACCTATCTGAGGGTAATGAATAGGAAGAAGAGGAATACCACTCTGGGTCAAAGCTAAAAAGCTTGAGGGAAATATTTATAACCAAAGTTTAAAAAAATACCTTTTGATCCCAAATGGGGCAGAATAATGAAGAAAGTCACAAGGAAATGCAAGAAATAAGTTCATGTAGAACAGCAGCAGCTCAAAACAGAAGTTAATGAGGTAATAGACTATCTTTCCAATTCACAGGATATTAAAACTGAAATAAATACAAGACATGACCACAATAGATTTGGACACATATTTAGATGTGTAGTAGTAGTAGTCTCCCCAGTTTCCTTATTTTGAAGATGTCAGAGCAGCTTCCCCTCAAGGTGAGTTGGAATACTGTGAATTATCAGCTGTTTGTGGGTTTTTTTTTCCCCCTGCCATTAGCTGTCCTTGACTTTCATGCATATCTTTGCTGTTGGTACATTATTTTCTTCTCGTCTTCGCCACAACATTTTGCTGTTGATGATAGAAAAATGTACATGCTTTGAATATATATGGATATATGGTACCTAGCACAATGACCATCTAACTGGGACACTTGGGTACTAGTAGTGTAAAGATAGACAAGGAAATAGAATTACCCACAGACGAAGAAATCCCTGAAGTGTAGATCCATCAAACTGCGAAATTTTAACTGCAAGGCCTCTCTTAGCTGTAAGTGAAATGTTAGCTTTCAAAATGGAGAAGTCATTTATAGGCAGGAGTTTTACTTTTATAAACTTTTTAAAGCATGGAACTAAACACAGAGCTCAGGTTCAGATCAGAATTTTTCCTGGGGTACAGTAGCTATATGCAGATAGGCATATAGCATAAAATTCTGGTTTAGTCTGGATTTACCGGATTTACTTATTGAAGTTATTCCAAAGCGTATAACAAGCCCTACTCTTATTTTTAATAACTAGTTTCAGTCAGTCCCTAATGTCATTAGTACAGCTCATTAATATCAACTCTCTCCTGCACCCTCTTCCGCTTTCAAAATTAATTAAGCTAGTGGCACATTAACTGGAAGGAAGAGGCCATAGCCTTATTTATGCAGAAAACAATAAGAGCATAAATCAAGAGGAGTAATCCTAATGTTTTAGAATTGACCTTATGAAGGGGTACTTTGCCAAACGACAACAGCATCTGTTCAAAAGGAAAAAACATATCAAGTGAAAGGAACACATCCACTCCTCTCTCAAATACCGTGGAAATGTTGCTCATTTCTTACTGCCCCTCGCCCCCATCAAGAACCCTCTTTGGTACCCATCATCCAGTCCATTGTACCATTAGCAGTCAGATTTTCCTTTTACTGTGTATTTTTTCATCCACCGAAAATCTTAGAATCTTTATTTGAATATAAAGATATGTAATATAATTATGACAACTGATGTGGTATTTCCCTTCTGTGTCTGATAATATTTTTAAAGGAAGGTTAGCATTCTGAATTATATACTCTTATATAAATATATATGTATTTATACCACAGAATTAGCTAAAAACAACTACAGAAGGTGGATACACTAGATATTTACAGATAGACATGGAAAAGGACTGTTTTTTTCTGCAGCTGTTAAAACAGGTGGCAGCATGTATCAGGGAGAAATGTTTGTGAGGACTGACATTTTATTGGATTTTGATTCAAACATCGGTGATTAAAAGTTGATACACCTTCCCCTGCAGGTCAGCCACTACCACATCCACAGCTGCTGGCAGCATTTTGGCACTGAGGCTGGGAGCAGGAAACCCCAGTGTGATGCCTAGATGTTGTGCTGAGGATGCCTCCTTTGGCGCACAACTGGAGAAGGCTTTCCATCGCACACCGTACGGTGCTGTATGGCTTCGGCTCCTTGCTCATCCTATGCAGCTACAGGGTTATGAGCCTCAGCCCTGCTGAGGCAGCGCCTCCTGGGAGGGAAGGAGCGGGGGTGTCAGGGGATCCCTGCGGTCTAAGCACAACCTGAAGAGTATTGGGAGGCCCCTGAGCTTTCGCCAGCCTTTCCTCCTGGGGCCAAGGACCAAGATGCAATTACCCATCTCCTAGGGTCACTGTTGTCTTTTCAGACTTATTTCCACATGCAACCTCCATCCACTCTCCCCCATCATCCCTCAGGAGGAACAAGCTTTCTGGTTTGTAATTAAAACTCTTTGGATGTTGTGTTAGACAGACGCTAACCAACCCTTGGCAACTGACTTTGATCACAGCTTCTGAATACACTGCTGATTGATATTTAAAGTAATAATTCAAGAGATCCTTCTTCCCACAAGCTTACATGTCTTTGTAGGTCCATGAGATCTGATTATGTTCAGTCTGGCTGCTTGTGATCCGTCTTTTGTGATTTTGTTTAAGTGAGGAGTTAGACTACCCCTCCCCTCTTTCCCACTACACAGCCCTCTCTTTCTCTCCCCCTTGGTCCCATGTCACCTGCCCAGTGTACAAGCACCTGGATTTCTGATCAGGACCAGGCTCCTCCTCAGTTTCTCCATTTCTGAAAGTACTGGTGATATCCACAGAATACACTGGAAAAAAATACCAAGCAGATGTGACATTTTGGACTCTTCATTAGCAGAAAGTATTTGGGAAAGCTATTGTCATGGCTACCAAGCTAAGAGACACCTTTCAGGACCCCTTCTTTGCAGGGCCTCACTGAGTGCACCGACTCAGGTGTGTGACCTTCAGCAGAGTACGCTACAGTAATAACACTCAGACCAAGGCCCGAGTTACCTTTGGGTACCAATTTGAACAAACATAGGATGTTTAACGTTTCCCTTCAAGGGCTTCCTTCTGGGAGCCTGTGGCAAAAGTTGATTGAAGCAACTAATAAAGCTTTTTCCAAATACAGCATGTTCTGTTCATTCCTCAAAGGTACAGAACATTTAGAATAAAGAGGGCTGATTGCTGACACACCTGTATTATTTAGACCTTTTTATGCTGCTATTAGCCTAGCCAGCTCCCACTCTGACAGACCCATCCCAAAGCTCTTATAGACTTCACTCTTCTTGGGGTCTTCCAGCCCACCATCTTCTTCCTCTTTAGAAAAAGTAAAGGGGTTTGGATTGTGCCTGGTTTCTTGTGTGTCCTTTAATATAGCCTTGAGACTAATAAAATTGGGATGCAGCAGATAATAAGTACTTTCTTGTCTTGCGCTTATGATGACACATTAACTTGCCACTGCTTTCACTGGATCTGCTCAGGCAGCCTGCCACCTCCAAAAAGCTGCCAGGATTTTTAAGCTCAGAATCCTGGTTTTACTTGAGCAAAAACTGAAACGGTGTTAAAAACATCTTTGAAAACAGAAAATCTTGTGAGGAGTTAAGTGAGACAGAATGAAAGGCATCACAAACACGCTTCCTGAAGGGCAGCCCCTTTCTTCCAGGCTTTCCCTCAGCCTGGCAGCCCTTCAGAGACTTCCTACGCGTGGCCACACAATCCACATGCGGCTCCACACCATATCGTCTGCTTCCTGGAACATCACTTTTTTCCCCCCATCATGTCCTGGAGTTGCCTTTGTGTCGCCCTTTACACCTTTCATGGCTTTCCCAGTTTTTGCGATGCCCAGTCTCCCCTGTGAGACCCATCCTGCCCCAGGGAAGCTTCCCTTCCTGGCACACTGAGCTAGCACCCGCTGTGTGCCAGGGCAGGGAACGGGACAAATGAATAACAACATGCAAAATCCCTTCATTTCAGAGACTTATGCCTAATCCAAGTATTCCTTACTTAAAGGAATCTTGCACAGCAAAACACAGCAAACGTGAAAAGCAAATGCCATCTATCACGGTCCTAAAAAAGAGAAAAAATTGATTTGAGCTTATACATATAGATGTTTATGTACATATATATGCATATATACATATATATCACACACACACGAAACTAGATATATTTATATACATATAAATTCAGAAATGAGAAGCAAAAGATAATAACTGTAGATGGGATGAAATATTTTCGGATATGAAACACAATAATTTTATTTCTATTTTGAAAATATTTACTGAAAAAAATGAATTAAAAAAGAGCCTGATTAAATACCATTCACAGAACTGAAGGATATGTATGGTGATGCTGATGATAACCCTTCCCTTGCATACGCTAGACCCTGTGATTTGTATATCCTCCCCATACCTAGCCCCCACGGTGCCTGACCCAAATTCAGAGTTGTCCTCTGGCTCGTCAGATTTCATCTACCTCCAGAGTGTGCTAAGTACCATATAATGAAATACTCTGGGGTAAGCTAGTTTCAATTTCACCCGGTGATGATTTTCTACTTAAATATTCAATGGTTGAGAAAGACAGCAGCAAAATATCTTAATTGTGGGGCATATTTAATTGAAATTCTTGTTCTGAATAAGATTTTAATGTCTCAGATCAAATCTCCAGGCTGGAAGATATTCAAAAGTCAGCATTCGCTCAGTATCTGTGGTTAATGCAGGCCACTAGGCTCAGAAGACAAAGTCTGTCAAACCTGGGGGAATGACTGAAACACCCTTAAAGCCATCAGCTTCTAGAGCCAGTCTTCTTGATACATATCCAATACTTACAGGGTCATAGCCAAGGGGAGATACTGAGTGTAACCCACCTCAAAATACATCACAGTATTGTGGGAAGGAGTCCTTGTTACAATATGGGATTAATCCCTTTTGAGCAGGAGAGAAAATTGATTTTGTGTCTCCATCAGCCGAGATGAATGCCATAACCACTAGGTGGGAAGAGAAAGAAACAGAATCTGTATCACTTTCTTCCAAGTTTTATTAATCTACTCTTTCCTACTTTTTTTGCAGTAGCAACTATTGAGTAATTTTAGGTCAACTGGACTATATTTAAATAATTATTTTACCAAGAAGGAAAACATTTCCTATATTACACCAAGGCTCCTACACTGAATATAGGCAGTTAACCAATTTCTCTCCGAAAAGTTGTTCCATCCGTTCTTAAGTTGTATGAAATAAGGCACCTAAGGCTGGTTTGTGTCAGCTGCTTACCCTGTCTTTCAGTTTTCTTAACACAATCTTCATAAACTCCTTTTAACTATTCAGGCAGCCTACAGCAATACACCATTGGAACACAGTAAACCATATAAGATTCACAAAGTTAACACAGTCTCCCAGATAATCTCAGCCATAACAAATAATGCTACTTCATTAAGAAGTAATCCATAAATCTAAAAGTTATGTGTTAATGCACTAAATGGTTTTGTATAAAATTTATATTACAAGGAAACCTTTGAATTTCTTGCTGCCTAATGTTAAGTAATAATGAAATGAGAACAAAACACCATTTTAAAATTTCTAATTTGAAGTTATGCTTTAACTGTAATTAGACTTTTAGCAAACTTCTCAAAAGTTTAATATTCTCTATGGCTTACATTTCCAAGTAACTTCTAGCACTCACTATCACGCAGACAAACTGACTCCCACTCACCACTTAAGATCAGCCCATTATGAATGATAATACCTCATTGAGACATACCAGGTACGAGATAGACATTTGAGGACTAACATTTATGAACAGGCAAAGCTTCATTTGAAAGAATGAAACTACAATATTTACAGCAGCTAAACATCTGACCTTCATATTTCAACTTCTTCAAGTTATTTGTGTTCTAAGAAAAATGAGCTTTTTAAAATACATCCTGTTTTTTAAATAGATGCTGTTTTGTTTGTATACAGATTCTTGTTGTAAAACATTTTTTGCTAACTAAAAAAAAGTTGAACCAGTCAACCAAAATTTTTCAGCTTAACCTATGCGTAAGATGTTTGAGCCCAAAAGGAGAAGTTTGGAACGTTATAATAGTGGACAGGGAGCTGTAAGGCTGCAACTCAGTTGTCACTAACAATAGCTTTTACTGTGGAGAAAACAGCAATAATAGTAAATTTCATTGATAAAGTGCTGTTCTCAGAGTCCCAGGGAATTTTACATCCCAAGCAAGTAAAAGCAACATAGAAAATAGATCTTTCAAATTCTGCTTTAAAAAGACAAATCCACAACCAGCTTTCCTAATATAAGTAGGAATTTCATTTCATTGTGAAAACACACACTAAAAGCTCAGACACCCACAGTCGTTAAATTATATTTAGGACAAAAACATGAATCAGGATATTCTGACCTAAAAATTATACCAATAGGAAAAGGAAGAAAAGAAAAATTTAAGAACTAGGGCCCAATATTGCTAGAGGCCTTATAAATAAGGAAAAAGACTTTAAAATCAATAACATGTTCACAAGAATAAGGAAACCATTAATGTATTTTTATATTGTCATGCATTTTTATTATACCTATAATTCTGAAGAAAAATCTTTAACTCAGCAAAACAATATACCAGACTATATATATATATTTAACATTGTGATAGCTAATATCCCACAGGACAATGAAATAGAAAAAAAAAATGTTTGACTTGTGATCCCAAAGATATGATGCTCTGGTCCTTGAGGGCAACCATATTAAGAAAAAAAGTGTATTCTTTTCTATAATGGGAACAGAACATGGACTTCTTGTGCTGCATCTGCATTCAGATTTCTACACTGAAAGGATTAAATTTGTTCCTTGCTATGGGGAAGAGACAAGATCAGTATGCTGTAGAGAAGGACAGATCAGCTCTGACTCTTGAGAATGCTACTCTGGCACTCCATAGGAAAGCCCCCACCAAAACACTAAAATCCTCTTCAGGGCTCTCGAAATGGAAAGGAGGAGGCAGGTGGTGTATGGAATGGCTCTCTGCTGGCAGTCAAGCCGTTTKCATGTACTTTTCCCCAATGTCAAGGACAAGGTTCTGGCTGGGAACAGCTCTCCCATGTCCTTTCTTCCTTATGGACTACAGTATCTCAGTGGCGTAAAGTATGGTTATGGATGAGACGTGGCATCTCAAGCAGGACACAAAAAGTTGTGCTATGGCCAAATCCTAATCATTAACCTGGTTGTATGCCATAATCTGGAATTTTTAGTGGTGTCTGTAGTAAGCAACTATAATCACAAGTATTTTACATCATGTCATCACTTTCTCTGTGTCACATTATCTGGACAAATCCATATTTGGTTTCTAAGTGACAAGTTTTATCACAAAATTACTAATTGTTCTTCATTGACCAAAAATTTGTTAACACTGATACACTGTAGATAAAGAGCTCCAATACTCTGTTTATTTGGTCTGTATGAAAGCTAAAGAATAAACAAACCTCTTTTCAAGCACGTAACTGAGTATTGAAAATCATGCGGCATACTCTATTTTCAAGCCAAAAATTATTTTGGTTGGATGATGACACTTTCAATCATGCTGTATTATTGTCTGCACTTTCCAAATCCAGGTTAGCCCAACATGATATATGTGACATTACAATTTTTGAATGGGACAATTTTGTCTTTGGATGCATGAGAAAGAATAGACAAAGGTCCTTTCCCAAAAATAAGTATTGAAATTAGCTAACAGTGTTTACTGATATGTATTTTTATTCTTTATCTTTAAGAGAATCTATATTACATGGGTAAACAAGGCAGCAGAGAATATATCATGCCACCAAAGAGAAGACACGCCAGTGGAAGAGGGTATTACTTACTATGACACTTTAGATTAATTATATCTGTTCATAAAGATAAATCGTTATACTAGGAGGATCTTAAGATTGAATTGGAAATTGACATTTTCAGATGTGACAATGAAGTAGATTGTCTGTTATGTTAATGAGGCAGATATATATAAGTTATAATTAAATGAATCAAATAGGCAAAAAATAAAGCCTCCAGCCCCACTCAGTGTCCAAAAAAAAAAAAAAGTATTCTTCTTCTGGGTGTGCAATCAATTACCAATGATGATTACAAAGGAAAAGAAGCTTCATCATTAATGAAACAAGGGAAAGAAACAGAATGCTAAAGCCAAATGCCAAGGGTAAGGTCAACATCAATTCGCAGAAGTGCATTATACGTTAAGCTATGTCATGTCTATACTGCTTTAGAGCAGGCTACAGCCGTTTGTCTGTAATAAACGAGGCAAAGTTTCAGCCACGTTTTAGTCCAGGCTCCCAAACCTTCAGTGTAATGCCAACATTCAGTTACCAGTTTATCCTGCTACAATCATTTCTTTACCTCTCCCCATTTCTTTATCATTCAGAAATATATCCAGTAGCTCAACTGTCATTGCTCAAAAAACTGTATATACATCCTTCCTTTTGCTTCATTTAAAGCTTCCGTAGACAGTCCCAGCATTTTTGTCAATGTGCTAACTGAAATCACATTTTTCTACAGTTGTCCTCTACTTCTAGATGAGAAATAGTTCTACCTGCTCAGTGCTGAAAGGCATTGTTCATTACATTTGAAACATAAGGTTTGCAGTGCTCTTATAGCTGAGCTCAGGCAGAAAAGTCCTTAGAGTATGGGTGGTTAACAGAAAAGCTGCAGAGTGGCACTAACTGGGTAATGAATATAAAAGTACCTGTTGCCCTTTGAGTCTGCACTTCAGTGAGGCACAGTGAGAAAAGGTCTATCAATTTTCTTTGACTAAGATCGGGCCTGACAAGTAGAAAGGCACATGCTCTAAGGAGTTGAGCCTCACCAGGTGTTGCCACCTAGCCCCCATGATGAAGCACAAGGGATTCATCCTGCTGTTACAGCCTGTCATTTGGGACTCTGTCCAGGCATCGTTAGCCAGGTGCAAAGAGACTCTGCAAGCAGGGTATACGCAACTTTAAAGTATAAAGGAGTTTTAGGGAGCTGTTTGGCCAAACATTGTCATGCTCACCTCCCCTGATACAGCACACCAAGACTGTACAGCACATCATACAGGTGACAGAAAGGTGGCCTCCAGGGGAGAAGGGTTAGCCTCTGTAGCTTCACGGGACTGGTCCTGGATGTTGCTGAGCTGCTTTCTCCCATCARCTGACGGTACTGACAACTCAACCCAATGACCCCCAGCAAAACTAACTAGCTTCCCTGTTTTCCTTTTGGGCTTTATACCATTCCTTGCTGTTGTTTTTCCTCTTGATTTATTAATGATCCTGTCTCAGCAATCCTACTTCTGTAACTTTTACCTTTTTCTGTCTCTACAGAGTCTGAGTCAAGGTAACACAGCTAAGCCATGTCAGGGCTGGACCCTGGGTTCTTYGTACCCACACAACTAAACCCCTGGGAGTGGGGGAGTTCATGGCAGGGATTTCAGGGAAAGATCCTTGAGAATATCTGCAGGCACAGAGCTGGCATGGAAGYTGCAGGTTTTGTAAACCTCAGCAGCAATGATCTATATTCGTCACTGCTATATACTTGTACTTTGATCTAGTACCTACTTGTTTATGTATATGCAGGCAATTTTTCTATTAACGAGCCCCATAATAACTCTGTTTCTCACACACATACAGAAAAGGACCAGTTGCAGCAACTGAGATCATGAATGTAGTTAGAACAGATTGCACAGCATCTGCACTCTTTACTCTTAAAGTTATTTCTTGTTGTTAAATAATTGTTATCCTAAAATCTGCCACAGTCTTCTATGAAATATTACAAAACTGTGTACGTTCATGACTCAAAAACATTTTTCTTAGTGTTCCAGGAGCACAGTGTAAGGTTAAAGCTGAATCGATTATCCAATTAATAATGAAAAAGCAATCATTAATTGTTTCAAAACCTTGCTTATGAGAATAAATTAAAAAAGAAATAGTGCATATTTTAAAAAAAATGAATAAAACCTTCTTTGTTTACGAAAAAAGACAATTAGGTTGCTTTTCAAAGCAAAGCAACCTGTTTCACAAATAGTGCCTAAAGACAGTAAGAAATACTTGTCTCCAAAGATAAAGTCAGAAATGGCAGAAGTAGCAAAACCTCCACTGTATTGTACTGTGTTAATGGTGATTTTCATTTTCCAAAGCAACACAGCAGTTGTTCATTTCTACATTTGCATCTTCATCTGAATAATGGGCAAAACGTCCACTGACCTTTTTCTGTAGTTCTCCGCCTGCAGTCATGGAGCGGAGATCACATTATATTGCACTCTGTTTCACAGGGTGGTCAAGGTTGGCTGCCAGTGTGCAAATTCTAAACCATATTACAAGCATCTATTTCAAGACATGAGAAATACTGTTTTATATAAGATTAAGCTTTCTAAAACAGTACAACAGAGCTCATGAGGTGAATAACGGGTGGTTTTATGTCAGTAATGGCACCACTCCATGAACTGCTGAAGTCATGTACAAAATGTTCTCCACATGCCTCATTGATATAGACCATTTGATTGCAAATGTTCTCTCTGGTATTAATCAGGAGGTTGTCAATCTTAATATCATCATGTGTTGTCACTAGGCATTTCCAGCAGGTAAGCAATACGATAGGGAACTTTTTACATAGATACGCCAATAAATGTGCGTTAGTCGTCTCCACATGCAGTGAAAGGCTGCAATAAATATAGCATGAGAAAACTCATCTGGCAACATCACAGAAATCATAGTAGTTTTGTATATAGCCTCCAATGTTTTGCTACATAGTCTTAAGATAAAATTTGCACTAGGCCTCTTGCTTTCTGTTGTCCTCAGGTGTTACGGTAGAGTAGAGTAGAGTGTGTTAGTAGCTCCAGGTTTTCCATGTAGTAATACATCCTAAGCTGAAGATTTCCTAGACCTTGCTCCATTTTTTTTTGCTGCCTCTTTTCTTTTACCAGTGACTTCACTGAATGGCAGATTTTGATTTGTACCAGCTGGAAAGAGACAACAGGTATATCACAGAAATAAAGGCATAAGGGCTAGCATTTGGTTTATATTTTAAACAAAAGGTAAATATTTTGGGTATGGTATGAATGAAGTAAAGTATTTACTTGTAAAGAATAAGGTTATAAGAAAAAGAATATAAAATGGTCCTGGCACAGAAACACAGAGCACAACAGTAAAAGGAACTTTCTGCATTATCTTGCTATCACCGTAACACATAATCTTATTCTTGTGTTTATTAAGGTCTACTTCAAAGCTTGTTAAGTGGCTTGTCTCCACTCCACTCTTACTTAAACCTGTTTTGGAAGGTCAATGCACTGGAAGTAGGAAGCTTTTTTTTCCCCTTAATTTCCAACCAAAATTATTTTTTGCAACACCTACATCTACTTTTTCTTGTTTTGATTTTGTTCCTTTGAATTTTAAAGACTCTTCCCCATAGCTGGTGTGTAGTCCTTGGAACATTCAGTCTTCATCTTCAAACTTTCATTTTGCTAGATTAAATAAACAAGCCTCTCTGTCTACTCTCACAGGAGACCGCTAGTTCTCTGGTTCTCCTATTACCCCATCTCTTTACCAAAATCAGCTGGAATTCCCTCTTACACATGAATGTCTTGGAATTGTATATAGAATTTTAGATGACAAATGTTTTTAAACAATTATATTAATACTTCCCCATCACTAGTAAAACCAGATATTTTTGCTGGTGGCTTCCTTCAGGATCTGTCTCCCACTGGCCACTGGCCATTTTGGCTCACTGGCCATTACTGGCACTGCAGAGACTCCTTCTTCAGTGACCACAATTGACTGCTTAGACGCTATTTCTAACATCAGTCCAGAGACAACATTCATATTACCTTGTCCAGCCACAAAGCTTGGTCAAATACCATAGCTGTCACTCAGTGTCCTTTATCCCACAGTCTGGCAAATAATGAGCATAACATTGTGTAGCAGTGATTAAACAGCACACAGGAAGCTTCAGCAGCTGGCAACCAGGGATTGCAAGTGATGACTATCTTTTATATCTGTATGTTTTTCTATTTGATACTGTCTTCTGTCGTGCATCTATCATGCATTTTAATAGGTATTTAGATTAGCCAAACACTAAGCATGTTTTCAAGGTCAGATGCCAAATGTTTAAATCTTTGCATGCTGTATTGGGCCATTTCCTGATCTGCTCATCCTCCCTGCATGATATTACATCTGTCTTGCATAGATCCTCAGTAGTCCTTCAATGGACCACAGACATCCTGCTCTTTAGCGTATGATCAGTTACACATCTGCAACTGTTCTTAATGCTTTTCAGGCCTTTCATAGCTGCATAATGGTAATTCATATATTTGTGTGTACATGTATACATATGTGTAATACACACATATATACACTGAAATGAAAAATACACTATGAACTCTCCAACTGATGAACTGAAGCTTATGGAGTAAATTCAGATTAGTTCCTAAGTGTTTAGCTTGTTAAAATGTTGTCTGATTTATATTTTGCCAAATCTCACTATCACCTGTTATTTTCTGTCTAACATCTTGGAATTCATCTACACAATGGCCATGTGGCTTCATGTAATCAACAGAAGATTAAACAGAAAGAACCTCAGTCTTTCTTTCTGTGCCAAGATTCTCAGTGAAAGGTAGACCTTTATAGCCCAATAATTGTCTTTTCAATACAGTCCATTGTCTCACCTTTACTTACTTGCTTTTCTCCCCTACGGTTACTGCATTAATCCTGTTTTCCCCCTTTGAACTAGTAGTCTTCTGTGTGGTACCATATCAAAACCTTTACTAAGTGGTTATTAAAAGACGTAGAAAAGTCTCTCATTGTCTTGAAAAATTAATTGTTCTCTCAAAGCCAAAGATTACTATCTCTAATATGAGCTATCCTTGATAAACCTACATTATAGTTTTTTTAACTTTATTTTTACTTCCATGTTGAAATCTTGTTCAGTACCACTGCATGCAGGATCTGACTGTTAAAACTATGATCTTCCATGTTATCTTCTTTCCCACACCCTCCACTACATGTAAGGACTATATTTGCTACTTTTCAGTCAGGCAGTCTCATGAATAATTAAAAATATTTCCTTTCAAACTTTCATTTTTAATGCTAAATACTTTGGTTTCCTCTAATCAGCAGTCAATTCTTGTTAATTTTAGCAATAAAGTTGTGAGGTTTTTTGTCCAAACCTGACACTGTTGCCTTCCATTCATATTTACAATTGCCACCAGTGGCTATTTGACAAAGAAACTTTCATCTACATATAAACACAGTGGTCACAAAACCTCCTGCAATTCCTACCAATATCATCATAGAACCTTTCGTTATTCATCTCCAAAGTGACTTTAGCCCAAACAGATCTTAAACTGTCCATGTTAAGAGAAGGCTCGGGAGGACCTCATCACAGTRTTCCAGTACTTAAACAGCAGCTACAAAGAGGACAGAGGCTCTCTCTTTGCAAGGAGCCACACAGAGAGGACAAGGGGCAACAGGTACAAATTGCGCTGGGAGAGGTTTCATCTTGATATAAGAAATTTTTTACAGTGAGAACAATTAATCACTGAAACAACCTCTGTAGGGATGTGGTGGAGTCTCCATCACTGGAGGTTTTCAAGGTATGATTGGACAGGGTGCTAGATAATCTCATCTAGCCTC
Organism: Phoebastria nigripes; assembly: GCA_035582835.1. Lineage (NCBI taxonomy): Eukaryota > Metazoa > Chordata > Aves > Procellariiformes > Diomedeidae > Phoebastria > Phoebastria nigripes. The sequence goes on along the minus strand of JAYKAV010003216.1, from coordinate 213,252 downwards.
CCTTTCCCATGAAAGGTTGGACCAGATGATCTTTTGAGGTCTCTTCCAACCTGATCTGTTCTATGATTCTATGATTCTATGTTACCCTTCTAGAATCTTTTATATTGTTACCATGCAATAGGATACTACCAATTTTACCTTTTTATAAATATATATATATATATATGAAATTCCTGGGTTTTTTAGTCTTATTTGCAATGTCTTTTCATCATGTCTTTGGTATCCACATTACTATAACAGGTCTTGCACATCACTTCCATTTTCTTTATTGAATWCCTCAGTGTACAAGCATTTTCCTTATTTCCCTTATCTTGATCATTACAGCCAAAACTGGAAATCATTAATTTATCTCATTCCATTCTCTATATTCTTTAGTAAAAGGTGTTCTTTCATGCCAGCTTCAATCCTAAATGACTAATAACTCCAGTAGAATCAATCCATCAAAAAAGTTTCCTTTGTTCCATCAGTGGTCCCAGTAGTCATATATTCCTTACAATACTAATTCTTGAGCTTGTCACTCTCTAATCAACTTTGACAGGACTTGGAAAAATGTGACTGAATATCACCCAGGTTGTCCCTTTTTGAATACCTGCAATCACTGGGCATATTCATTTTGTTCCTGTAATTTAATTTACCCCAGCATAAAGGGTGCTCAGTGAATTCTCCCATGCTCCAGTCAAGGTTCCTTCTCAGCTTCTGTGCTACACCTAAATTCTTACTCCTGCATCTTTCTGTCCTCTGTATCTTCTTTAGATTATCAGTTGTTATTAATAAAGGATCTTGAAATATAGTGCATTGGCTATGTTCAGTAGATGCCTACAGATCTTGTAATGTAGAATCTGAACTGCATCCCCTTCTCGTTCTTCTCCTTTGTCATGTCTGAAACTTACTAATATCTCTAGTTGAATCCCTAGTCATTGGATCTTCTCTTCCATAAGACTGATCACATGATATGTTCTATATAATTGGCTTTCACTCCTTTTCATCAGATAATTTTGCTTTCTTTCTCTCTCTTCTTAATTTGGTTTTTTTTTCAGCCTTCCTGTTGCACTCTTTCCACATGATCTTCTACTTCTCCAGTCCTTCTTCTGTTTGTCTTCTTGAGAAAGTACTCATTTCATGACTACTGAGTTCAAGAAGACATCCAATCTCTACTCTCTATTCTTTCCCCATCTTATCCTATTAAAAGGAAAAAAGCTTTTAGCCAACATCTCAAAGACCAGCAGAATGCAGGTGAAAGCTGGACCACCATGAAGACTGCTATGAGATGTCCACTGTCACTCACTATACCACTCACTTCTAGGTCAACTAAGATGTCTTTTCCATCTCAGCAATGCAATTATAGTACTGAAACTTGCAATACATCAAACTGCCACTTTTGCATTCATCTTCAAACAGGAAGCAATTCCTGCCATTATTATAATCTTGAATATAGAGTTATATACCTAATGCTCCAATTTAACAGTTAACCACTGTGTCCTGAATACTTCTCTTTATACCAAACTAAGCAATGAGAAGCCAAGGAAAAAATTAAAAGAACGTTGTATATCTCAGTCATGTAAAAATATTAAGCCAAGTACTGAAAATGAATAGATTTGAATAGTGGATTTGTGAGAAAGACTAATTTGTTTTGTCTTTTTTAGAACAAGTAGGATCACATCTTTTAGTTCACCTCTTTATTCACCATAGAAACTTGTTATGTAATGTAAAATTCTGATTTAATTTTGTATGATCCCAGAAACTAAATCTCTCAGAGAAGCTTTAAGATGGTTGGAATTTGTGATACTAAGGTATCAGCTACCCCTTAGCTCTTTTTTCCTGGAAGAGTGAAGCATCTCACAACGATCTACTAGGTCTCCTTACAAGACTCTATCCCCCAGGAAGGAAAGAAAAGAAAAAAGAAAAAAAAAAGCAGCTAATAAAGGTTTGGCTGATTCAGTTTTCATTTCTGTGAAGTCTCTATGCCTTCATGGTACTAAAGAGAGTTGAAATAAGATTTTGAATACAAAAACATAAATAGGGGCTTCATAGCTCTTAAATGTCATACCTGAAGGATAAGGCTATTAGTGGGAGAGCAGGAAAATCTTGTTAATTTTATGGAAAGGTAATGATTTGCTTTCAGCCTATGCTTTCAACTTAGGCTAGCCTGCATTTTCAAAGTGGCATTTTGCATGGGAAAGAACTGCAAGCTGACACTTTAAAAATGTGAACAGTAATTTATCAGGTTCAAAAGGATCAACCTCTTAATTCCATGAGCATTTCTTCGTGTAGACCAGTGAGGACTTGAACAACTACTATGCATTACTTCACAAATCATCCTTAAAAAGGCATTTTTGTTTGAACTGTTAATGTTATTTCCACTAAGCAAAAAGGCAGGAAGATAATTTTTATTCTACTTTCCAAGTAAAGATATGTTTTTCAAGCTTCCTGAAAATGTTTACCAGATTCATATTGTTAAATATCAAAGGTCAAAATTCTCATTTGATGTCRTTGTAATGGATGTTCTTGTTTGAGTTCTAATTGGACTATAAAAGCCTTGAATACTATAGCTGATGATGTGTTTACTTTTTGCAACACACACACTCATCCATTTTCTAGTCAAGGTTTCTGTTCTTCTTTAGCAGACATCAACAAACAACATGAAAAAGATATTTCTGATTTCGAGTCAACTCTTTTACTTTGTCGTAACTGATTCTCCGTAGCATAAAAAATGCAACAGCAATTACCTTGTTCTCTACATCACCTGGGTGTGTTGTCATATTTGCCTGTATTATTTAAAATTTTCCATTTCCACTACTGAAGAATCAATGTATAAAGTACGGCCATATGCTATACACAAGATGGGTATATAAAGCCAAAATAGTGTGTGCACCTTCAAAATTCCTTTGTTATAACTAAATACCATTTTAATATTTCTCCTACAAAAAATCTCAATTCTTTTACACATACTCTAAGTTCCGCTGTAAATTTATTAACACTGAGTATTTATAATAGAGTAATCTGCACTCTGCAGGACCTTTATACTCTCTTCTTTTAAAAAAAAGAGGCAAGTTAATTTATTACATATCAGAAGAGAAAAATTTCCTGGCTGTGGCCAGGGCTCAGGGAAAGCATGCAGTGTGCAAAATTTTGCCCATAAACAGACTTGTGAAAGAGCTTTGTTCCTGAGACATCTAGCATTTGATTCTTATTAATTTTTAATAGTTATGCTTAGTATCAAGAGTGATCTCCAAGCAACTACTCTAATAACATTAAAACCATGAGTATCTAGAAATGCTTTATAAAATAAAGCAAGTGCATAGTATAAGTATCAAGACTAAGGGAATGAAAACAATGCATGTAATTGTTTTAAATTGGTTATTTTAAACAAGSAGTAATTAAAAAAAGAACCAAAATGCATTTATGTACAGTTTAACCAAATGGTAATTTATGCCCTGTAGACCCAATCTGTTATAAATATTCATTATTTCTGTTCTTGTAATGAAAATACAAACAAATTTTCATATTTGTCACTACAAAGTTACAAGATAAGGCAATAGCACATTCCATAGACAGTAAAAAAACTGAAGAGGGTTCTTGCTTAAGATTACATTTCTTTGCATGAAATTGTTGTCAGAAGAGCTGGTGAAGGGCTCAGTTGCCGGCTGTTTATTTTGGAGCTCTGATGGGGGGTGAGGTAACGCTCAGGCCAGCAGGGAGTGCGGAGATCTTTTTTTTTCAGTACAATCCTTCTTAAGAATTTCAGCCTGAAATCCAGCAATGTTTTACAAGCCCCGCCCCAGTGTATTTTACATCTTACCAAAACCTTCCTCCTTTAGTATAAGTTTGTCTGCTCTGTTATGCCCAAACAAAACACTGTGGCAGGTAGACTTCTGTGACTACTTAATCTGTTAGCTTTGCTTAAAAGTTAAAGCAGAGTAAAATACAGACATAATCAGGTGTTTTTCCTTTGCAGGGTTCTTTTGCAAAACCTATTTTCAGAAGGGGAAAATTGACGATATTTTAATCAGATAGATCTTCTTTAGATTTAAGCAGCCAAAAATAACAAATGCCATAGGTTAGCCTTATACTTTGTATTCCAGCTGTGGTGTAGTTCATTAAGAAGTCTGCTGCAGGGAATGACAGGCATTTACCAGGAAACTTCTTTTCTAAGGTGATTTTCCCAGTTTTCTCCAAGCGCTATTAATAGGAGTTACCATCTAGCTTACCTTAACATTTAAGTCATTGACCTACCATTATTATCTGTCAAAACTTCTTAATAATTTTAGTTCAAGTGGAAAATGAAAAGCAGGAAGAAAGGAAATATCAATATATGTTTTTTTTTTCTTATAATGAAAAATGAGATCATAATCTCAAGATGAATTAATAGACACAGTACCTAAATCATTGCAGTATCCAAATAAAAATACCAAAGCATGACACAGTCTTTTGAAAATACCCAAGTAACCCAAGTCTACTAAAACTTGACTGCTAGGAATGAACCACGGGGGCACATATCTTCTAAGGAAGTAGAAATTACTCCTTTTGCATATAGATTGACTCATGAAATCCAAGCATAGAGAGGTAGATTTTGTTACTGGCCTAATGTTATTGGAGAAAAAGGTAAAGACGTTTAGTATGATGTGCCAGATGAAGAGATAAAAATCAGTGTCAACATGAAAGATAAAAGTGCATGTGACATGCATTTTTGTAACTAAATCGAAGATGTCAGAACATTTGAGTTTAATGATAAAGTAAAAAATTGACACCTGTTTTTGTGGCATGTATAAAATGACTTGAGCCAGGATAATATTTGAAATAAAATCTCCAAAGTYAAAGAATTATTGCTGAGTTTTATTTACTGGGAGTAGTAAGTATTTCTAAAGCAGTTGAAACATTCCTAGAGTTCTGTTCATAATTAAATAGGAACAAAAATTACATGTATAGTTTTAAATAGCTTTTGGTCTACCACAAAAGCAACAATATAAACCAACAACCAGTTTGCATGTCTGAAAGGGAATGGAAAAGGAAGTGGTGTTTTGAAAGTGTGGGAAAACGGGTAAAGTAGATGAACATTCACCAAATTTTTAAAAAGTCAAAATATTTTAAAGGAGATATGAAAACCACAAAAAATACATAGTCTCAATGAGAAGCTTCAATAGAGAACATATTTATGTGGAAGCAAACACCAATGCTCGCTCAGCAGCAACAACAATTTTAGCTACAACAGCTCAGGCAGGTACAGACCAAATGTTTATAGAGATTACAAGAGGGAAAAATATCAGTGGGCTAAGTTTAAATTAGAGACTGATGTATAATTCAATGTAATATCCATAAGGGCATACGAACAATTACTGCTCCGAAAACTCTTCACATCTGCCACAAGAAGATTGCTTGGTCATGGAGGGGAGAGGCTACACTGAGGGCAAAGGGTAGGAATAATGATCACAGATGACACAGAAGGTCTATTTCGTGCTGAAAACTGAGAAATACCCCAAGGCTTGATCCAAAAATGTGCTTGGCTCTTTCATTAATTAAATTAACAACAACATAGTGAGCATTCCAAGTCTACCAATACACAGCAGGTGATTTACTCAAGGGCAATGCAGATGTACCTTATGGTAAGGGCGCATTCTGTTGAATATAGATCACAGATGTGTACAGCTATAAATCTTTCAGTAAGTCATCCGTCTCTCCTCCCTCATGCATTGTTTTTACATGGGTTTTTCATACAGGAAAAAAATAGGAATAACTGTGAAACAAACTATGCAATAGGAAAATCTCCTACAGGAAAGCTGATGCTGCATGAAATCAGCAGCATCAATGAATGTACAATGAAACCAGATCATTAGCAGATCATGTAATGACCTAAACTGAATGACATTTAATTTTTCATTGTATAGGCCCTGGAAGATAAACTCAACACCAGCTATGAAAATCAAAGATTCAGTGTAAAGAACTGTCAGAAAATATACATATAGAAAGAATTGGGGGATATGGATCTTCAGTACTGTAAATACAGGCTTCTGCACCTGTGTGAAAGAATATGATACTCTGGACCATACCACATTGGAAAGACAATGGGGCAGAGAAGATGCATTAAATCCAGTGAGATACAACACCACAGCTACAGAGATTTAATATCCTACTTATGTTTCTTCATTAGAAAATATCAAAGTACTTTTGTGGAGATAGGAAAAGGGTAATCAGGAATGAGGTTACATTACCTCAGGTACAGGCCCTGTACCCAGGTCCTGTATATATGTACCCAGGAGCAGAGTGTTTGTGTTGTTTCATTCTATAATTGTACTGATATGTATGAAGTCTTATATCTGAAGGAGAGATCCATTTGTGTTTCTGAAACAATTAAATTATGTCTCCTGTATTATCTTTTTAGCATTCCTGTAGCATAAACTCTTAGCATCCTTGTTGTTACCATTATGAGAAGTTTGGATGTCATGCAAATATTGTCTTTCTAGTTATACAAGGTGTAGACTTTTTTTTAATCTCATTTGATTAATTTTGTCATAACCAACCTTTGGCGAGGGCAGGCAGAGAATTGTTGGAACCTCTAGGAGTTAGTTTGCTATCTTCCAATCTTCTTACTCCATGTGCCATAACCTGTGCATACATACAGTTGTTTTCATAAAGAAAATATTTTTTTTTTATTCAAGACCTGTTGCTTAGTAATATTCATTTAAAGCAAGCATCTTTTCATTTGGTCCTTGGTCCTAAACCTACATATATCAGAGAATGATTGCGTGAACAGTTCTTGCTGAAAACTCTTRAAAGATCCTCAGAAAAAAAATCTAATTCCTTCATTACAAACTTACATCCAGAACAATGTTACAATTGCCTTTGTTTCAAATGCGAGTTCATACTTTTGCAAACAATTTATCCTGATTTTCACCAAGCTATATGATGAACAATATCAGGGAAAAACAGCTTTGTAACAAACATTCATAAATTCTGTTTTTCATCTTGTTTAATCAAATCGGTCTCTTCTCTGATAAAATTGTATTTTAATGTTAATTACATTTGTTGCAGAGAGAAGATGACAGGTAGCAATTAGCTATATCATTCCCATTCTGTTATTAACTAAAGAGGGACATACAGACATAAGTAAACTTTTGGTCTGTTTTTCAGTCTCTTTATATGTGAATATACACCATCAAACAAAAAAAACCCTCCAATTTCCTCTGCAAAAAACATAAACTATGTTTTATGAAAAAGGATGTACGTTGATTACATTCATATAGAATTCTGCTTTAAATGATGGAACTCTTATACAAATTCACAAAAGTAATGTTAGAGTAAATCCTCCCTACATAGCAAAAAAAAAAAAACCCAAAACACCCGCAAACAAACCCTTAAAATATTTCTATACTTAACATCTTGCCAATATTCACCAGAACAAAAAACACATACATATATATGTGCATATTATTCATTCTGCTAGTTATTCTTCTGCTCAGGAACTTTTGAAGATGCTTTCTGTGAGGGCATGATGCCAGTTTGATAATGGCATTGCCAAACAGGTGAAATGTTAACTGTTGAAATTTCCAGAGGAGCAAACCTCAACTCTTTTCTTTTTTTCTTAAGGATCACTTCTAGGCATACTTCAGGTGCTTTATTCTCTGAATCTGTTGCAGCGGTAAGGTAGAAAGTTGGAGGGATAAGATTAGCACATGCTTCTTCCCTTGGCTTACAAACACTGTGCCGTTTGGTTTCTGACTTCTTAAACGAAAGGTGGAAACTTTCCCATAAAACATAGGAATTCAATTTCTCAGAAAGGTTCCTTTGCTAAGGAGGAGACAGAAGGGATAACTATTATAGCACAGCTAAAAATTGTAAAAGGTCCTGAATAGAAAAGTCCACTGCCCTGTAGTATTAATATATGAAAAATAATATATTAGAAGCTTCATACATTTTGATATCTTTGACCTACGTTATTGGTGGATCTTATTGTTGTGATTAGAGAACTCCTCTTCATCGTGACTGCAAGTTATGAGCTATATACACTGCTGTGTATGCAATGCTGCAGCTTCTTTGCTAACAGCATTGGTCCCTGACCTAGCTGGCCCATAAAACCACTTTTAAAAATTCAGATAGTTCAGAGTCACTCTCCACAGTCAGATACAGACAATCTGAGGAGGAATGAAGAAGTGTGACAGCCAGGACTAGCGAGGCACGTGCACCGTCTCCCTGGGCAGGGAGTGGGCTGCATTATTCTAACACATACATGAGGCAACAACATTACATGGTGGCACTACGCTGACTGCTTTGAGAAAAACTGAAGTGAAGTATTTGCAGCTGAGAATAAAATAGAGTAACTCTGAGCCATTTTTATCACTTAAATTGTCCTTAGCAAGCTCTGGAATAGTATGACTATAAATGGGCTACCTTCCTCCTAGCTGCAGCAGAATGGATATTTCACTCAGGTGAAGATCTGGCTTTTGTTTTAAATGAAATCTGCAACACAGATTGGTAACAATTTCTATCTGCTCTTCTCGTTTACTTTCTTATATTTTACCTCCACACAATTAAGAAATTATTGAATCATATTCTACCCATCATGATACATATCTCCTCTCAAAGCATTTTCCACAGAAATTACTCCCCACTTTGTATAGGACAAGACACACTTCATTCTCTCAGAAGCAGGTCTTGAAATCGCGAAAGGGAACAGTTTCAGAAGCTTTACCATATTCTTCACAGCTGACAGTAATTTCAGAAGAACACCTCCGGCTCTTTAACTGTTTCATTTATAGCTACAGCAAATGTCAATAAAATTAATATGAATGGCAGAACAATTTTTTAAAAGCATTTAAAATTGTAGCAAAGAACAGTGCTCACAGGAGTGCCTCATTGGAATTTTTATTCACATAAAATTATGTTGCGGCTTCTGTGTTATACGAGGCCACTGTATTGCCTGAAATTAGGTCCCACCTGCACTGCTGATTCAGCCAAGAAGTCAGCCAGACCCTTGCACACGGTTTGTAAAACATTGTCTTTGTTCTTCGGTGCCAAGCTTGAAAGATGCACTGAGGTACTTGAGAAAGTCACAAGGAGATCACCAAATAAATTTGGAATTAATAATCTCTCACATAATGACTTTTTTTAGGGTATGTAGTGTATCCCAGCTATCTATGTGCTGTTCCATAAGGACCTTAATGGAGCATCGGGTTAAAGCTGTTCCCCTTAAAATAGAATTTTAAATTTTTAAGGCCTTGAGGCTATGTTTTATTTCTTTGTTTATACTGTTATGTAACTGTCTGGGTTGGAAACTTTTTGTAGAAAAAAAGGAGAAGTTCCAATAACTGTCCAACGTGATGGAACCTATCAGCAGTGCCAAATGGAGCACAGACAGCAGCAATGGCTTAGGGTCGTTATTTCCATTCCAAAGGTGGTTTCATCTATTGAAGATGGTATTTCATATGGGATGTTTTTTCAGGAATTTCATAAAAAGGAGTGACATCCTAGAACAGACAAGCACCAGCTAATAGGAGACGGGTGCTCATGGTCCCAATCAACAATTTTTGGAATAGTGATTTAAATCTGGGTCATTTACTTAGGGGTAAAAGTGCAATTTCATCCTTATCACAAAGAATTATTTAAGGTATAGAACAAAATAAAATTTTAGCGCTTTATAAGAAATCGTTTTTTATTTTCTGAGTGTATTCCAGTGAGAAAGTCACAGGTCAAAGATTTATATCTTTCCTTAAGGTATTCAGGGAACTACATGTATTCCAGACATAACCAACCCAACAACCCAAATTGTAACTGCTCTTTGCTATGTGGTGACTTCTCCTCTCTCTGTCTCAGGCACGCATCGCTTTCAGAAGAATATTTATAACTTTATCAGCAAAGCCTATGAGGGGTATGGTCTAGATGCCAGATTTCAAAATATAGCTCTTGCCATCTAATAGGAAAGGTAATGCTTTTTCTTACTTACTTTGCAATGCAAGCCAAATTGTTTTAAAGAGAGCTCTAAAACTAACCACATAAAAGCAGCCCTTGCAGACAATAAAGCCTACATGATGAATGTTTATTCCCAGTGCTACTAATGATGAAGGTTCATGGCTTGAATGATAAGTGGGGTTGGTATCTATCGCTAAAATGTCACCAGCTTAGAGAGCAGACTTTTAGCTGTAAGGACAGGAGTTTCTGAAGACCTTCACYCATTAGTTACTGCTTGTGCACAAGGTTAAATCCTGTTATGCACAGTCATTCTCTGTTCTGAGTTATTCAAAGAAACAGTTAACATCAATACACACTCGAAATAAAGCTTACATGCAACTGTAGCAAGCAGTTAACAGAATGAAGAGGGTATAACRTGCTGATGGTGTTGGAGCAATCACTGGGGGAATGTGAAGTTCATATTAAGAGTGGTTGACTCTTCAGAAATAATATGATTTGTGCAATAGTTTTAGTTTTTCTGTGTAATATACAGGACACTTTCTTTAAATTTAGAGGAATCCAAGAATATTTGAGTATTCCAAGAAAGTTTATCTGATTGGGAYTTTATAGCTGATTCCAGAAATGGTGTAAATTTGCACTGCTGCTCCTTTAAGATAGGGAGTATTTCCAATATCCGAGAGTTTGGTTCACCAAATCTGAGGTATTAGTAAACTGAAGGACACAACAGAGTTTAAGGAAAAATAGCAATAAGAGAAAAGTCCACTGTATAATCTCACCATGCTGCACTACAAATGAAAGCACTGACTCATCATTTTGTTAATTACTGCTGTAACATCATGCTAAATTAATTGGTTTTGGGGAAGAAACAAACAGGAATTCACAGCAATTTATTGAAGTAATGGTGAGAGTTCTTGTATGAAAAAAATGTATTTTCAGCAGAGAAAATCTACTATTGGGACTTTCTTTTTGGTAAGAAAAATGGCAGAGAATATAAACATCTTATTTCTTTACATTTAGGCATTTGGTTTTAGTGGCATTTAGTGATATGGTATAAAGTAGGCCTATTTTGAATAATACTGGAGACACCATAATCTAGGTATCAACTTTTCAGYTGATATGAATCAGTATAACACTAAACTTTAGTAGAGTGACATGGGTGCTTACTGGTGATGCCTCTTTCCAGCATGTAAAAATCTGTGAATAAAGGCAAGAATGTGATTCCAGTCAAAAGGATGGAGATACTAGATTTTCATTATTTCCATAGAGGAGAATGGGTCTCACTGTTTTCTGGAAACAGTTTCAGGTTTTAGTTTCATCTTTCATGGATAGCAATAATACTTGAATTCTGATTTTCTTACACTTTGACACTAGAGAACTATTGTCTTTGTTGGTTCATATATATGGAAAGAAAGAAATTAGCTTCATTTCTGTTCCATGACAGCACAGAGGGGACTAAACAAAAGAATTTTGTACATGGCTTTTACATCTGTAGAGACAATTTACAAGAGGGTTTTTACACCTTCTTTGTGGTGTAGCCTCTACCAAAGTAAAATCTGCAGTTTACTTGGAAACAAAATTTCATGTCATTTAAGACTTTGAAGTTAAAAAGGATTCTTACTCTTTTCTTAGTCATGCTGCATTTTGGTTCTAGAGTCAAACGTGACTCTCTTTGATGTGACATGAAAAATCCAAATGGAACAGAAACTTAGATAAGGAAAAAGATAGCTGACATCTGTGAAGAATCTGAATTAAGAGAAGCTTCATGAAATTGCAATTTTTTTTTAAGTAATATGACATATTTTCTGTACCTTGAATTCAATAATCAATGGACAAGTGATATGGACTACGGCACAGAAACACATGGTTCATATTCTGTCCCTGCCAGAAACTCCACATGTGACTTGAGCAAATCACCTTATTTCTCACTAAAACTTTTGAATGCTTTTAACCAAAAGTTGCCATTTGGAGGAGGTTGAATCGTTTAAAATTTTCAGAAACATCAAAATAGCTTATGCTGGCAATTCTGAAACATTTTTGATAACAATAAGAGAAAGTAAAGTCTACTTTCTCTAAGCCATTAGAATGTAAACTCCATCATTTATATAAAACATAATTTCCTGGAAATTACTGGAACCTCTCTCAATTCTTTCCTCATCCTGGAGGACTTTGAACACTTTTTTGTATCCTTTAAGGTACTACATAACTTCTTGGTGTAGATTGCTTTCAACTGCTTTCCACTGAAGCCATTCCATCTTACATGGAATACTTACATATGCATTGAAAAAGAGAGATAATAACTCTAATAATGACTAGAAACAGCAGAGTTCTATATTTTAGATATTTATATAAAGTAGAACTGAAGTAAACAGAAAAAATGAAARTTATCTCATTTCATTCTCCCTCAACATACACAAGAGTACTGTGATTAGGAACTTGACTGGTAAGATGGAGCTAAGATAAAGAGAAAATTCATTCTAGGAGAGCTCTATAACTAAGATGAAGGGTAGAAGGGGGCAAGACATACTCCTTAGAAATGGAGTGACAGCCTGTAAATTTAGTGCTTTCTTTCCATGGTTTTCCTCAACAAAGTTTTTTTTTTTTTTTTCATGTTGAATAAAACACACTTCTCAATATAAAATAAATACTTTTCATTTTTGACCAAAAAGGAGTTTGGTTTTGGTCAGTGCCAATGTGTTTTTTTTTCTTCAGTCCTCCCCCAGAATATATTATTCACGCTTCTCCTGAGTCTGTGCCTAAGCYTCTTATCTTTAATATGTGGTTAACAATACTTCCTTTCTTCTGCTGTTTGCACATCTATTCTGTTGAGATGGTAACCTTCCAAGAGCAGAAGCTACTTCTCATTTAATTAGAGGAATTTATAGCACTCTGGTCTCAGAGAGGGCAACTAGACACTATTGTAACATAAATAATGAAAGTATATCTATGAATAGCGGATTCACACAGAAATTTCATTGGGACAGTTGATAACACACAGCAACACATTGAAATGCACTGAATGCATTTAAATGGTGAGACTGTTGGTATGCAGTGTAATTCATGTATGGCTCTGTCTGGTTTTAGTTGCTCTTCCAAATTATTAAAACTTTGGGGGAGGTGGGTAGGTGGATGTTGGAAGATAATGCTGTAGCAACTATTCCAGAGCATTGTCTTGGTAGGGGACTGTTACAGCCAGGGCAATAGTTTTGTGATTATGAATAATAAGGCAAGAATCTAAACCCAATTATTTTCTAATGACCTGTTCTCCTTTATAGTTAATTCACGAGAATGCTCAGTCATAGGGACTCCTATTTTTCATACTTTTCAGTATTCCTGTTGGCTGTTGTTTCTGTTAATTGTTTAACTGTTACCTTTAATAAAGATTTACTTTATCATCACGATCATTAATCATGGTGTATTCCAGGAGAGACATGATCAACAAAACCTTAAAATACAGCTCATCTCACACCTCTCAGGTGTGACAGCAATTAATTCAGTATTTTGAGCTTTTTTTGAAGTTGCTCTATACCCATTTTCCAGCAATTTCTGGGAGATCATAGGGCTTTTGAAAAGAAGCATATATTCAGAAGCATTAATGAAATGTATGCAACTTTTTGCTTGAAAAATTGGTGCATTAAGTACATCCGAGAGGAAATGGAAATGTAACGATTCATATTTTAAGCTATTCTAAATTAAACTTAGAACATGAACTCTTGACTCAACTTTATGAATTATTTTGTAGAAGTGAATCTGAATACACATTACCAGTATTTAACAACTCAGCACATCAGGTTCGGAAATTGAAGTTCCTGTGACATTAGTGGGTACAGTATTTAATCAAGGCAATAAGTATGTACATGCATTCACACATGGATGCATATGTCCAGATTCATTCTCTGTGGGATGATACATACCACCAAACTGCAGTCTTTTATTCTTAAATGCAAATGTGTAGCAGCTGGCCCCATTGATGTCATAAATGAGCAAAGAGAGAGCTTCTAACAGAATCTAGGAAGTAAGTAAATGCAAAACTTAATGGAACTACATTAACAACAATACAAGATAAAGTTATGAATACGTTTCTCAAAAGGCTAAGCGGAAATATATAGCCATGACAAAATAATTACAATGTAGGGTGCTATTTGCCTTGATTAAATATCCAGCTTTTAACATTAACATTACAAAGATGGAAATATTCCAGCGATACTAGAATTGTACAAGTGGATGAAAATGAACATTCAAAATAAGAAACTGCAATTGCTGCTAAGGTCTGTGCATGAAAGAGTAAAATGATGCAAAGAATTTACTGACCAAACACCTAGCACATATCTTGAAAGACTCTAAACACTAAGATTGCATTCCAGTCTGCAGTCATTCACTATCTTTACAAAAACCTTCAACCTCAGAAGCTCAGCTAAAAAGCATCTGGATCAAGGCAGGGAACTCACTCCTTCTGACAGTCCCAAACTTCATTTCCTTTATAATGAGAAAAACTGTCACAAACTTACTCAGCACATTTGAAATTCAGTGTTTATCTCTGCCTTAATACCATGAGGTAAGATATCTAGAGCAAACATGTTTTTATAACGCTATACAAGAGATACATTTCTTGAACTGCCTGGAGAACCACCTTGAGGTATTATGAAGAGCTCACTTCTTTTTTTGCTTCTGTACCCCAAGATACATCCTATGAATTTAAGGTTAGGCCTTCAGGACCTTGCCTGATTCTTCTCCCTCCTGCTTCCACCAACCTGCCTCATTTTGCAAACAATCTTTGACATCTTGGTATTTCAGTCATGTCCACCAACAGCCTTGTGTAGCTTCTGTCTAAACCTTCTTAGTTGTTATTAGGAAGAAAGGTGGAGATATAAGGATGTGATTGAGCAAAGTAGTGGCTGGTCACAAAAAAACCTACCAAGCAGGAAACAAAAGCTTAAAGGGACGAATCTACTTTTAAAAAATATTTAATTACCACCAGTTAGATGAAGAGCATGTTAATATAGCCCTAATTTGAAAGCTGAGAAAAGAGGAAACAAAAAGGAGTGTAATTGAAACAGCACAAAGGGAAACTAATATACGCTGATCAGACTTTCCCGGTGGATGGGCAAAATAATCTGTTTCATTGCAACTACAGCCTTTTATAAGTGTTACAAATCATGTTGTTTCTATCTAATAGAGATTCCTAAATAATTTATCCAGGTTTGTATCATATCAGAGAGCTTTCCTGGTTGTCACTAGCAGGTACCTCTTCCTTTCCTGTTCTTTCCAGTACTAATTACCAAAGGGGCTTGTATACATTTTATAGAGGTTATTACTATGTAATATGCACATGAGGAAAAATGAGTGCTTCCCCCCGACATATTAAGATTTCCAAATATTGTAAAGTGGCGTTTATCCCTTTCCTACAGAAGCATGTTGGGTTTCATAACAATTCACTTGTACGTAGCCTTCCAGGGCTTTTATGGAGACTGAACTTTTCTCCCTTCTACACCTCTAAAAAAGGTATTCCCCTTGCCATCATCATTTGTTTTTCTATCCCCTTTATTTTACATCTTCCTGTTCACTGACTGATTTACTTGATTTTAAAATCTAAGTAAAATAAATGCATGCAGTTCATTAATTCACTGAGAGCAGAACAAGTTGATCAACCATTTTGGATGGAAATAATTTTAGATTTAGAACTCAAAAATTTATATGTTTGTCCTGGTTTCAGCTGGGATAGAGTTAATTTTTTTCCTAGTAGTTGGTATAGTGCTGTGTTTTGGATTTAGTATGAGAATGATGTTGATAACACACTGATGTTTTAGTTGTTGTTAAGTAGTCTACTAGTCAAGGACTTTTCAGCTTCCCATGCTCTGCCAGGTGCACAAGAAGCTGGGAGGGAGCATAGCCGGGACAGCTGACCCAACTGGCCAAAGGGGTATTCCATATCATGTGACATCATGCTCAKYATATAAAGCTGGGGGAAGAAGAAGGAAGGGGGGCATGTTCGGAGTAATGGCGTTTGTCTTCCCAAGTAACCGTTATGCGTGATGGAGCCCTGCTTTCCTGGCGATGGCTGAACACCTGCCTGCCGATGGGAAGTAGTGAATGAATTCCTTGTTTTGCTTTGCTTGCGTGCATGGCTTTTGCTTTCCCTATTAAACTGTCTTTATCTCAACCCATGAGTTTTTTCACTTTTACCCTTCCAATTCTCTCCCCCATCCCACCATGGGGGGAGTGARCGAGCGGCTGTGTGGTGCTTAGTTGCTGGCTGGGGTTAAATCACGACAATGTTTTAATACAAACTAGAAAGGATCAAGAAGCAAAAACTAGAGTGTTTTTATTTTTGCAAGCAGTAAGCCATGATATAAGCAGAAAAGAGCAGTTTGTGTAACTTCTGTTGGATGAGAGTGACCTGTAGAGTTGACAGTTTAGGCATGTCTTAGCCATGTTTAGTGTAACCTCATCTACAAAAAACAAGTGTGTATATGGATTATTTGCCACATTTGTGTTTATCTTTAGGCAAGTACAGAATTGCCAGGTAACAGACAGATGAATTTTTGTATCACCTTAAAAACAGCAGCAACAATATATGTGGATTATTTTAGACTGTGAAATCATAGTGGGTGACAGGGTTAATTAAATGAACTCTAGAGAACAAGCATTAGTATATCAGAATTTCTATGAGACATTTGACAAGACATGGAGTGCCCAAATCTCATGTTTGAACAAGGAGAGCATTGTATGATCTTTGTGCACGCTTTGAGCACTTGAGTCTGACTCCCAGCCGGCCAATTCTCAAGTTGTGTACTAGACACTTGAAATATTACATGCACTATGAAAGACATGGTTAGAAGTAATGCTTTCTACATCAGTGCAACATCAGTCATTAATGTTAATAGCCTGTCCCAAATCTAGAAAGTATCTACCAAAACTAGGAAGAAAGCAGATATTCTGCCTGCTGAATGGGGCAGATGTATGTCCAACACAGGAGAATTCAAAGAGCTGACAGTGAGCACCACCACAGACTTGCAGCATCAGCTAGTCCAAGGTTGCCGGCTCAAGCAGGTTATGTCAATACTAGGAACACGCGGGTCAGTGCCTGTCCAAACCTACCTATGCAAGGAGGCCAGAAATCAGGAATTCATGAGAATCTTTCCTGGCATGATTGCACATCACACTGTTATTAACGAGCATTATTTCAGAGCATGCCCTTGTTTCAAGTTAGTTACATTTAATACTGCTAAACAAAGCAAGGTCAGAGAGCAAGCCAAAGYATGGGACCACTGGCTGTTCACTCTTTTTAGTTGTTAACATACTTCCTGACTCCAAGACAATAATTTCCAAAGGAAAKTATGGGCAAGGCAGAATCAGGTTTGTTTTCTTTTAGACTTGAGAGTCTTCTGTACTACCCCAGAAGACTCTGCAGCCTCAAGTCTCCCACGTAGCTTCCCACTATACCCCAGAAAATGCTTTGGGGTAGGTAAACATCACTCTGTGGTGCTGCAACACAGCTGTCACATTCATGTCAGGCACTCTGGACTGAAAATACCCACCCCGGACTCTACAGACAGTAAGTGTCCCTTAGGGGCACGTGGGCACCAGATGAGGCCTATGGAAGGCCAGAGAGAAGTTTGATATACCATTAATTCAGCCATTCAAGACCACTTGCACACAAGACCTGACAATGGTCCATGATCCTGTTATAATTAAAAGGGCAAATTTAGTTTATAATTTTCAAGATTAACTCCAGCAGTGTTCCAGGGTGCAACAAACTGGGAAACAGCAAYACGGAAGTACAACCACAAAACAAAATAGAAACCAAACTACCAATCAAAAACCAGCAAAAAATACAAATATGTACAATGGGAACAAGGAAGTTTTAATGAATAAATGAGCAGGTAAAAATCAACAGATATTAAAAATAAAAATGGGAGGCAGGTAAAATTCTAAGTAGTATGAACTTAGATTAATTTAACTGTCCTTTAAATTAAAAAAGAACAATCAGTAAGTATTTGCTCTAAATGCTGATGACAATGAAGTAGAAGTTATGAGCTGAATGTTTGGAATTATTTATTGGAATACTAATCCATCTTTTGACAGATGTTTCTTCTGCAGTACAGAAAGAATATATTCTTTGGCTCAGTTTCTAACTAATTCAGTTCAATAACAACTTCATTCAAAGCTGGAAAATCAAGTAAGAGCAGAAAAAGGAGGGAAAGATTTTTTTTCTCTGTTTCAATCTGAGAATATAATAAGGTATGTGGTAGTGAGATCTCAGAGACTTCTGAAACCTTGAAGGAACTGGCAGTGACATTTGCTTTAAATTGTTTGAATCAATTTTGTGTGTGTGTGTCTGTGGTCAAAATATAATTTGACATGGTGTTGGGAACCTATTCCTGTCAGAAGTTATCTTCCTTGTGATTTTTCACTGGATGAATCGATGGTGTTTTAAGGTGCTTCAGGGCCTCTTGAACTCATGCTCACCCTGTGACTGAGGGTTTGTGGGTCTGATTTTACACTTGGATGGAAACTCTTTGGCTGCATCTCTGATGAAAAAACATACAGGAAGCAGCAGCAGCAGGGCTTTCCTGGCCAAAAAGGGCTGCCAGATTCTCTCTTTCTTGGCCTCCACCCAGCACTGGCAGGCTGTTGAGTGCTATTTTATCAGGTAACAATTAGTCACTGATATCACCTCAAGCCCACGATGCCTTTTTTCATCTCATCTCTTTTACAAGATGGAAAAGTGGAGATGAGAAGCAGTAGTTGCCTCAGGTTTAGAAAAGAAACCTGTCCAGCACCACCACAGCAGCTTCTGAGAGCTCTTAGTTCATCTGAGGGACTAAAGCAGCAGGAGGATGGGTAGTACTATTCTTGTGAAGTACTTAAAAGTAGCAAAAAAATAAAAGAAATCCCATCCTTCCTGAGGTCTGCTAAGTTGGAAAGATTACCAGGAAGTTGTGGAGCTGGAGTCCTGGTAGCAAAAGGAAAGGAAGGATCGGGATTGATTTTGTGTGAGGCAGTCAGTTTCTTTGATGACAAGTTATAAATGTTTTTTACCACTTCGCATGGAAAAGCTGGTGATAGTAATGATGATATGGGAATGAGAGCTTCTCCATGTAGTGTGAGACTGTCTATTACTCTTCTGGAGCTACAACAGCACTGTGTATACATGTGTGCATTCTCAGGCTGTACTCAGCTTTCTCCATGCTGGAATGGGTGTTACTGTGTTACTCATGTGAGCAGGATGTGGCAAAAGATTTCTTCTAGACCAGACATGGCACAGGTGAGAAAATGACACTGTGTCCCATCCTCACTGACCAACTTCATAACTGTTCTGTAGGATGATTAGATTCTCTATGTACCTTCCCAATATCTGCTCAGGCTGTTACCTATGTGTGCCTGTGTGGACCCACTGATGTAAAATGCCTGTTATCACTGTTTGCACAGAAGTGGCATCACATAAAAAATGGAATTATGCCTGATCACTACTTCCTGCTTCATTTAATTGTGAGGTTGTTTGTCCTGCAGGTTTGCAGTGCATGGGAGCTGGCATGACCAGCCCTTTGAGAACACTTCTTGTATCTCTGCAGCACGACTCTTCCTGATGAATATTTCTTTTTATAGCATTATTTTAGAGCACTTTCTGATATCTTTAATAGTAATAGAGCGCCTAGATACCAGCTGTCTAAAAATACCTATGATGGTCTGATAGACTGATTAGGCACAAAGAGCGAAGTCATGAAGAAAGAACTGAAACACAAAGTAAAAGATTTCGAAAGTGCTAAAGCAAATCAAGTCTTCCAGAAACTCCAGCTTGGTATAAAAAGCTTAAGGAAAAATCCAGAAAGTACATGGAAAAATGAAGAAAACTTATTAAAAGAGCAAAATTATGTTAAATAATGAAGAGCTCAGAATGTAAGTAGAGAGATGTGGGAAAGTGGTAAAAAATGAAGCAACTGGATGTACATTTTAAATGCAGTATGGAGAGACTAAAAACATAACAACTATAATTTTGTAGTTCTGTCTTCTTCAGCAATGTTTAACTCTTTACTGAAATACAGGCCAGAATTGGCTGTTTTCTGGAATTTTTGCATTCCTGCATTTGACATGCTGATGCTTATCGTTCTTATATTCTTYAAAGACTGAATATCATGTATTCTTTTTGCTCAATAATAAAGTAATACCAAGAAACAGGAAAAAAATTATGCATACCATTTAGATTGTTTTCAATCTTCTTTAAAGAGGAGCCATTAGTAGATCAACAGACATTTTTCATAAAATCTATAGTACCTTGTTGCTCTTTATATTAAATATAAGTTTCCACCAGAACATAAAATATACAGTTCACACACACACACAGAGTCTTCTGATCTGTATTCAAAACTGATTTGCTAGTCTCCATAACATGATCATAAAATGTGCTGTATGTTATCCACACTCTTCAGATTCTGAAATGAATGACTTCATCATATTCATTTTTAAAATGCTCAGGAGCTTGCCAGTAAACAGACTGTCTGTAATCTCTGCAGCTGGTGGAACATCCCTTCGGTCAATAGCTGACTCCTTCTTACTTGCTTGTATATGTTGGCAGACCCACCTCTATTAGCAGACAAATCTCTAAACGTTGCTTTGCTCATTTATTAGTTCTACATAGTGGTCTTTAAGACCATATTTATAACCTTTCTTCTTAACTCTGTATCTGACTGAATGTCTATTTTCATTGTACTGACCCCCCCTGCAAACTCCAGAAAAACCCCCTTCCTCTTCCACTTTTTCTTTTCCTCTGGGTTGTACAAAGTCAAAAACTGCTGTGTAAAGGACATGAGCCATGATTTGACAGTTTAGCTGAGGGGAAAGAGAATGAGGAAGATAAATGTACCATTTTGTCTTCTACTCAGGGTTGTTCAAGGATACCAAGAAAAGAAAACAAGCAGTTCCTTGATGGAAGAAAATGTTGTGCAGAATCACAGGTAATTGTAAAAGAAAATCCAGGTAATCTGTTGATGATAAGAATCCTTCAGACAACTTTGCAGCAGTTAGCTAGAATTCCAACTTTACAGCATTTAACCAGAAATCTTTTCCTTTCTTAAAACCATTGCAGATAAGAGAGGACAAGGAGACTTCAGAATGTGATCAAATATGAAAAATACGCTTGTAGAAGATAAATAAAATAGGTAGATGTAATTGCACCTATTTACGTGAAGAAGCCTATAGGACGACTTTAAATCCCTGTATATAATGAACTTCTTAGGGCTCTTGGAAGTTTCTAAAGCATTTCAGGACAGATTGTAAGGAAGTGTTTCTTTAAATCAGGATGAATTTGTAAGCTAACATGGGAGGCTCATCTCTGCTGGCAGCTGTTTAAAGCAAGACTTTGTTCACTGTACAGCTAGAGATCTTCTAAAAAGAGTGAAAACCTGCACCTGTGATTTACCTTCTACAAGGCAGTACATGTTTCAGTATCCTCCACAAAAATTCAAGTTGGGAATGTGCTGTAAAGGTTTCTCCTAGTGGGACACTGGTAGCCCACTGAACTTTAGTGTTTGCTCATGGGTTAAAACTAGAGGGGTATATGAACTCAGAAAAATTTGAATCAACTTATGAAGACTCCTGCAGATAAATGACCTCCTACTTATCTCTGATAGACCTGACTGTGCCTTGTTGTTTCACAGATTTAAATTTTTCCCTCTTTAATAATGAGCTAATTATCATTCCACCAACACTGACAAAACCACCATTTTTCAAAGTAAAATTCCATACAAGATGTGGAGGAAAAAAGGAAACATTTAGAGAAGACTATTAATAAGATGAACTTGCACGTGATTTTGAAAGTATGATTCTTACTCACTGTGAGTTCTAGTTTAATTTAGCACCCCTACACTCCAACAGAAGTTTAAGTGCTTCTTAATCAGACCTGGGGAAAAAAAATAGGTTAGTATACTTGGTATCCAAATAGTTTTGAAAATGCATTTAAGTTATTATTAAAGCACAAAACCCAGAGGTTACCTAAATCTGACTAAAGTCAAAGTCAAACTAACATTCATGGCAAAATCAGAGAGCATAAGGTGACACATGACTAAAGTGTAATTACAATTTGTCCTGGTTTCGGCTGGGATAGAGTTAATTTTCTTCCTAGTGCTGTGTTTTGGATTTAGTATGAAAAGAATGTTGATAAGACACTGATGTTTTTAGTTGTTGCTAAGTAGTCTGCTAGTCAAGGACTTTTCAGCTTCCCATGCTCTGCCAGGTGCACAAGAAACTGGGAGGGAGCATAGCCTGGACAGCTAGCCCAACTGGCCAATGGGGTATTCCATACCATGTGACATCATGCTCAATATATAAATAGGAGGCGTGGTCCAGGAAGTAGCGATCGCTGTTTGGGTATCGCTCAGCGGGTGGTGAGCAATTGCATTGTGCATCACTCATTTTGTATATTCTATCATTATTAYTATTATCATCATTATTTTTTCCCTTCCTTTTCCGTTTTATTAAACTGTCTTTATCTCAATCCATGAATTGTACTTTTTTTTCGATTCTCTCCCCCATCCCACTGAGGGGAGGGGGGAGTGAGTGAGCGGCTGTGTGGTGTTTGGCTGCCGGCCAGGTTAAACCACGACACAATTGTAACTAACATGCACAATTATTTTTTAAATACTGTGTACAGGATATTATGCCTGATAGACTGGTGGACAAACTATAATGTGTGTAAGTATATATATTTTTTTATGTATATACACATCTACACAAAAATACATGCACACCCAGGATACACAGATGACACCACCCTGGGGACACCAGCTGATATGCTCGTTTGCAGGACTGCCATCCAGAGGGACCCAGACAGGCTGGAGGAATGGGCCAACAGGACCCTTATGAAATTCAGCAAGGACAAAGGCAAAGTCCTGCACCTGTAAAGAAACAACCCCTTGCAATGATACAGCCTGGGGACAGCTGGGCTGGAGCAGCTCTGTGGAAGAGGCCGTGGGGGTGCTGGTGGGCAGCAAGCTGAACATGAGCCAGCGGCATCTGAGCAGCAGAGACGTCCACCAGCCCCCTGGGCTGCATTAGCAGGGGCACGGCCAGTCAGTTAAGGGAAAGGATTATCCCCCTCTATGCAGCGCTCAGATCACATCCAGAACATTGCCCCAGCTTTGGGCTCCCCAATACAACAAAGATGGAAGTCCAGAGGAGAGCAACCGAGCTGGTAGGGGCTGGATCACTCACCCTCTGAGCAGAGGCTGCACGACCAGGCCTTGTTTAGCCTGGAGAAGTTTCTACTGTGTGGCACCTAACAGCAGCCCCCAAGGACCTTCAGGGAGGGCAACGAGAAGGTGGAGCCAGGGTCTTCATGGTGGTGAATGGATGAGAGACAATGGRTATAAACTGAGAGGTTCAGACTGGATGTAAAGAGGAATGTTTTCCCCATGAGGAAAGTCCATCAGGTCACCCAGAGAGGTTGGGCAGGCTCCGTTCTTGGAGGTTTTCAAGACCTGACTGGGTAAAGCCCTGAGCAACCTGGACTGATCTCACAGCTAGCCCTGCTTCCTTAGCAGGAGGTTGGACTAGAGACCTCCACAAGACCCCTCCCACCTGAATTATGCTATGATACTATAATATACTATATATTTAAGCTATATATCTGTAGGTATATTGATGCTAGATATGTTAGAGAAAATAATAGACTAGACTAGATGGGCTCTACTAGTAGAATACAATAAATTATGTATAGAATTTAATTGCAGGGATAATGTAGGAAATATTCTTAAGCTACGCTGCTTTCCCTAGATCACAGTTTCTACAGGTACTTGAGCTTGAGAGTAATTTTATGTATTCAAATCATTTACTGACATCAATAGGACTTCTCAAAAAATGAAACTAGGCACTTGAGGGTATATTGCTAGGCTGGGATCCTTTTGTGTGCTTGACTCCACAGAAACTGTTTCTGAGAATAAGAACAGCAGGATGGAGTTCAATGTTTGCATACTGAAAAATTGAGAAAAAAATACTAATAAGCACTATGAAGAGTGCTTACTTCTTCAAATGGCAAGGTTTTAAGTGTATGGAAACAGAAATTTTGTACTCTGGAATGTTTATCAAGATGCACAGGACAAAGAGGATCTTCTGGGTCACTGAATACTCTGTGGTGGATAACTGCCTTATAACCCTTTTTCATAAACTGATAAAACACATCTTAAGAGTATTGTATTTTAAATTTTACATGTGGAATTTTTAAATATCTGATAGAAAGTAAAAACTGATTTGCTTTGGCTGCATAAGCAAAAGAGAATTTCCATTTTCTTTCAAGAACAATATCAGTAAACAGGCAGCCAAGCAATACTTAGCAGGAAATGGCGTATTTTTTTAAAATATCCATTCAGATATAAATAGAATAAATTAAGCATTCTCAGTTCTCATATTTCAGCAGTTGACCTAAACATTATTAACATGTCCAATCATTTAAAGATTGACTTCAACAGGAAAAAAAAAATCAAGGTAATTTTTTGAGGCAGAATGCTGTTCTGTTCACCTCTGCATTTTATTTTTCATTGCTTTTCTATAATCTAGTTTATATTCCTTACAGTTTATGTCCAATGGCTGAGATACTGGAGCTAGCCAGAACGTGGCTGCAAGAAGTATTTAAATTAACATATATAGCTATATGTATAAAATCAATTACAAAATTTATTGACAGAAGGTATTTTTAAACAACAAAAAGCAGAGTATATAGTATAATCTGATTTAGGGGGGAAACAACCCTCTTGTCCCATATTTGTATATAACTATGGATTCAGTCTTATGACAACAGGACAAAGCTTTACTCATGGGAATAGTGCTGCATTATGTAATTGGGATTACTGAGAACTGACATGAGCAAGAACCTGATGGAGTATGCTTTCTCTTTGTGAAAAGAAAAAGGTTTCTTATAGATCATATAGATTTTTGTAATGAAAATACAGAAAACATTTATTCAGAAATGCAGTAAAGGTATTACAATCTAGCTTGTACCCATCTTATTGATTTAAAAATAATCTGATTTACACATTGTTAAAGGCAAACAAAACTTCCTAGAAAGAATACTCTGTATTAGGTGGAGCCTCATGAAGGCACTGCGTTCTTTGCTACAGAAATCTAAAATGACGTTAAAGTAAATACTAAACCCATAGTTAGTCAGAAATTGATCTTGGAAGTCTGGTCCTACTCTGTGGTTTTTGTGGTTCAGAGAACACATTTAACCTTGGAAATATGAGCATATGGATCATTTTCAGAAATTTTCATCTTTTTTAAGACTTCTTCCTGCAAGCTTTTAGCTGTAGCTTGGCACACTTCTCTCTTCCAATGTGACATACAAAACTATGCAATCCATTTACTTGAAACAAGAATTGCATCAAATTAAAGTTAAATTTGGAATGTCACCTAAACTTTTGTGTTATCCCCTTTTAAAGTGTGTTAAACAGCACAAACTTCAAGGATTCTTGTGCTTCTTTTTTTCATGTGACCTGTCCCCCGGCATATTATACTTGAGTTCAGTTCCACGAACACTTACACCTAATGTTTGTTCATTTAACCGATCTTGAACTGAAGAGTAGACCCAGTGTAGATAGATAGTGTTTCTTCCACCCCACAAAAGCTTCGAAAACTCTGAACAATTTTTGAATAAAATTTAAATTCCTCTCTTCACTTTCTTTTTTGGAGTAAGCAAGAGGTGTGTCAGAGACCACATGTAAAAGCAGAAAAGGGTGAGGCAGAAAGGCAGGATCCAGCAAAGCCAGTAATTTCATGGTTGAAGAAGACACCAAGGACAGGAAGAATCAATCCGCCTTACTGGAATGGTAGGCGGGGTTTGTCTGTCTTGGTATAACCAGTAGCTTGGTTTCCCATGACAGGAGTGAAATCTGCACTCCAAGATTACCAAGGAGGTAGCACATCCCCTGCACTTTGAGTAAAAGGCACATGGCAGAGGAGCAGAGCAGCTCCAGTTGGAGGTGCTGTGGGGCTCCTGAGTCAGTACTTAATTCATAACACCAGGAAATTCAGTCCTATGCTAAGAGTCTGTCAAAGCTGACACAAAYGAGCAACCTGAACAAATAGTTTGTGATAGTTTTGCATAAGCATGTGCTTTCTTCTGGTCTATGGTAGTTAAAGATTTATATCTGCTGCGTTACAGCACTAATCGTGCAACTGGGAAAACAAATGTCCATAAGGCATATTCACGACAGCATGAGTGTTCTTTGGAACGTCTTCAGCCTTATGGGGTTTTTGGCTGTCCGACATCCTTTACTCCAATGTGTTTATTTTATTTGTCTGTAGATCATGTCAGAGAGAAATCAAGTTTGTGGTGACCACTGGCTGTGATGTAGCTACAGTACATGAATATAGAATCATACAATCATAGAATCATTAAGGTTGGAAAAGACCTCTAAGATCATCGAGTCCAACCGTCAACCTAACACCACCATGACCACTAAACCATGTCCCTAAGCACCTCATCTACACGTCTTTTAAATACCTCCAGGGATGGTGACTCCACCACTTCACTGGGCAGCCTGTTCCAATGCTTAACCACTCTTTCAGTAAAGAAATTTTTCCTAAKGTCCAATCTAAACCTCCCCTGGCGCAACTTGAGGCCATTTCCTCTYGTCCTATCGCTAGTTACTTGGGAGAAGAGACTGACACCCACCATGCTACAACCTCCTTTCAGGTAGTTGTAGAGCGCGATAAGGTCTCCCCTCAGCCTCCTCTTCTCCAGGCTAAACAGTCCCAGTTCCCTCAGCCACTCCTCRTAAGACTTGYTCTCCAGACMCTTCACCASCTTCGTTGCCCTCCTCTGGACACACTCCAGCACCTCAATGTCCTTCTTGTAGTGAGGGGCCCAAAACTGAACACAGTATTCGAGGTGGGGCCTCACCAGTGCCGAGTATAGGGGCACGATCACTTCCCTACTCCTGCTGGCCACACTGTTTCTGATACAGGCCAGGATGCCGTTGGCCTTCTTGGCCACCTGGGCACACTGCCGGCTCATATTCAGCCGGCTGTCAACCAGCACCCCCAGGTCCTTTTCCGACAGGCAGCTTTCCAGCCACTCTTCCCCAAGCCTGTAGCGTTGCATGGGGTTGTAAATTTCCAGGTTGCAAAGTGCAGGACCTGGCACTTGGCCTTGTTGAACCTCATGCAATTGGCCTCAGCCCATTGATCCAGCCTGTCCAGGTGCCTCTGCAGAACCTTCCTACCCTCGAGCAGATCAACAACACCTGGTGTTGTCTGCAGACTTACTGAGGGAGCACTCAATCCCCTCATCCAGATCATTGATAAAGATATTGAACAAGACTGGCCCCAAAACGGAGCCCTGGGGAACACCACTCGTGACTGTCTGCCAACTGGATTTCCCTCCATTCACCACAACTCTCTGGGCCCGGCCACCCAGCCAGCTTTTTACCCAGTGAAGAGTACATCTGTCTAAGCCGTGAGCTGCCAGCTTCTCTAGGAGAATGCTGTGGGAGACAGTGTCGAAGGCTTTACTGAAGTCCAGGTAGACCACATCCACAGCCTTTCCCTCATCCACTAGGTGGGTCACCTGGTCATAGAAGGAGATCAGGTTGGTCAAGCAGGACCTGCCTTTCATGAACCCATGCTGGCTGGGCCTGATCCCCTGGTTGTCCCGCACATGGCTTGCKAGCGCCCCCAAGATGAACCGCTCCAWAATCTTCCCTGGCACCGAGGTCAGGCTGACAGGCCTGYRGTTCCCYRGRTCCTCCTKCYRGCCCTTCTTGTAGATGGGTGTCACATTGGCAAGCCTCCAGTCGTCCGGGACCTCCCCCRTTAACCAGGACTGCTGATAAATGATGGAGGGTGGCTTGGCAAGCTCCTCCACCAGCTCCCTCAGCACTCTCGGGTGGATCCCATCCGGCCCCATGGACTTSTGAGCGTCCAGGTGGCATAGCAGGTCGTTCACTGCTTCCTCTTGGATTATGGGGGGGTTTACCCTGCTCKCCGTCCCCGTCTTCCAGSYCAGGGGGCTGAATACCCTGAGGGTGGCTGGTCTGACTATTGAAGACTGAGGCAAAGAAGGCATTAAGTACCTCAGCCTTTTCCTCATCCTTGGTGGTAATGTTCCCCCCGGCATCCAATAGAGGATGGAGGTTCTCCTTGGCTCTCTTTTTGTCATGAATATATTTGTAAAAACATTTTTTATTGTCTCTAACAACAGCGGCCAGATGGCATTCTAGCTTGGCTTTTGCCTTTCTGATTTCCTCTCTGCATGACCTGACGAGATCCCTGTACTCTTCT
>JAYKAV010003216.1:136315-183120 GCA_035582835.1 Phoebastria nigripes | reverse complement strand
TTTTTTTTTTTTTTTTTTACAAAATATTTCCTATGTCCCTCAACGGAGATGGAATAAACAACAAAAGGCAGTTTTCATTCTTCAGAAGTTCATGCTCCTAGCGAGATATCTGCCAAAAAGAAGGTTTCCTCATTGTTTCCTCCTTCAGCTAAACTCACTTCTTCTATCTTTTCAATCCTTTACCCTTGAGACTTTCCATACAGCTCGGCAATTCCTTTGCCATAGCATTTGTTATCTGTTCCAGAAACTGCTTTACTTTTCCAGAGTTCTTGTTCCAGCGTCTTTATGAAGACCAGTGCCTCTATCAGTGGCTCCTCTTCTTTCAGCTATATCCAAATAGGAAGACATTTAATTATTCCTTCATTTAACCTGAAAGGGAGTTGATCTAGCATGCTATCATCTCCAGTGAAGTGTGACTGTCGATAGATTAAACACATTATTAGCAACCAACAATACCACCAAACATAGTGAGAGAACAGTACTGTGAGCTCCGTTTTTGAACTAGAAAGCAGAATAAAATACTTGGGTTTTTATTATTATTATTCTTTAGTCCTCTTCTCATAACAGAAACTGTGTAGGTAAGATGCTGGCCTTTTGGTACATTTGGTAAAATGGGCACTTATTTTATATTATAATAATGTTAATAAATAACAGCATACAATCCATACCTGGATTCTAAGATATCAGCAGCTATCTAATCCCAGTTGCCAAATATCACTTTAACTAAATAACTCATTAAATAACTGGGGGATTAATTACATTATCCAAGTGTGGCTGCACACCAGTAATAATTCAGCAATTTTAACAGGAAGAGAAGAAAGAGAAGAGAGAGAAAAAAAAAAAATCATTTCCTTCCAGGAAGCCTGCTTTCTTTTCCTCTCGGGGTCACAGAGTGAGGTGTGTCTGTTTCTGAATGAATGTATGAGGATCTATTCATATGACAAGGTTATTACTGGTAGACAAGGTTAGATGCTCCCTGTGTGTCAGATAGCTAGTTCACAGCAATTTCTTTCTGCTTAATAACAGGTGTCAATTCTTGAGAAATTAGTTTTCTTTGTCTCTCACAGGAATGATGCCCATATATTTACTCTCAGTGTAATACCAACGGTTGGAAACTCAGACTGGGTGGCATCCACTCACCGCACAATACAGATTCAGTCAGGAGAGCATCAGGCTTCTGGCTATCAGTGTTGGCATACAAAATATATTTCTGGGAAAAGTTTTTCAAAAAACATGGTGTAACTATGCATTGCAGAATAGCACGACATGAAGACCATGGTTATTAATATGCATAAACCTCCAGTACGTACAATTCACACAATTTGACTGTCAGAGCCTGTGTCAACACAACGTATGATTTACTTGGCTCTCCACGATGAGTTGAAGTATCTAGAGCAATTATATCTTCCACAGAATGCAACAACGCTCTTGGATTTTTCCAGGGTACAGGTAATTCTCTATACTTATTTGAAATTTTTTCTCCTGATCATTTTTTCTGACAAAAATATGTGCTTTCCTTTAAATTGTTTTTTAATGTTAAGAATGTACTTTTCAGATAAACATTTTGATATTCTATGTGACAATTCAAACCAAAATGGTATTATGAAATGTAAACACAGTGACATTTTGAAAATGTTTTATTGGAATCAATTTTTAGAAACAAAACATTTCACTATCTTCAGTAAACTCCTTCTAGCATAATTTTTTTGGCATGTCAGCATTGTCATATTTCAAGATAAATAAAGTCCTTCCAAAGACTAAGAACACTTTACGGGGCATGAATCCTATCTTTCACACAGCTCTACCTTTTCTCTCTAGAGATCTTTGTGACAAGCAATTCCTCCTGAAAGTTTTCCATCTTTTTCTTCCCTGTCTCCGTGTTTCTTCATCAACCAGCAGTTTGTTATGGTTATGGCCAGAACTGTTGCTTTAGATTCTGATCATAAAACTTCTAACCTCTGTAAAACTCTGAAAAATCAGTCTCTTACAGGGGTGAGAAGTCTGAACATCCCCAAATGTACCATTTTATACATACAAGTAATTTTGTGCTTTTAGTGAGTTCCATCTCATAGTAGATTGGTTTACTTATCTCAGTAAAGTTGCATGTATATATATTTCCAGGACTTCAGTTGTTGCACAGATAAAAAGTCCAAGCTTGTAACTGAGAAATGAGAAGGAGATGTTTTGATTGTGTTTATAAAGTTTGTAATTTACCATTGCATTGCATTGCATTATTTTAGTTTATATATTTTCTGTCCATGCTCTTTGTATTTTTATATTTTTTTAATTGCATTTGCATAGGAGTGTAATGACAAAATGCTTAATGAAGACACAGAAAAAATAAAAACAACACCCCTTCCATCAAAATCTCACTACCAAGAGAAAAAAACCTGTCCCTCTCAGGATTTACTTCCATGGGAGTCTGACAAATCTTCACCACTTAGCAGAGTGAATGAAAAGCTCTATTTAGTCACTTCAGAGGAAGTGATCCTAGTCAGGATTTAACATTATTTGGAATAGAAGGAGGATATTATGTAAAGAACTATCAGGGCTCAGTGAACACTAGGACATATTATTTTTAAATTGATACGTAAGTACAACCTGTTATTGAAAGCAACAGAAGTTAGAAATTTTAGTATTATATTATATGAAATTTATTTTAAAACAAAGGTTATCCTTTGGCTCAATCAGCAATAAGATATTGTTATTAAGCACCAAAAGAAATACCTTTCTTATATCAAAATAAGGGTTATAAGACATAAAAGATTCTTATTAGTAGAGCCTATAGACTTATTATTAGCATAGGGCATACTATCAAAGTAAAGGAGTATTTGGAAGAAAAATTGTGACAAAAATGGTATTTGCCACATATTTAGATCTCTTCRGTGTTGACTGTGCTGCTTTGGATAAATTACTGCAGCACTAATATATTAATTTGGCTGGTTTGAGTATGGTTTAAAGCCATGATTTTTGTCATATTTCTTTTATTATTTCTGGTTTTCTAATGGACTTTATATTACCATGTCATTCTGTTTAAGCTGTTTAAAAATGCAAGAGCTTAGGAGCAAATCAAAGTTTTAAACTTAATCTTAATGGATTCTAGGCTGTTCATTTAAAAAACAAACACACACACACAAAAAGAACAGAAGAGAAGTTTATTTCTGTTCCTCATCTGAAAAATATTGAGGTATTTCCTTTTCTTTATAAACTGAAGGAAGTTATAGTTTCTTAGAAATATTGGCTATTTACATAGTGATCCACATCTTCGAACCCTGATGGTCACAAATGGCAAATAGAGGCCTCAACATCTTGAATTCCATCTCAATTCCATCTCAAACTCACCTCCATAAAACCATATTGCCTGTTGCTCTAATTAGGGAAGGTAAGACAGAAAGAAGTATTTTGCTGTTTACAATAATTTGCCTGCAAAAGTTCACCTCCTGAAGCAAGCAATAAGACAAGAGGATTAAAGTAATATACACTATTACCATGCTAAGATAAAGACTTCAGAGGCCTCCCCTAGCATTTAAAGTTTGAATGACAGTCAGCTTTGAGCATATGCTGTGTTGAAGCCCACAGAATTTACTTAAGTTCTCTGAAATACAGTGCTTCCCTTATGGAGGAGTTGCATGTGACTGTACTGATAGAGCACTATTTCAGTATGTGCTGTCACCTGCTTCCTTTAAATCTGATGCTTCAGTCGAATGATGAGTGAAAAAAGCAAATGACCATAAAAAAAACCCAAAACCAAAAACTAAAACAAACCCCAAAAAATCCCATCTGCTAGTAGCGTGGAAGAGAAGACAATCCCTGCCTCCAAACTTCTGCAAGTTTTCCCACCTGGGCTGAGTTAGAACTATGAGCAGATGCATCTTTCCAGGGTATCCTAGGTGATGCTGATATGAATAGCTCTGAGAGAAAATGAAATAGATAAAAAAAGGATGCTTGTTTATTCTATGTGTTCTCATTGTTTGAATTAATTCAACATTCTTGCAAATGAAGGAGCACTATCCTTGGGTATAAAGCAGATTCTATTTGCATTCCTTGCACTGCAATCTCATTGACACATACTGGGTATCTGTGTCCGGAATGGGCAAAGTCAGTGACCCATACTCTTTAGTAAATGAAGTTCAAGCTTTCTATTGCATCCTTAAAAATTGATGTATTTCAGTCCTGACCTTCATCGCTTGTTCTGATCCCAGCCTGGAGCCTTTTCTAACCAGAGACTGCCAGTCGTAAATAATGTGCTACATTTTGTAATGGTTCTTCACTGTGAAAAGAATATCACATAGAAATTGAATGAGATCACTGGCTGTATTTCTACTTGTGGTTGACAGAAACATAGCTCTCAAATCTGAAAGGTGCTTTACATGCTTTACACCCAAGACACCCAGGTCAAGCACTAACACAGCCATTACAAATACAGATTCTTCAAATAGATATAATGTTATTTCAACTCATGTTAAGAAAATGAGTAATGGAAAAGTTAAATAATACAACATTTGTTAGTATAATTCACAGAGAAAAGGTCAAAAGAAAGTACCTAGGTAAGCCCTATGTATAATGATGCTTCTCTGGAGTGGTAAGTCTCGAAGAGACTCTCTGTGTTATCTTTATGCCATATTCTTAAGAAACTGGAATAATATTCTCTGTTTCCAATGACAACATAAGATGGTTTTGTAAGTTTGTGATCTTTCTCATATTCAATCAAAGGTTTCAAAAGCTCTACTGCTGGGTCATCCCATGAATCATTTAACCTTGATCCAATAAGTAGTGCAAAACAAGAATATCTGTATTCTTATACACATATGTATAAGTATGTGCAGGAATGTGTGCATGTTCATGTATGTATATGCATTTTATAAAGGTGAAATACTGAGTTAATGAGAGACACAGAGCTGTTCAGCAAATGAGTTTGTATATGTTTCCCCAGTATCTACTTCTGCTTCAGATTAGATATACACAGATACCTTTTAGAAGTTTAATAACTGTACATTTTATTCTATTGAAGACATAGTAAGCATTTAAAATAATGAGACGAGATTCAAGACATTTGCAGATTTATTTTTATTTGATAAGGKCTCCCCTGGAAAAGACTCTGCTTTAACATCAGGCTAGTTAGAAGCTTAGGAAATACAAACACTCTTTAGATAACATTCTGACTTTTGTATCCGTATTAAAAAAAAAAAAGCTTCAAATTTTCTATAGCCATGGACATGATGGAATTTACAGTAACTAAGTGATCTTATCTTAAGTGAACCAATGGAGCTGGATCCACTGAATGGTGCAGAGGTGTTGTATTGAAACTGAGTGGCTTCTACAAACTAACTGAATAGTTGAAATTAGAAAACCAGGTAAGTTAATTGTACGGATGATCCAGGTCAGAGTTTGCGTACGTTAGGACTAGAGAAGCTTTCATTACTGCCGAATTTATTGTGGCCTCAGGTAGGCCTTATGTGAAACATAGGTGATACAATGGCTTTGAAATAGCTCTGTTCATGGAGCTGAGCTCTGCTCAAGAGAGAGCTGCTGTTAATCAGCAGCTTTGAAAGTACCTAACTCATTATTAATAATTCTAAAACTTGACTAGATTAATAATATATAAAAAATATTGAAGTTTATCAACTCTTATTGATACCGGGTTCTCTTTTAAGTTACATTTTTCTTCCTGGGAAATCTTACTTTCTGCCCCAATATTACTCCGAGCACAAGCAGAGAATCTTCTATGATGTCACAAGCTCTAGTTTATGAAAACTTCAATATGTGAGAACTACAGGCATCTACAGAGTCAATTTTTTTGCTACTTTCTTTAAAATGAACGTGATTGTCTTTCAAGAAACCTAAGTTAACCAGAACTTGAGAGTGCAGTAACAAACCTGCTGAGTAAAGAGGAGTATATCATTTATAACACTAAATTAAACATAAAAGAGAGCCCCAGCTGTGTTGTATCAAGCTTAATCTGAGAATGCAGCTGATAGGGATTCCCTAATTCACAGCTAGTAACTAGTCCTTCAGCCTTTCCACTGCATTCTAGGTGGAATATATTAGAACGTGGACCTGTAATTTCATTATCCAAGATTCTCAAATACAGCCAAAATTGAGGGATATATGATACACGGTGAGAATTTTGATTAACCTCTGTTCAGACCTGATTAAAATTTCCCGATATTTCAGCAGTCTTGCTTCCAAACATTAGAGACTTAAAGATTACAGGAATCAACTTGTCTAAGTAAAATAATATCACCATAGAGTAAAAGTACAAAAATAATCTCCTGTCTCTCCTTGATATCAGTAACCATATGTACATAATTAAAACTCTTAAATACTTTCAAATTCCTTTTTAAATGTTTTGTATTTTAAGAGTTCTCATGACAACAACATATTTAAATTTAGATAATCCTTTAAAAAAATCAATTTTAAGTCTATATCAGGAAATGCATATAATAGAAATAGCAGTTAAAAACTTCCTATAAGGTACTTGTATTTAAAAGAAAAATAAACAATTCTTAATGTAAGGATAAAAAACCAATGCCCTTTCCACTGGTAGGTTATACATCTTATACAATACATAAATTAAGTCAATAAACAGTTGAAGCAGTATATGAAACTTATTTCCAAGACATGGTGCCTAATATCAACTGTTAATGCAGGCTAAACACATACGGGTTGGCAAACCTGCATTTCTAATTCTCTTGTTTATAAATCACTGTCTGTCCTACAGCCGCTGTTGTATCAGGAGACATGCTTTCTATTAACCCTTTAAAATGCAGTCCAGTTTTGCCTTCTCAAGACTTTGTGGAGCATGCTTCCTCCTCGTAGATTTTAAATCATCTTACTCTGCTGCCATGTTACCTTGCAAAACTTTGAGGGAAAGAAGAGATGGGTTAACTTTATGTTTACGAGATATACACACACATTTGTGCCTTAGGCACAAACCAGTATTTATAAAGGCATGCCTATGATTGATTACACTAGACCAGACCCTTTTGTCCTCCCTTCTCTCCATTTTCCAATTCTTGTTCTTCCCCCAAACACCTTGACCCCCTCCCTTTCTCTGCTGTTGTCTCCATCCAAGTAAAAAGCCCAAACATAATTACTTTTTTCCCCAGTGGCTTTGCTGCATTTGTACCAAAATTTGGTATTTCTAGTACTGTTTCCTAAGTAATATCAGCCTTATATAGTATGACTTACCAGTATTACTTATATGGTTATCTTGATAATACTGATTGGTATTACTGATCACTTACCTAGGTACTGCTGGCAACACAAGGTTGTACTCCCCAAAAGGTCCTCAATGCTTCCCTTTAATTATCTGCGAAGACTGGCCATTTCTCACATAACTCTCCCTCAACAGTCTGTGAAAGCTGGTCATTCCTCACAGCGCTATCTGTAACTTTTGTCAGCTTCTCACTTTGTTATTTGTTATGTCCAGCAATTTCTGCTCAGTAGTTTCTCATTTTCTGTTCAGTAAACCTCAGGCCAGGCTCCCCTGCCTGATGTTTCCCCTTTAACAATGTCCTCCCATGAAGGTGAAAAATTAGTAAGCCAAAGAACTGCCTGTGGTTATCTGAGCTCCCTTAGAAATTTTCCAAAGAGCAATTAAGTCTAATATTCTGCTAAATTTAGCTTTAGGTAACAGCATTGCGCTTAGGTAATAACATTCCGTACATGCTTTCCCCACCCCCCTTCAGAAGAAGTTAAAAACCTCACCTATTCTCCCCTCAGTTCCTACCGTTATCGCACCTACTGGTAGAAAGGCTGTCCTCAAGAAATTCCCCAGCCCCTTCATCTTTTCAGCCGTCTGATGCACAATCTATTAGCAAGTGAGTGGAGGGAAGTGATTGGAGGCTCCTTCACTGGAGCATATATTTTAAGTTTTGCACCATATGTTTAACTTTGTGTGAGGGCACTTTGTGCTATGGTTTTCTTCAGTCATGACTCAAGATGGGGATATCTGCTTAAAACATGCAATAGTTCGTTGTTCCCAGGGGCAGGAAGGGGACAAGGTCAGTTCCCCCAGTTCCARGTGAATGGGGACAGTCCCTCCTTCCACTGTCTATTCGCCACCATTAGGTAGAAGTGATTCAACTAACCTTAAATACAACTCTTGGGTCCTTCTCCCCTCATGACACGCCGCCTAATGGCAAATTACAAGTGTTCATAATTCCCCAAGATAAAGCCAAACGATAACAAGTAAGGACAGCTTCAGAGAATGAGGGGGAAGATGAATATGGAAAAACAGTAAATAGAAAAAATACAGGAAAAGAAAAGGAGTGGAGTAGTAAATCCATATTAAAAATGTATGAAAAAAACATAAAAAAAAACAAAAAACAAAAAACAAAAAAACAACAACAAAAAAAAACAACCCAAAAGCCTAGAGGAGAGGAGAAAAAGCTCAGAAACCTTTCCAGAAAGAAAAGAGGAAGAGAAAGCCCATGATATGGGAAATTAAAAGAAAAATCTTGCCAAAATATGACAAAAATATGCAGAGTGATGGTTGATCTATAAAGAAGGAAAGACCTTGAAAGAAATGATTTTAGGAGAAAAAACAAGCAGAAAGACCTATTTCTGTGGAGGAGAGATTATAATTTTCCTGTTAATCACAAAGATTTCAATGATGTCTGTTAAAATTTTAATGGAAAATATGGCAGGAAATGAAGCCCTAATTAAGGGATGGAGGGCTGCTTTAATTTGCCAGGGTATATTTTTAATAACCTTTCTTCTGAACTGAGAGGGTGTTCAGCAATTTTTAAATCCAGATTTAGTTGCTTGTGGAGAATTTTGAAACTGAACGTTCATTACCCAATTTTTAGAAATCCTTTAAAACATTTTAATCAGCTGAATCTCGAAAATAGTTTTTCAGGTGAGTCTTTTTTCAGATGAGTCTACCGACATGTTTCTCACTTTCCAGTCAAGTCTGAGGTTAGGTGATATGATGAAGAGCACAAAAATAATAGTCATGCTTAAGCAATTCTGCTTCTCATAGGCAAAAGGAAGATTTGTCAGACCATGTAGCTCTAAAACTAAATAATAAAATATTAAGATAGGTTAGGCCTGAGGGATTTAAAATAAAATATTAATATTTGGTTTGAAGGACATGTTGATTAATTCTATACAAAATGTAACAGCAAAAGTTATCTTACTTTTATGTAAGCTTTGGTTTGCAAGAGAGGGATTTTTTTTAAATGGGAAAATCAGGAATGTTTTGAATTTCTATCTCAGGTTAAATAACCTCTTTTTACCCTTGAAAGATCTCTTTTTCACTGCTACAGTCACTGTGTGCTTATGGACAAAATGACTAAAAGCGACATCCAGTTTGAACAGCTAGTTCTTGTAATAGATATATCTAATACAGCCAGAAGGAAGAAAGTCTGGTAGATGGGAGTGTTTGCTCTTGTATGACTCAGAGCTCAATTTTGCAAACTTAGGGACTGGTATGGTTTAATTGTGCAAGTAGTGTAGGTCCACAATAGTTTTCTTCACAAAAGATCTTGTGTACCTTGGGATGTGCGCTGGAGGCAAGGACATGTGGATGGACAAGGCTGAACAACCTTGCGGCCGTACATTTGGAGCCACGTTCAATGTGTGGGTGCATGCCCCAGGCTGAAGCTGCAGACCAAACATGCTGAAGCATGGTCATAATGTCAAAATAGTACACTATAGGTGTGCATCAAAATTAATTTCCATCTCCCTTCCCATCAGCACCTTATGTGTGAAAACAGAGATAAGTCAAAGAGAGACTTTTTATGCTGTGCCATTTAAAAGGTTTATTTAAAGAGGTGTGCGGGCCTGAGATGGATTTTTGCCAAATCATTGCACAGCTTATCTGAGCTGTCTCCCAGGGTGCTTGGCTGGAGGCATTTGCACTTTCACATGTAACATATTTGTTGACTAGAGAGCTAAATCGTTAACAGTATATGTTTAAAATCTTACTTGAAAACTAAGAATCAGTGTGTAACCAGTCCATGATTTGAATTATAAACTGCTCTTGGAACTCAGTAATATTTACTAAGGAAATATATTCTTTAAAAAGCACTTCGGGTGTGTATACACAGCCTTATAGCATTGGAACAGAAACTGCATTTAATTGGCAAAATATCACAGAAAATAGGAGGGGATTTTTTTATTAGATGTGACCCACTACTCTCAAAATCTCTGGAATGCTGAGGAAATATTTCTAATTGGAATGTCTATTATCCTCCTAGAAAACACTATGGACTTATTCACAATTATTAGGTAGCCAGAGGTTTGATACTGAAATCTGAATATTCAAGAACCTAAAGACACAACAGAGCTTTAGCACTTGCTAAAATTGCTTGAATTTGCAAATAACTAAGTAAACAGAAATACAGCACAGTTTATAAAATGTTAAAGCTTTTACCTATCTCATGAATATTATTTATAATAATAAAATAAATAGGCCCCTTTTAAAATGAGGAAAGTGGAGAAATAAAGAAAGACTTCCAGCTGTGTTTACACTACATGATTAAAGGTAATAAAGCAATGTGAACATGGTTTACTGAGAGGAGAAGTCATATTTTATTTATATCAATTCTCTTTTGCTTTAATAAATCATGATTTAAACACACACGCACACATACACCTTTATTTATATTTAAACCTAGCTTCCAGTCTAGTTTCTCTGTCAGGGGTGCCAAATGAAATCTGAAAGCCATTCTGAAGGGTTAAAACACAACTGGAGGTAGAGATGTTCTTCCAGCTTAACCTGAACTCCTCCAGGTGGCAGTGAATCGCAGGCATCGCAGCTCCTCAGGGCATCATTGAAAACCTAGTCACAAATATATAGGTCATGTGTGAGAGTGCACAAAAACAACAGGTTTTTTGGCTTGGCAGAGAGCCTGCTTGCCTGCCTACCGAGCAAAGAAACTTTAACATTCAAGGAGGGCGAGTCTTTAAGGCTGGGACTCTGGAAGGAAATTACGATGACCTGGCAGTGACACCATTTTTATTGCACCAATTAAAAAAATCTTCTAATGGCTTTTTGAAGCCTCTTGAACTGAAATGGAGACAAGTGCGCAAAGTCTTCTGTTGAAGAGTTAGAGGGGTATCCGAGCCTGTCGGCACAGCAGCAGCCCGCATCGGCATTGTTGCCGCATCGCAGCCCCAGCGGTGCTGGCAGCCCTGGCCCCGCAGCTGGCTGCCGAGCCTGCCAAGCAGCCAGCAGCTGCTGCTGCTGCTGGAGAAAATGTTTTCTACAGCTGAGCAGCTGGGGCCCGCGACTGCCATGGAAAGGCTTGAAATAATAGTTTGAAATGGTGAGGGATGTGGCACTGGGAATTGGGCATTAAAAATTTCTGTTACAAAACACAACAAAAATGTTTAATCAAAGACAAATGGCCTGAAAACACTAAGCGGTGATTTGTTTGAAATAATAGAAGTTAGGAAAAATGAAGCACATCAAGCATTTTCTTTAGATATTTGCAGCAGTAAAGGTTGGGAGGGGGCGTTGCTCAGTTCAATCCCTAATTTGTTTGGCTGTAATGTGCCAATAAACAAAAGGCATGTAAAAAATACTAGGTCTTACCTAGTCTTTCAGTGATAAACTGAAGCAACTTCTATGATGCAGTTATAAGTCCCCAAAAAACATCTAAAGAAATTCACAGCTAAACAAAGGTTTTGAGTGAGGATGCTCAGTGTTTGGTCTTAGGCCCAAATTTGGGTGCCTGAAGGAATATTCTGAGTCACAAAAGTATAACACTTCCACCAACTCAAAGTTTCAAACAAAGCCCCCAAATGGCTCTTTATTAGGCTCTTAAGCACGGATTTAAGAACCTAACTCTAGTCTTATTCTTACAGGCTTCCTGCTTTTGGCTCGGAGGTGCAGCTGCACTCAGGAAATGAGGATGTAAAAATAGCATCTTCTTAGTCAAGGATTTGGCCCATATAAGTATGTATCTCTTCCAGCTCATAACAGTGTATTTCATCGATTAAAAAAAAAAGTCACACAAAAGGCTTCCCATTTATTTCTATCACACGTATTTCAGGACAAATGTGCTAAAAGAACACACACTGGTTTCTATTCTGCTTGAATACATATTAATTTAGAGCTACCCGAGATATTACCTCCAGACATGGTGGAGAGTACATTTTTATTTGTCTGGTTGGTTTGGGGGTTGTTGGTATTTTCTGCAACAAAGCTATGCCCTGGCAGCTGCTTTCCTTAGGAGCAATGAAGCTGTCAATCATGAGAGCAAAGCCCATAAGAGCAGAAGATGGCTTGCTCAGCAGCAGCACCCGGGCTTGGGAACTCATTACCAACGGAGATTAGGATGACCACAAATCTGCCTGGCTTCAGAGCAAAGTGAAAAACTCACTTCCTTGGCTTAGCTCTCCCTCTTTCATGTCTCCAAATGAAGGTGAGAAAAAGGAAGAGGGGAGAAAAGAGACAAAGGGAAAAGGAAAGAGAAGGAAGAGATGGGGGGAAGGCAGAGAATACCCCACTGCTCCTTAAAAGTATCCTCACTGAGAAGTAAAGAACATGAAATATTACACACAAACCATTATCATTTATGAGGTTTAAAACATGTTTTAGAACATTAGAAGGTGTTCAGAAATCATAATTTTAGGCAAACTAGGAAATCTAAACAGACAGATTCCTGCACTTTTCTTTTTAAGTGTGACATGACAAAAGATTCATGGGTTTCAGGACCAGAA
Organism: Phoebastria nigripes; assembly: GCA_035582835.1. Taxonomy (NCBI): domain Eukaryota; kingdom Metazoa; phylum Chordata; class Aves; order Procellariiformes; family Diomedeidae; genus Phoebastria; species Phoebastria nigripes. The sequence goes on along the minus strand of JAYKAV010003216.1, from coordinate 170,445 downwards.
GTGACCATTATAACCATGTAGTTTATCTGCAGTTTAAAACAGACCCGTTATCACCTGAAAGAATCCACCTTCATCGGGTCCATGATTTTGGTTTGATTGGTAGTGTGACCTTTAGGAAGACTATGAGGAATGCATCTCGCACCGCAACTAGGTATGTGCAATCAGGTATGCTCTCACCTTGTGAGTGCTTGTGGTCTGGACAACTGTTTGTAGTCTAGAGGGTGTACTTTTATTTGTGTGGTCTGTATTTGGCTTCCCATTGGTTTTCATCAGTTACGTGTAGCCCAATGTCTCTTACATTCTAAGTAGTTCCACAGACTTAAGTCAAGCACTGCAGCTTATTAAGGTGGAAGTATTTGCATTTTTTTGAAACATTCAGTGTATTTCAAATTCTCCCTCACCTCAAGCGCAGGGAGTAATTATCAAATTGGTGCATATGCAGAAAAACAGTATGACTAAGATTTACAAGTCAACCTTAGTTCTTCTATTTTCTAATTATTGGATATTACACTTTACTCCATTAATGGTCTATTAATAGAGGATTTTTCTGGMTGTAAGATATGACACAATAATTAACTAGGTCTTGAAAGTCTCCATCACTTGGAGTTCCCTGGTGTTACACAGATAAAATGATAGTGTCTTCTGACTTCTCTCCTTTACATGCTCCAATTAACAAATAATAGAACAGCCAATGAAAATGTTACTGCCTTGTTACATCATTTTTTAAACTGGCATTTAACCTAGAGGTTGGTTGGGGGCGGGCAGGGAGAGTTCAGCTACAGGAAGAATTAGTACTTATAATCTACAGTACATCTGCATCTTCACTGAACTGTACAATTTCATGCAGAATGGTTTGATCAATCACTGTTTTTTTTGCCATGATCTAAAAGCTGGCTTTTCTTTGAAAATCCTAAATTCAATTGGAAGTTTTACATTTTCAATTGTTTACTTCACTGGAGAAAGTGACAGTATGCCTCTCACTGACTTTTATGAAGAAGATTAAATGTTTAATAACTTAATATACACAACCATGAAATTAAACTAAGTTAATTTAATATTTTGTTTTAATAATGCATTTAATTTGAATATTTGCACATTCTGGAGATAAGAGGTCTTGTTTTGCTGATAAGCAGATGTAGATATATATGTATAGATATCTATTTTTAAGGCTCGGACTGACGGGATAAAAGCTTTTTCCTAAGGGATTGCAGTACTGAGAATGATTCTGCACATGTCAGACAGCAATCCCAGAAGTGACTCTCTTATTCTGTCAAGTAGACTGTAGCACAGAAGTTTACAGTATGCTGGATTGGTCAACCATGAAGACTATGTACAAGTTGGATTTAGATCACATCAGTCGATGTCAATTTACTTTCAGAAAGCAAGGCATCAAATAGGAAGAGTGTTTCCAGAATTCCCGCCATTCCTACTTCAGCTGGGTTACTTTTTTCAAGTCAGGCTCTAAGCTGATCCTCCTCCTCTTGCAGGAATGTCAGTAACATGGTTTAACATGACATTTTAGTTATTAATACTCATTACTCTCTCCCATTTACTGTATTTGTATGACTATGCAAGTAATATTTGGCCCAATGCTATGAAATGCACAGTGATTAGATGTTCCAATTGCTGTATCAGAACTTCATTATTCTTGTCACTATAAAGATGCAAGAACAGTCTGGCTGAAATACTAATTCATCAGTTAATCCTAGCCAATAACTCTCTGTACTGCAGAGAGTAAACATAGCAAAAGAACTCTTATACCTATGCCTGTGATTTTTCAGTCTATTTTTCACTGATCTGACTGTAATTAAATCAAAAAGCCACACTGAGTAGTAATATTTTCTTAATGTAGAAAGATGTTGCAAGTCAAGTTTTTACTTTTTCCAGCAGTGAATAGACATATTTCTTGGACGCTGGGAGCTTACACAACAGCAAATAAGTTTAGCAGATTGACGATGTGTGTGTCTGTCTTATTTCTTATCTGTTACATTTTTTTTCCAATTTGCTCTTTATGATTATCTATAACCTCTATTAAATTATTTCTTACTGCATATTTTATTTGAGTATCATTCACTGAAATAGGTCAGGGCAGATAAATCCCATGGTGTAGATAGTGGTCTGAGAAGTTATTACCTCCTTAAAAGCCCAATATAGAGGTGATTATCCCGCTGTATTCAGCATTGGTGCGGCCTCACCTTGAGTACTGTGTGCAGTTCTGGGCCCCACAATTTAAGAAGGATGTGAAGGTCCTTGAATGCATCCAGAGGAGGGCAACAAAGCTGGTGAAAGGGCTGGAAGGCATGTCCTATGATGAGCCACTAAGGACTTTGGGCTTGTCTAGTTMGGAGAAAAGGAGGCTGAGGGGTGACCTCATTGCTCTCCACAGCTTCCTGAGGAGGGGAAGTGGAGACAGAGGTGCTGATCTCTTCTCCCTGGTATCCAGTGACAGGACACGTAGGAATGGTTCAAAGCTGTGCCAGGGGAGGTTTAGGCTGGACATTAAGAAGCATTTCTTTACCGAGAGGGTGGCCAAACACTGGAACAGGCTTCCTAGAGAARTGGTCAATGCCCCAAGCCTGTCAGTGTTTAAGAGGYATCTGGACAATGCCCTTAATAATATGCTTTAACTTTTGGTCAGCCCTGAACTGGTCAGGCAGTTGGACTAGATGATCGTTGTAGGTCATTTCCGACTGAAATAGTCTATTCTATTCTACTCTATTCTAGGAAATCACAAAGTCTATTCTATTCTGTTCTAATATGAAGAACGGTCTTAAACATATTTTATATTTTGACTTTCCTAATTTTTTTTTACATTTAGAAAGGGAAACTCTGGATTTCAAAGAAAAGAAAATTTCAAGGAAATCCAAACTATCCTGTTGCGTTGGAAGTGAAGTACCATCTCTGCATGTTCCTGAAAATAGTCTGTAAATGTTTCCTATGATCACCCCTCAGACCATTGCAATAACCCTAGTACTGCTTTGTGCTTTATCTCATGTACTAAGTATATCTGGCTTAAAGAGGCATGACTGGAGATACTAATTCTGCTGACACTGTTTATCTGATATGAAGGGAGCCCAGACAATGCAAAACAACAGTCTACATGAAAGTCCATGAGCATGGCAGTTTCTACTGGAACAGAAAGTATTCAGAAGTTACCCAGCACTCTTAGCAATTAAATTGACACTACAACAATAGACAATTCTCATAGAAAGGAATGGGTACTCAGATCACAGCTTTATTTGAAGTATGCTAACCATTACCTTATAGTCTTGTGTTCGCACACTTGTGTGTCTCCAGAAAAATGAATTCTGAATTCTTCGCTGTGACATCAAACAATTTCAGGTCATGTGCAAGGAGATGCCTGCCGACGGTGGTGGTGCATTTCCCCCCTTCCCCTAGGCCTCTCTATGATCTCAGAAACTCCCATTAGGTCTTAGCCATTGTGTAACGAGTTGGGCAGTTAAGCATCCCTTGACTGTACCAGGCGCTCTTGCATGGCTGGGGTGGGGAGCAGCACTGAYCGTACCASGAACACTGGCTACCTGATCAAAGCAGGGAATGAAAGCAGGAGACAATTCATCATTCCTGACAGCCCTGAAGCATTCCCTACCTGGATCGTAGATCAAGTGGAATGAAACAACAGTTACCACAAAATGATACCATTGTAACCGCAAAACAATACTATAATTACTATCCCGGACCACCTCGGATAGTGGCCAGGATGGAAATTTACTGATGACTAAAGCCAATCATCTTGCAAACCTATAAACAGCGGTCCCCAAGYGAGACCCTTTGAGTTCTTCTGGACCACAGTGGGCTGCGCCCAGAGTCTCCCCCTGAGCGGGACGCCTCTCAGAGTTCGCAAACCCTCGAGTTTGTGAAATTTGGAGGACCATCGGGACCTGGCCTGAAACACTCTTCAGCCGAGACAGTACTTGAGGCTCAACTCTTCGCCCGTTGAGAAATGCCAAGACATTGAACGTGAGTATTTCACAACATTCGTGTACTCTTCGCTGGGTAAAAAACTGGCTGGACGGCCGGGCCCAGAGAGTTGTGGTGAATGGAGGGAAATCCAGTYGGCGGCCGGTCACGAGCGGTGTTCCCCAGGGCTCCGTTTTGGGGCCAGTCTTGTTCAATATCTTTATCAATGATCTGGATGAGGGGATTGAGTGTTCCCTCAGTAAGTTTGCAGATGACACCAAGCTGGGCGGGAGTGTTGATCTGCTCAAGGGTAGGAAGGTTCTGCAGAGGCACCTGGACAGGCTGGATCAATGGGCTGAGGCCAACTGTATGAGGTTCAACAAGGCCAAGTGCCGGGTCCTGCACTTTAGCCACAACAACCCCATGCAATGCTACAGGCTGGGGGAAGAGTGGCTGGAAAGMTGCCTGGCAGAAAAGGACCTGGGGGTGCTGGTWGACAGCYGGCTGAATATGAGCTGGCAGTGTGCCCAGGTGGCCAAGAAGGCCAATGGCATCCTGGCCTGTATCAGAAATAGCGTGGCCAGCAGGAGTAGGGAAGTGATCGTGCCCCTGTACTCGGCACTGGTGAGGCCGCACCTCGAATACTGTGTTCAGTTTTGGGCCCCTCACTACAAGAAGGACATTGAGGTGCTGGAGCATGTCCAGAGGAGGGCAACGAAGCTGGTGAAGGGTCTGGAGAGCAAGTCTTATGAGGATCGGCTGAGGGAACTGGGGTTGTTTAGTCTGGAGAAGAGGAGGCTGAGGGGAGACCTTATTGCCCTCTACAACTACCTGAAAGGAGGTTGCAGYGAGGTGGGTGTTGGTCTCTTCTGCCAAGYAACWAGYGMTAGGACAAGAGGAAATGGCCTCAAGTTGCGCCAGGGGAGGTTTAGATTGGACATTAGGAAAAATTTCTTTACTGAAAGAGTGGTTAAACATTGGAACAGGCTGCCCAGGGAAGTGGTTGAGTCACCATCCCTGGAAGTATTTAAAAGGCGTGTAGATGAGGTGCTTAGGGGCATGGTTTAGTGGGGCTTGGTGGTGTTGGGTTGACGGTTGGACTTGATGATCTTAGAGGTCTTTTCCAACCTTAATGATTCTATGATTCTATGAGTCGAGGGGAATTTTTAACAGGTACCTTTATCTAGCTTAAGGCCTTTATAACCTAGCTTCAGGCCTGTAAATTTATTTAGCTTTGGGCCCTTATGTGTGATGTGTGCGTGTGTTTGTATATATTGATTTAAACAATAAGTAATAAGTATAACCTCTAATCGAGTCGCTTTAACATTGTAATAATTTTGATTATTTTGCTTTGTAGTTGCTAAAATCTTATAATATACCTCAATGATTTAATGCTGCTGAAAACTTATGATTTACCTCAAACTGTGATTAAACTTTAAATTGCTGCTGAACACTCATAATCCCTTAGGCATAAACTGTTGACCAGGTCTGAGACTAGGGGTAGATCCAGCTGCACCTAGACTCCTCTCTGAGAATGAGTTTAGAAAGCAAGRGGGTCTACTCTGAACCTCGTGACCCAATGGGAGGGCCTCCCTATCCCTTTTTGTATTAGACACAAACCGTTGTCCAAGTCTGAGACTAAGATTGGATCCAGACGGGTCTTCTCTGAACCTCGTGACTCAATGGAAGGGTCTCCTATACCCCCTTTTCCTCAATCTCTGTATAAATCATTCCAATCCAAATTCTGACATGATTTTTCCCTGTGTATACTCAATCCATGCAAGAAGTAATAGAGTGGACCTTGCCATCAAATTCTGTTAAGTTGCGTTTTTCTAAATTTCTGTTAAAATCACTTTTGCYGATACCTTTGCCAGTGATTCTTTAAGTGGCCTCAAAACCACTCATTCACAACACCGACCTCTCAGGCTATGGCTGCACCAAGCAGTTCAGCCCAGTAGCAGCAGATATGAACAGGCAGATAGTGTTGAGGACTGACATGTACAGTACATGCTCTTCAGGATTTTATTTCAGGCTAGCTCTAGCCTCACCCTGAGGACTGAATGCCCATCAGTAATTGGAGGGCACGAGGGTACTCCTGGAATATATTTTCTGATTTATCACCACCCAAAAGGGCATGAGAAAACACACTTCAGGACTTTCAATGGAGGCAACTGGAAAGACAATGCTAACCAYAGGGCACTAAATGGAGACACGAGGAAGGGCTCTTCAAAAGCACACCACCAATCCAAAATAAAACACTAATGAAGAAGCACTTGCAGAAGAGGCATTAGGTGTGAATTTTAATCCCTCCTGACAGGTGAAGGGAATGAATTGTGGCCTTCCCAGCTTGGGTGAGTAATATAATTAGATAAAACAGTGGTAGTATCAGTGGTGCTCTGTCTGGCTGCCATTTTCTGAAAGAAAACCTACTGTGCACCTTAATGAAGTCTACTGTACAACCACTTTGTGTGCTATTTGGTGCCTGTTACACTTGCACTTGAGAACACCTGCCAAATCTGGCTGTTCACGGGATTTAGGCATATGTTTTGTGATCAGATCCTGAGAATTAGGCCCTGCAAATTTCCTGTGAAATTGGCTTTGGAGGTTTTCCAGTTGGTGGGTAGGTTCTTCCTGTGGCCTTTAGCAAATCACCATGCCGAGCAGATAGCAGGTGCTGCCCCATTTCTTACCTGTGGACACACAGCCATTTATATGGCACATCCACACCCAAAAATGAATGGGAAAGGAAATTTGTTTTTTTCTGAAAATATAATTTTCTTGAACTGTTGCAATGTGGGTTGGAATTAGGTCACTTAAACCGCATCAGAAATGTGCGTTGAATCTGTCATATAGCTTCAACAAAACCTCCACCTAGATAAGTAGGTGTGTAAGGGGAACTTTTAGAGCATTTGAGGCTAAGCTTTACTGCCTGTAAATAAAAAGAGACAAGCTGGGAAAAAAAAAAAAAAWAAAAATAGCACTGAAAGGGAAGTAAATCTTGCATTGGCTTTAAGCCTGGAACTAATGAAGGCAAGCAGGGGTATGCTTGTGTGACCAGTATTTCAAAAACGGAACATATACTTTCTGGATTTTTTTTTTCATACTAATCTGGAACCCATTGCATCATCACTGAGCAAAATCATAGTGTATCCAGGCAACCCAGAAATCTAAACTTTTATGCTTAACATTGGAGAAATATACAATGCTGTATCAACATACCCAATGCAAAYATTTTCTTACTATATCTATATTGAAACATTATAACTTCAGCCAGCTTCTTACCTTTTGACTGCTTGCTGCCATCATAATTATAATTAAAAGGTTTTTTATGGTTTCTTAACAGGCAATTGAGTTGTAAAGAGAGTGATAATCAGAACATTATTATTAATGTTTACATTTATGTTTATATATTTATTCTGATATTGAGTGAATTTAATCTGTTGTGGAGATCCACAAAGAACACCAAAGTCATTAKCTTCACTTTTTCAATTAATCAGGGAAAGCCTCAAAACCAGCCCTGGAAACTTCATGACACAAAGGGTCTGTCTTTAACTAATTTCCTATGCTTGTAGTTTTAAAGTGCAAATACATGTTAGTAAACACTGAAGGTCTCAGAATGAGATCCTAGTTTGTTCTTAGAACTTAAAAACATTTTAAGGAAATATATTCAACACAATGAGTAAAATACAATGAATTTCTAGCCATAGAAAATCCTGTAGTCTACTGATATGTTATTTATTCAGGAGTTTCATTTTAATTAGTAAAAGCCATGAAATGAGCACAGGGGAATAAGTGAGAACAGAATAGTTATTGGGTAGATATAGATTACCATATAGACCTCAGCTGCTGGTAGATCACCTTTTCCAAAGACCTAAAGAACAATAACATGAGTAAGACTCAGTATCCTATGCGGCTCCAGAGAAAGGTCTGGTAAAAATAAAGACGACTCTACTGATGCTGACTCAGCCTTGCTGCCTTAGTGGGGATCAGCAAGCAAAAATGAACATGATTTTATTTTGGTAAATAACATGTGGTAATACAAATTGGAGCTGAAGTGCTTTTACCATTTTTTCATCTCTTCATTTTGATCAAACCAAGAATGTATTTCATATAATAGCAGTTGACTTTGTGACTGTGAATATATACGTAAAGACAGTAATGAACAGGTATTTTCCTGCACTACAGACAATTATCCTATGAATCTCTCTATTGTGTATAGTATCTAGGTCTGCAGAATCAGCTCTCTTCAGAGTTTCAGCAAATAAAGTCTCAAACACACTGATCAGATATACTTTAAGTAGCTATGATTTATGATATTCGGYTGCTAAATTCAGACACTGTACATTATATTGTCATTTTGTAGACTCAAAAGTCTACAGTGATACCAATAACTTAAAGAATTCATTTTTTCTCACTTATAACAATTGGAGATTTTACATCTGGAAGTTTTCATTATCCAAAGGCAATGAGGAGATGAGGCTGGTTTAGAAGACTGCAGTCAAATTGGTTGAATTGCTAGTTTTGTTCCAGATAAAAACGAAATCTTTTCAGTTATGGTAAGAAATCTGTTTTGAAGAGCATTTGAGCCCAAGCAAAAAGCAAAATAAACATGGCTATGTGATACTGCTGGGGTAGTCACAGCATGCACTTCTGAATCAACAGCTGTCGCTGATGGGACTCCACTAGAGGAAAGTTTGCAACAGTGTATTCACTTCATCAATACCAGTAAGTTTTAGTGATGACTGATGTTGAGAAGACGAAATGTGTAGATATGTGAGGCAGTGTAATAGCAGAACAATGAAAATTAGGAAAAATTGTTTTCATATGTTATTCAGTTAATAAAGAATTCCTTACACTTCCTTTTAAGAGCATAAATTTACTTTTTAAATATTCACATTCCCAGAAATACTATTTTTATATTTCAGTAATCTTTTACCATTTCATAACATGACAGAAACAATCTATACAGGAAATACATATTATAAAAACAAGAGGAGATAATGTATTTTTTATATTCTGTATAAATATCCATGTCAACCTAACCTGTTTAGATAGGTTGTATGCGTATGATCTCTATAAAAGGACAGTTTATATATAGATATATGTAAAGTATGAATTTAACAAAAGAGACAATTATTCCTGCCCATAATTTTTTTCTGGCTGAGACAGCACAATCCTGCACCATCCAGTCTCAGTAATTCTCTCCATGAAGATTAAAAAATGTGGACCTTTGTTTAACATTAGAGATGTTACTAAAATGTACCATAGAATGGTTCCAATAATTGCTATACTAGTATAAAAATCTCTCTAGTTTTGAAACTYTCCTATTTCTACACTCAAAGATCACATTGACCCTTTCAGGGAGTGGGAGCATGAATGGCTAGTTCATGTGTAAGTAAGTAACCTTATTCCCCCTTCCTTCTTGCTATATCCCAAAATCTTTTCTTTCACTGCTTCCTAGGATACAGTCATTGCTCTGCAAAGAATTATTTTGTTCCTCTGTCCTTGATATGCAACCACATGCTTGGTGGGATTAAAATACATTTTGTTTGCTTGTACCCAGCTTAACAAATGATCAAGTTGCTTTTAGCAATTTCTTGTCATCACCAATGAAATTTATTGTTCCTTAATTTTTGTGCAAAACCTTTAAGTTGCATTAGCCATATTTTTATGTTTCTTCAAAATTATTGATAATTTAAAAATGGAGATACAAGAACAGATTTGATAAGAACCTCCCATTCTTCCAATGTGCAGTCGTACATCTGTGCTTTGGAAGGCGTGATCCAACTCAAAAATTCCCTGCTCATCACTAAAATAAAGCTATCTCTAAGGCAGAGTGTGACAGCCATTTAGTAACTTAATCTAATAAAATATAAAAGGTCTGGGGAAAAAAATCATGTACAAAAAATCCTTCCTCTCATTAACATAAAATGTTGCTTTATAACCACTAATAAAAATTTTTGTTAATAGATGGAATCTTTCCAGGTTAGTTAAATTCATATTATTTCAATATGTTCTTATTTATTTAATAAGTTCAATAGGACAACTGAAGGGTGTGCTTTTTCAGTGGCTGATTTCCCACCACATCTGAAACAAAACTCAGTGAGGAATAAGATAGGCTTTAGATAACGTGATCAGTAAATTATCTGTCAAAACAAATTCTCTTCCAGATGCTTCACAAAAGCCCTATTTAAACGAATTACAAAGCTTTCTGTCTTAAATGTTTATTTTTAAAAAAATGCAAACTGGATGCTTTGTACAGTAGGAAAACTTGCATCTCACAGTCTTGTGACTGGTTATAGAAAAGACACTGATGATTCTTACATTTTAAGGCAGGGAGAACTTTGTGGCTAATTATGACAGCCCTTTTGAAAATTCCTGTYTATCGACGCATCTTTAATATGATGAGTGGCATTTATTCACAGGAGAGGACTCATCAAAAAAGTATGGTTTTGGGCACAGGTCAGAAAAAGATAACAGGAATGCCAATAAGAATCTCTCTTGTATCAAACCCAGCAAACCTCTCACCAGGTCTCAGAAGTGACGTGTAGTGGACGATTCAAGAGAAAGGATAAAAAGAGTGTAAGTATAAAAAAGTTACACGTCTCCTGGTACAGTCACTCAGTTGTTGGTAACCAGCAGTTTAAGGACTTTTTGATCTTAAGATTGCCTCTGGACCTTTGCTTTTATTGATTCTTGATAGACCTATCATACATGAATTTCTTAATTCCTCTTTTAGACATACTTTTGAGCTCTATCGTTCCCTGGCAATTGTGACTATATTGTATTTATTTACTATGAATAAGACCTTCTCTTCAATTTGTTTTAAGCTTGTTCTCTAACAATTTTTCTATGAGATATGAAGGGTAAACTTCCCTTGGTTGTATTATCTGTGCTGTTCGAGATTTTACATAATCCTATCATACACTCCTCCTATCAGTCATCTCTTTTCCAAAGTAAAGAGTATTTTTAATCTCTGTATTTCTGATCTGACTTATCTTCCACCTCTGAAACTGCCCTAGTTCTGCTGCATCTTTTTAACTGGGATGATCAGAATTACACCCACAAGTCAAGACGTAGACTCACCAGACATTATATAGTGTCATAATGACAATTTCTGTTCTTTATKACTTTCCTAATATTTCCTAAGTTCTATTTACCACTTTAACTGCCTCTGAACATTCAGCTGATGCTTTCAGAAATCTACTCATAATGACTACAAGATCTTTCAGAGCTCATTATTGTACATCTATAGTAGGGTTATTGTGTTTTTCCCACCAAACGCATTATTTTGCATTCATTGACATTGAATTTCATCTGCCATTTCATTCCCATTTACGGAGTTAATATCACAAGATATTCCTGCAGGTCTTCAAGTCAGCTGTAGATTTTAGCATACTCTTCTAACCATATCTTTTACCCACACCACTGACTCTGTCAAAGGACTCCAGCAGATCTGTGAAGCAAAAATTATGTTGTAAATCACATTCCCTTTGCATAAAGCACATTGACCTTTTCCAATGTAGTATAGTTACTTCACTATCTAATAAGTCTAACTTTYTCATAACATTTATTGATAGTCTCAGTTTTGAAGTCACACACCTATTTTGTCTAGAAATATCTGGATACCTCTTGCTGCCCTTCAGTGAGGCTGATTTGACCGACAGATTTCTTACCACAGTCAGTATTTCAGCAATTTAATATCTGAATTTCCTTAGTTCTCCTAGTTAACAAAGGTATTGTATTGATGCTTTGCTACAACTTTTTCTATTGAATTATTCTGACATCTGACACTTCAATATGAGACAGTTGCTCCCTCCTCCTCCTCCTCATTCTTTGTGTATTGGTGAATAGAATTCATTTAACTTTATACTATGGCCTTGTCTTTCTCATGATCAGTCAGTAAATTTCAGTTGTCTGTTAAACTTTATTTCTGGTTGGATTCCTGCTTCTGATGCATTTGAAAAAAAGTTTTTTTCCTCAGTAACTTTTATGCAATTAACAACTTGTTCCTTGATATCTCTTTTGCCCTTTATTGTTAGGGTTTTATATTTAGCAAAATAAATATGTATTAATGGATTAAAGTTTTTATGCTATTTCATATTTTTCTTCTGCTAGGACATGGCTTTAATTTTTATGAAAATTCTTTTTACTTCTAAGAGCTTCTTTTACTTTGCTGTTTTAGTACAATAGGTTCCTTGCTTGATTGCTTGCTTCAGTTTTTAAAAGGAATTTTGATAAGCAATGTGCAGGATAATATATAGTCTTAAGCAGTCTTCATTCTGTCATTAGCATTTTACTCTTCTAGCTGTTCCTTCTCATATCTTTAGTTTCCAGATTGCCCCATAGCCCAACACTGCATTCATGGAGAAAAAACAAAAGAACAGGGGCAACATGCAGTGATACTTCCCCAGACTCCAACAATTTGTGGATCTTGGATTTCCTGAGCAAAGGTCTTTGTATTTATCTTTTCAATGGATTTTTTCCATGTATTTGTCAGGTAGATTTTTAACTCATGTGCTGCCTCCTTTTCTGTGGTTCAGTCCCACAGATATCAGCTTCTATTTCCAAGCCCTTTCATTTACAAATACTACAGATGTAGATACTGAGCAGACACACAGTTCTATTTTTTACGAACAGCAATTTTGGCAAAAACCATCAGCAAGAGGAACCATCTGAAGTTTCTACTAAGGCAATAAAGCTGGATGATTTGTTAGGATTTCATTTCTATTTATTTATTTATTTGCATAATCCTAGCTAAATRATAGCATTAAATGAAAGATGTTTGATCTAGTGATCGTAGCATATTCAGTTTAGACTGCAATTTGCTCAGTACATGTAGATGAACAGAAAGTGCATGACCATGTAAAATGGGGATAATTTAATAGGATTGCCACTGAAAGGCCTATTAACACACCTTTTATTAACATCAAAATATGTGATTATTTTGACTATTGCAAGTATGGGGCTGTTAGGAACGTGATAGAAAGATTATGCTAATAAGGACTGCTTTTTAAGCTCTTCACTTCTGCCTAAGTCAGCTCATCAGATTTTGAGGCTAGAGACATTCAATCTTTTGGTCATACTAGGTACTTTATTCTGAGGAACTGAAGAAGGAAAAATGTAGGCCTGTGAATTCTGACTAATATAAGGGAGTACCTCAAAGGCAAGTTAATATATAGAAGAGTCTCTATAAACTACAGATAAGTAACTTGGTTTGACAGTTATAAAATAAAATAAAAGGCACAATACTTCTATCAATTATGCTGAGCCATTTGCTAGAATTTCAAATTTACATGTAGCAAAAATTTAACTACATTAACAAGGCAACATATTTGCTCAATTTTCACAAAAACAAAGCATGTATGCGATATGGTTAAACACTTGTCATTAAATGTTTACAAGATGCTTATAAATGAATGTATAAAGTAGGTGAAAAATTAATAAAATGTTAGATTAAGAGATAGTGCTTTGGATCTTTCTCCAAGGTTACGTTTCCTGGGGACTGTGCCACAGCGCTTCTCCTTGGACAAGGTGAGTAACACAAACAACTGCTTTCATCTACCAACTACAAAATCTGAATTCTACCTTTTCGTTTCCGTGTCAGTATGCCTTTGACTTTTTAAAATAATTCGGGTGTGACCAGAAGCCAGAAACAAATCAAGTTAAGGATTTATGAAGTTAGGAACTGTTTAAACCCAGCCTTTCAGCTGCAATTAAGACTCGAGGGTTACTCTCTGATACCTTAATATGGTGTAAGAGCACTTCCTCAAATCCAGAAGTTCATGAGCTTTGCTTTCCCTGCTGCAATGATGGAGGGGTTAAAAGCCCCAAAGTTTTCAGCTTTGAAAATGAGCTTTCTTAAATCTACACCCTGCCACCACCAGGCAACCCGGGAAACTGCTGCAGGCGGAGGCCAGGGGCAGCCTCTGGCTCCCCGGGGGCTGCGCTGCGCTGCGGGACTCATCTGACCCGTGAGACTTCGTGCATCCCCTTCGCTGGGAAAAAGAGGCCAGAAGGGAAAACCAGAAGCAATTCTGAAAAAGTGTGTTGTTCCTGCTGCATGTTTGGGTCGTTGGGCTTTGTTTTGATCTGGTTTATCTTTTGGCTTGCAGCATTTGTGTTGCAAGCTGCCAAAGCAGAGTTGTTAGCAGAGCATTAGAAAATCGGGCTTTCTTCTTCACCTTGAGTTTAAAATCATGCATTCTGCTGCTGGGATTCAGCTTGCATCAGAAAAGTATAGTGTAGCGTTTCACCACCAAAAGGCAGTAAAAAACAGTTCTGCGGAGATTTAACAGGTTACCTGAAATGTCTGAAGAGCTTTTGTGGGGGATCCACAGGCAGAATTAGAGGCCCTCTGAGAGCCGGGTTTAAATATTTTATCACCAGAACTATGGTTTTCTGTAAGGATGATGTGCTCGAAAACCACACAGAGGTTGTTTTCACCATAGCTTAAGCAAAAGGTTACCTCCATTCTGTCCATAATGAGACCGATCCCACAACCGTGACTAATTCAGCACTTTTTCCAAGAAAAATCATCATAGCTATTTCCTAATTCCAGCAAAGGCAGTGTGAGAACACAGGCACTGCTGCTCCCAGGCATCAGGAAGCGCCTGCCGGAGGAAGCATGGAGAGGGGAGAGCGTGAATTTCCACTTGTGAACTGAAAGTGGACGACTCCTTGCCTGAGCTTGATTATAATTAATCGGGGCGGGGGGGAGTATTTATTTTTTCACAAGGCTTCTGGGATTATTTTCTTTTGTTTTGACTTTACAGCAGTAGAAGATACTCTTTGGACTGTCGGGGGCTTGCTGGTTTTGTCTTGGGTTGGTTGGTTTGGGGTTTTTTTGCTAATGAAAATGCTTCCTTCAAGCTATTTGACCATTGCCAAGGGCCTGTGGTTTATTTGCTCTCCAGTGTGGTGGCTTCTGTTTGGCTCGCTGGAGGGCAGCCTGTTTCCTGGCGGCTACTTTAAATCTGCATGACCAGGAAGGTTGGGAGGATGGGAGGGAGTGAACAGCCCCATGTGCTGTTCCAGAGGTAAAATCTATTCAAGTTTTAAAATGTTTTACGCATGAATGCATTGGGGATGTGACTAATTAATCTTGTAATATATTTCTGCAACAAACCAAGAAGTACTTATTTTCTGCAAGCTACCAAAGCAGTTACTACTTGTGGTCTACTTTGCATATTAAAGAAAAAAGGTTACACTAAAAGTTTTTGCAACTCTGCTTTTAACAGCTTTTATATTTTTGTCTTCATAGTTTAAATGAAAAAAAGTGTTTAAATAGTTTTCATATAGCTTTTCATAGTTTAAATGAAAGAACAAAGTTCTTGTTTTAAACTACAGAGCCTGTACTTTGTGTTTAGATATCAATATTGGGGAACATTAGTAAGTTAGTATGTCATTACAAAATTTAAGAAAACTAAAGGAAAGGACATTTTCTTTGGACTGTCTGTCTGAATTCTACAGGAGCTAGAAGCAGAATAGTCATTTTTTTTTAAGGAACAAAATGTTTTAAAATATAATAGGATGTTGTTAAGAATTTGTTCAAAATTGCCCTGCTGAAACTGAATCTCTCTTAGCATGCCTTTGTTGTTTTACACCATGGGTGGGGTTCACAGTGCAACCATAGAGAGAAGAAAAATGGTAGCAGGGATAGGAGTATGGTGTCTTTTGTATGTGGAGCAACTAAGTCTTTCTTTTGATTTAGGTTATGATCAGAATAATAGTAAATATATTTTTGTCTGGGTTTTGTTTTTAAAGAACTTCTCACACGGTAATKTCCCTGAAGAAAATCTTCTGATAGACTGCCTTAAAATAAATGAGGTGAATGATAGCTGCGATGTTAGGGGAAAGGACTTTATCTTTTCAGTCTTTTCAAAGAAGCTTGTGACATTTTGTGATAAAGTCACTTGCTCCTTGCATCAGGTCTTGTCATACAAGAACCAAGTCCAGGACACTGCACAAATCCTAGAGTTCTGCTTTTGTCGTGGTTTAACCCCAGCCAGCAACTAAGCACCACACAGCTGCTCGCTCACTCCCCTCCGGTGGGATGGGGGAGAGAATCGGAAAAGTAAAAGTGAGAAAACTCGTGGGTTGAGATAAAGACAGTTTAATAGGTAAAGCAAAAGCCACGCACGCAAGCAAAGCAAAACAAGGAATTCATTCACTACTTCCCATCGGCAAGCAGGTGTTCAGCCATCTCCAGGAAAGCAGGGCTCCATCACGYGTAGCGGTTACYTGGGAAGACAAACACCATCACTCCAAACGTCCCCCCCTTCCTTCTTCTTCCCCCAGCTTTTAATTGCTGAGTATGACGTCATACGGWGTGGAATATCCCTTTGGTCAGTTGGGGTCAGCTGTCCCGGCTGTGTCCCCTCCCAACTTCTTGTGCACCCCCACCCTACTCGCTGGTGGGGTGGTGTGAGAAGCAGAAAAGGCCGTGACTCTGTGTAAGCACTGCTCCGCAGTAATGAAAACATCCCTGTGTTATCAACACTGTTTTCAGCACAAATCCAAAACATAGCCCATGCTAGCTTCTATGAAGAAAATTAACTCTATCCCAGCCAAAACCAGCATAGCTTTGAAAAGAAGAACCACTTCAGAGGAAGCACAGAAGAAATCCTGTATGCTTTTGCCCAGAACAATGAATTTGAGCCCATAATATGGGACATCGGGATGTCTGTTAGTCCTAGTCATCATGACAATTCCTCTGTTTGGCCTGAGTAAAGAGCCTGATAATTTTGCTCTTTTGAACCGGGAAGCATAATAGGGGCCTAAATACCTATTAAGTACCTATTATGTACCCATTAGGTACAATGATAGCCTATCTGAATATGGCCTTAATTGCTTCTATGTAAATGCTCCAGAAATTTGTGTGTTAACAACAATAAAGACTTTCACTGCTGGAAGAAAACCTATGAACAAAGTCACAGCTTCTTGATAATGGGCCATTATCCATTAACTGTATGCACATAAAAAGACATCTCTTTTGTAAAATGCCCTTACAATGGGACTACAGCTGAAAGATGGTATTTCCTATAACAAGTGTTGTCTAATCAAACAGAGGCAGCAACCTGCAAAGGCCAGAAGGGCAGCAAAGGAAGGATTTTGAAGGGCCAAACGGTGAGTCTGGTGCTGGGGAGACGCCTGTAAAATAAGGTAGAAAGATCTGAGGGGTTCTCTGGGCAGGGAAACCTGCAGGAGTTGGCCAAGGTGGAGCAAAGGACTCATAAGAAAGTACAGTCAAAAGCCTGAAGAGGAAATCGAGAAAAGAGTAGCTGTAACATAGGGGAGTGTCCAGCTTCAGCCTTTTGCCTGCAATAGGGACTCCGTATTGTCATTCCTCTGTGTTGTTCTCATCATTTTCCTGCTGAAGAAAAGGACAGCTGAGAGCAAGGAAAGCCTTTTCGCTAGATACGAAGGAAATCAGTTTTCTTTTTATGTTTTCAACATTCTTCAAGTCCATCAAACACTATCTTTACAATATCCACAAATCACTTAGTAAAAATCCAAATCTTTTGCATGCAGAAGTTGAACGCTCTCTTCATTTCTATAACAACAGAGGAATGAGCAGCCAGAAGATCCCAAGCAGGAGACTGAAGGTAAAGGCCAAGGAAGCAGAACCCAAGTTTCGCACATGCTTTCCTACACAAAGATGCTGCAGCATTTCTGTATGAGTTTGACACGTACTGGAAGTAAAAGAGGTCCGGAGAGGTTTCCCTCCTCATTTTTCTTCTCTCAGTCATGTGGGGAACCAATGAAAAAGTGCTGTTATACATGAGGAATGCAGGAGTTATCACAAGCCCTGTGATACAGTATTCCAGCGAGTCTTCAGGCATTTCTGTTGTTTGGAGTGAATATAAAGCCATGAGGGCATTTGAATGAGATAAAGGGTATCCTGAAACTTCCTGTGTTCAGGTGATAACCAGCTCTCTGTATCATCGTACATGTATTCTCAAGCAGTTTGCTTATCCTAGCAAATCCCAGTGCTGTATCTTGGCTTTGAACTATGAAATTGATTGTTTTGATCTTTTATCTAGGGACTCCAAATGACAAGAACTAATTAAACATACCTGTGATGTGAGATTGACAAGCATAACAATTTCTTTTCTGCTTTGGACCATTATCTAATGGGATTCTTTTTCTCTTACTGAAAAATTAAAATAATCTTTAATTAAAAATGCCACAATTTGAAGGACTTTTGATGACACTAAGGTTAAAGAACATTATTTCTGGCAGCTTTAATCACAAAGTCATGAGACCAGCATGCACGAACAATACAGTCAAAATAACAGACTATATGCTAGTAATAATGATTTAATGTTTGCCACTTGTTTGCTTAATTTTGTTTGTGTTTATGCAGAAAGAACTACTACATCTTTTGCTAACTGCATAAATAAATACATCAACTTCCAGCTCTTATTCACATGGTATCTCTACAATGTAATGGAGCCCATAATGTATTACAATGCTGCTGTCAACCCCTGGCATGCAGGTTGAATCTATCCCCCACATGACTCATCACGTTATAAAATTTGTTTGTTCTCTGGTCCATGAGCAGCTCACTATAGTAAAATCTGGCCATAGTTGTCAAAAAAGTTGAACAGTCCTGTTTTATATCACCCTTATGCTAGCTAAGTCACAGTGAGCTTCAGAATGAATGCAGAGTTACCTAGTCATTGGAAGGGTTAAGAAAAAATCCCCAAGGTAATCAGATTGTTTTCTGAGATCTTTTATTCAAGCATTATTACATAAAAAGCTAAAAAAAAAAAAAAAAATCCTTTCCACATGTAAAGAAATACCTCCTTTTTGTTAATTTAGGGCAGCTGACTTGCACAGGAGCAGATAAGGAACACGCACAGGAGCTTTTCTCTTGACAGCATTCCCCTAAGAGGTGAGGAATGACCAGCCAGAGCAGGTAAAGGATGTATTATATTGAACCACCACCCGTGTTTTTCCTAGGGGAATAATGTTTAGAAAAATACTAAGACATTAATACATACATTTTCATCATCAAGATCTCTTCTAAATTAATTTATTCCAGATGAGGAAAGTTTGCATTACATTTTTCTTAAAGTTTCTATTTTTACTTTAGAAATGTAATAATTGTATACATGCCTCAAATCTAGCATATTTTACTCCTGACTTTAAAAATAAAGGAGTGCAAAACTGAATTATTTTCTTTATTCAACAGCTCATGTAATGAAGTGCTGTGCTGAAAATTACATGGAATTGAATGCAGCACAGTTCTAAGATATTTTATGTATTTATACAGCTTGTTACCTTTGACAAATTGTCAGCAAAGTTATGAGAAGCCATGGTTTACACTGATTGTTATCTTGTTGTCTTTCTACAAATATTCTACTGTAGTTTTAAGATAACAACTGGTATAGATCCTTTCTGAACAGATTTTGTAGCGCTTTTTTTTTCATATGTAACAGTTATGGATCAGACTGAATGAACGATGGGTGAAGCTGGTGAGCACACTAGTCACAGTGAGTTCAAGATTAATTTAAAAAACTGTTAAAGCCTAATTTCTGTCGGGTAATTCAAACCCAGTTCCTCGGTTGGATAATGCTGTGCAAGGCTGGTCAGAGGCAGAGTAATGGGAGTGGAGGCTGGGGGAAGATCTCGAACACAGTAGCAGTGCATACGGTTTGCATCAATAGCAAAAAAAAAAATCTCAGAATATCACAAACTGAGAGGGGAGAGAGGCTTAGGAAAAGAGAGCCCTTTGGAAAGGAGACTTTGCAACTCTAAGCAGGCAAACTGCCCTAAGCTCTCTGTGTTCAGGGAAACAAAGAAATTATATCTATCAGCTGATGCTAATGACAATAATGGGTAACAACATCTTAAAACTGAAGCAATTCAGTCGTTTTTTTCTTTGAAATCAACAGATATTTTTGCATTACTTGGGAAAAAGACTCTAAGACTTTGTAATTCAGAAACAGAGGTTATCTCAGGGAAGCTTTTTTTTCCCCCCACATCCAAAGCTTTATCTGAACAAACAATTTTGAGTCCTGGAAGCCACCTAGCCTCCTAGCGAGACTGAAGTGGCCAGCATCTCCCACTTACAAGAGCCACACGGCTTCTGCTCACTCTGCCTGGGTGCCCCTGCTCCGGGCAGTGCTGCAGGGCAGCAAGGATACAGCCAGTGCATGTTGGGGCTGCCCAGGCCAGCGGGGCATTTCCTTCACTGCCAACTGTTTTGGGAGCTGGAAGAGTATGAAGAGGGRGCATCACCTCCCTGGTCTCTCGGAGGTGATGGGAGAGGCTACATTAATTGCATTGCGGAGGCGGCGGCAGGCATTTGCCACGCTGCCCGGCGCTGTGCCAGCGCGGCAGGTATAGGGGAGCACGGCAGCTCTTGGCACGGATCCAGCCAGCCCTGGTTGTGTGAGGCAGAGACAGTGCCTGGGAGACTTGGAGATATTTTCTTGAATAAAAGGGAAGGTTTCCATAGAAACTTCTCTTTTATTTTAAACAGATTTAAAAGAGAAATTTAGCAAACTATAAAATCAAGCTTCCAGAGCCCAATTTAAGCTATTCCTTATTGATTGCATTACAAATGAACATAAAAGCCTGCAGCCTGGAACTGACAGCGAGAGACAGGCTTCTGCCAGCTCCCTTGTTCCCTCTATCAGTGCGTAACCTCTATTAGGTGATAGTGGCAGTGACACACACTTTCTAGCACCCTCCATTTTATAAAAGGAGCTTTCTTAGAGCATCTCATCTAAAGGCTCTTTGTTCGTTAATGAAAACACATCTCTTGGACTTAACATGCAATGCAGACATCACCCTTATTCTGAACACCCCCTAGTTTAAATTCAGTTATTTACAAACAAGCAGAGCAGATGCAAAATGGCCACTTCACTGCTACACTACATTTCCCAGAATACTGAAATGCAGGAGTGAGGGCCAACAACCCTCTACCAGCTGGAGGTGTGGGAGATGGTGTCCCTCCCTTGCAAGGGTCTCCTGCAGGGGAGAGGGCATCCGGAGGAGGCAATTAAATCAGTTAGCATCTTGGACACAAGCAAACACACAGTTTACTTCAACAAAAGCATAATAAGGTATCCCTTTGACAATCATTCAATTTTGCAGTTAGTCATTTTAAAGCCACATCCAATTGTGCTCCCCATCATAGTTCCTTTAGAAACTTCTTTAATATTCAACATACAGTAAAAGTGGAGATCTTAAAAATATCCTTATTTTCTTAAAACATTGTCAGGCTTTTAATTATTGTTTACTCCAATCAAAATGAAACAAGGTTGTTGATCAGGAGTAACTACAAAACCTTCCACGCTGTTTCAGAGAAGCATTATACACTGGCAGTGGCCTGCGCGCTCCCATAAGTGCATTCCTGCCACTTCACTCCATCCCGTTCAAGGCACTGCCCTCTTTACCCACTTCATATAAAGTTGCTTAAATTTTCATTAAAGAACAATTATCTGTGATCTGAGATGATGGACTAATCCATTAGGGATGACAGCCGTGGTCACATAATCCTTCAGTGACCCAGCAGAAAGGTTGTTTTGCATTGCTTTTTTTCCAGTGGAAAGTTAAAAAAACACATGCTCCATAAAAGAGGGGCAGCTTTTGATCCTGGAATGCCCAATATATGGAGGTTAGCACATTTGCCCATACAGTGCTGGTTTGCATCTGGCCTGACAAAAGAGGACTCCGAATTTGAGTCTTTGTGAGCAGCACAGCGCTCGGTAGGCTGAAAGGGCAGATGGCACAACCTCTCAGCTGCAGAGAGGGAGTGAAGGATGGGATCGCCTGTACAGCCAGTTCTTTGTAATTTGGCACCGCTATGCTTCTGCTGCTTTCTTTCCTTCATCTTGTGAAAGGACCCTGAAAATTGGAAATATTCCCACATTTAGCAAGAATAAAACAAGATACTGGTCTGAACATTTATTTTTCTTCCATTTTATTTTAAAGCTGGACTTCTACCCTAAAAGTCTGCTGCCAGGTTTCTGATGTGAAAATAGGTAGAAATAACTGAAAAATGGGGTAGCAGCAGTGTAAATGAGGTTCTGGTGGCACATGCTACCTGTGTATCCCCATTCAGGAGGAATTTTCTTACCTGTCTATCGTGAAAACAGCCAAATGGATTTAACATCTCAGAAAARAACTGGGCAATTCAAACTGCTGTTCTTCTGCCTTTTGTCCTGTATGAGCTTAAATCTAGATTCCAAGTTATAAAATATAGAACAGGTTGGAAATCACATATGCTGACTCACTGTGAATTGTTATGAGTAACTTAATAGCTTAGTCATCTAACATAGAGATACATTTGCAAAAATACTGAAACCTGGGAAGAGGAATGAAGTGTAACAGAACATAAATAAAATACTCTTRTGTTTTTCTGAGATGCGTGTTTTGATTTTCATCTGATATCTGCCAATTGTTAGAAAAGTATTGCCTCAAATATTGCAAAATAGTAATGATACAAAATAATTTTTTTTTCATTATTTCCACCTTGAAATGGAAAAAGACACCCTGAAAAAGAACTGTTTCCTCACATTTCAGTTACAACTCGCATAATTACGATTCTAACCTATTGACAGAGATAATGGCTTTTGCAAAGAGTAAAAATGAATTTTTATAATAATCAGAATCTTAATATTTTTAGCYATTTGCTTTAAAGTTAAGAGTCAGTAGGAAGTGGACATTAAAAAGTTATGAGCAAAGATCTCTTCATGGTTTCAGTGCCAATCAACATATATCTAAAGAATTTTTTGGTTTCTGGTTTTCTTTCTTAAACTGCAACAATTAGCAGAATATTACTGTTTCTTGTTCCTAGTGGATATCTCTGTACTTTACTCATTCCTCACCAATACCATAAGCATGTTTTCATCACCAGTTTGTGCCTAGGAATCCTAGCTATATGTGAGACCGTGTGTTCATAGGCATTGCTCCAGAAGACATATGCATATTATACATAAAAATAACTTCCTTATACATTTTCACTCCCTCTGTAGTTACATGAAAAAAGATAAGCAAATTATCTTCTTATGGGCTATCTTTAGATTATTAACTTTTATCTTCAACTGGACTTATTAAACAGCACGTTCTACTGGTGCAAACAGGAAAAATAAAAGATRTTAGGCCACTGAGGCTCTGCTGGCTGGCCACTTGGTGGGGTGCAGATAAAAGACAGGCTGGATGCTGCTCTTACAGCCACCAAGAAGGCCAACGTTTCAGAGCAAAACAGCTGGAACTACTGACATCGGTAGAAATATTTGAAATAGTTCCAGTGAGCACCCTTAGTGTTTCCGATGGAGGAACTCCTGAAGGTGCCATGTATTTGTGTTGTATAAATATCAATGAGGATCATTTCACATTTGCTCGTAACACATTTCAGTATATAAACTTGCATAAAGTCAGAGAATATTTCAGAGCACTGATGTATTATGAGTTTATTTAGTTGTTCTAAAAAATGGAAAAATAAATTCCTTAGATTTAGAGCACTTAATTTAAATATGATGCAATGAAAAGGAGTTGCAAAAAAAAAAAGAGTGTAGAGAAGGATTTAAAAAATATGTGAACAGGTCATTTGAATACATAGTTTAGATAAGTGCACATCTTGCATTGAAAAAGGGTTTTGTTTGGTTGCTGTTTTTTGAAGTTTCGTCCCTTAGAACAAAACCTTCCTTTGAAAATGTCTCACAATTTTGTTTCTTGCAAATCTTAKCCACTGCCAACATCTCTCACACAAAGAGGCAGGATTAATCCCTTGGAAAAGAAGTGAGAAAAAATAGGCTAGGGTTATGGAAAAATATTAGCAGCAGTAGAGAAGTTAGTAGCACAGTTAATATTCTGTCATTCCTGGATTTAACTTTCACTATCAAGCTTGTACTGGTTTCTTTAAAAAATGAATGACTACTGCTATCAATCTTTGCTATCGGATAACCCTATGCACACACTCTCTATATTAGGAGCTGAATGAATGGCTCATAAAAAGCAGATAAAAGAACAGATGCTAATAATTTATTTAAACATAGCCTTCTTGAAAAGGTTAACTTGTCACGTTTCATCTTCAGTCATAAGCCCCCTATTTTTATAATCAGCAATATTGACTATCTGCTTTTCCTTTTATTGGATGGGAAAGAACACACAAGAAGTATTAAAAATAGCCTAAAAAATAAGCCTTTCTCAATTTGTGGAAAGTGCTGCCTTGACAATTATGGAGAAAGTTCTTAACACGTACAAAGATATTGTAGCTTCGCTCTTTCTGCCGCCTAAAATACCTTTATTTCTGCCTCTTAGTTCAACCCATTCAAACCCTGACTCTCTAAAACTGATATGCGCTGTGAAAAAATTTCAGACTGCTATTAGAGTTGCTACGTATTAAGTGCTCCTGAACTGTCCTGGCATCTTATTTGCCTTTACTTTATCTTTAAGACAGATCTTTAATTAAATCGTTAAGATTTAATATCATTTGAGTACAAAAGGGAGAAAGTCTGAAATGGACTGCGTTACTCAGTCATAACTTGTATATGTTGCTTTTCTGGGAGAGCATCCTCTTCTGTGCAGTTAGATATACGGTAGTAGTAGGTGGTAATGTTCAGTTTTGTAGTTGTTATGTGCTTATTAGTGCATGCCACACACCTCTCTAAACAAAGAGTCATCAATAGTCATTTATTAGGACTAGGTTGGATTTGAGCTGGTGGCCTGAGGAAACAGAGTCCACAGTGAACTAAAACCCTCAGAACAACCCAGTTGTTTGTTGCAGGTTTACTGAACATTARTCAGAAATGGAGATGAGTATGGGAACCTTCATCTGTCTCGAGGTGTTCAAGAAATCCTCAGTGTGTGCATGAACCTGAGAGGAACGGTGAAACTGCAGAGCATTTCCTTATGAAACTTAAGAGTAATGCCTCACAGAGATTAAGCAAAATGGCTTCTTTCCAGACTTCATTTCTTAGAACAAAAAGTATCTCCCTCCAGCACTAGGACTTGATTATGCCCTCAGATATGCACAGCACTGAAAAGAGGAATAATTTATGCATTAGAAGGGCTAGCAGCAGCCTCCATGATGAACTGTTGTTCCTTAGGGATACTGTCTTCCTAAAAGCGGTGCGTTGTSCCAGTTACGCACAGTGCTTCTGCACTTAAATATTTCCCCAAATGCAGGGTAAGTTTGACCAGAAGTAATGTTGTGTTCCTCCATTTAATTTTTTTTTAAATGCTGTCTGAGGTATATAGAACAATTTTTGTTCTGTACCTTATTCTGTACATAAAGGAATAGAAAATGCCCAAAATTTCTGGATGTGTGTGGTGCCGCTCTATCACTCCCCCTCCTCAACTGGACAAGGGTGAGAAAATATAACGAAAGGCTCATGGGTCRAGATAAGGACAGGGAGATCACTCACCAATTACCGTCATGGGCAAAACAGACTCGACTGGGGAAATTAATTTAATTCATTGCCAGTCAAAATCAGAACAGGGTAATAAGAAATAAAACCAAATCTKAAAACACCTTCCCCCCAMCACTCCCTTCTTCCCGGGCTCAACTTCACTCCCAATTTCTCCACCTCCTCCCCCTGAGCGACGCAGGGGGATGGGGAATGGGGATTGCGGTCAGTTCATCACATGTTGTCTCTGCTGCTCCTTCYTCCTCACTCTCTTCCCCTGCTCCAGCGTGGGGTCCCTCCCATGGGAGGCAGTCCTCCATGAACTTCTCCAATGTGAGTCCTTCMCAAGGGCTGCAGTTCTTCACGAACTGCTCCAGTGTGGGTCCTTTCCACRGGGTGCAGTCCTTCAGGAACAGACTGCTCCRGCSTGGGTCCCCCACGGGGTCACAAGTCCTGCCAGCAAACCTGCTCCAGCGTGGGCTCCTCTCTCCATGAGTCCACAGGTCCTGCCAGGAGCCTGCTCCAGYGTGGGCTTCCCACAGGGTCACAGCCTCCTTTGGGCATCCACCTGCTCCGGCRTGGTGTCCTCCATGGGCTGCAGATGGATATCTGCTCCACCATGGACCTCCATAGGCTGCAGGGGGACAGCCTGCCTCACCATGGTCTTCACCACGGGCTGCAGGGGAATCTCTGCTCCGGYGCCTGGAGCACCTCCTCCCCCTCCTTCTTCACTGACCTCAGTGCCTGCGGAGTTGTTTCTCTCACATATTTTCAGTTCTCTCTCTGGGTGCAGTTGCACAGGTTTTTTTCCCCCGCTTCTTAAATATGTTATCACAGAGGCGCTACCACCGTTGCTGATGGGCTTGGCCTTGGCCAGCGGCGGGTCTGTCTTGGAGCCGGCTGGCATTGGCTCTGTTGGACACAGGGGAGGCTTCTGGCATCTTCYCACAGAAGCCACCCCTGTAGTCCCCCCACTACCAAAACCTTGCCATGCAAACCCAATACAATGTGGTTCTCTGATTACACCATTTCAGCAAACCCAAAGTTCAAGTACTAAGTTCCAGCAGTATGCTAGAATACACATCCAGCAGTAACTTAGACCCATAACCTAATATATACAAAAATAAATGAGCTATGTGCTTTTTGTATTGCCCAAAAAGACATGTATGGGAACTCCAGGCTYTGTTTGCCATTTGACAGGACTACAGGATGTGGCCAGCTGCATTCAGTCCAGCAACAGAGATGCTTCTTTTTTAACTTTCTTTTTTTTTTGTAATAAGAAACAGAACCAGATTCATACATTCTCTAATACAATTGACATGCTATTGTTTACAAGCTATATCGATACAAGTAGGCCTGTTGACAGCATTAAAATAGATATAATAGCATATATGTGTATTTAAAGACTATATAATGGGAATTTAATATATAAAYGTAGTAAGTATAGCAATATCATTTAAAAATTGTGTAG
Source organism: Phoebastria nigripes (assembly GCA_035582835.1). Taxonomy (NCBI): domain Eukaryota; kingdom Metazoa; phylum Chordata; class Aves; order Procellariiformes; family Diomedeidae; genus Phoebastria; species Phoebastria nigripes. The sequence goes on along the minus strand of JAYKAV010003216.1, from coordinate 143,685 downwards.
CAAGAAGTTGTCTGAGCACTGCACCTAACAAAGTCTGTTTCCATTAGATCTGTCTTATGGTTGATTGACATTTTAACTGAATTATACTAAGGTTGCAACACAAGCTCACCCCTAATTAGAGAGCAGAGATTCCACTGGGGGGATAAACATAACTGCAAAAAAATCTTTTTATCAAAGACTGTTCATTGCTAGACACAAGAGGATCAGCAAGGGGCACTAAGCTTGACTGAGTAGGGACTGCTCTCRTATCTGATAAATATATATTTATGGTTAAAGCTTTTTAAACTTACTGTTTTCCTGTAGATTTTTGGATACCTAGTAGGGTACGCTGACTTTACCCTGCAGTTGTCCCTTTAGCGAAGGTTTAGCACGGTCTTTGTTCTCTCCTGTTTAAAGTTGTTTACTTTCACAAATAGGTGGGAGGATCTATTTAAGATCTCTATTAATGCAGGTTGAAGTTGGTCATTAGGTTCAAAGGTTACTAATGGGGCTCAGAGAGATGTCCATGCACACATATAAACATGCATAATCTCAAACCACACAAATCCCATCTTCTCAGAAATCTGATTTACAAATATGTACAGATTGCAAACACACAGGACTCGGGTATTTCTTGGTATTACTTTGGAATAGCTCTAGTTACAATTGTAAGACTGTTATATTTACATTCAGAGCTGTAATCTAACATGATTTTGTGAGAAAGTATGCTCCTCACTCAGAGGTATTATTAATATTTGTGTATTAAATATTAATGTATACATGTATCTTTGCATGGCACTTTCTAGATATTAAAAAGAAAAGGTCTCTGTCCTCAAGAGCTTACAGTCTAAATACCATTATTGTAAAAAGCATTTACCTCCTGATGAAACTGAACATACTCTGAAATGATTTCTTTCCTATGGAAATGACCAACTTCTCTAAGCAGTGCACTAGAAAATGAATGTTTTTTCCTATGTGAAGTGGGAATTTTTTTCCTGATTCATAACATTTATTTTAATTATAGCTAAAGGTTTACAGATTTTTCAACCTAATTATCTATTTGCATATTTACTTAATAAAATGCTCACATTGCATGTTAGAGATCAGTAAATAATTTTGCTAGGAAACTTAGTTATTCAGGAATCCATATGCATTAAAAAGAATTATGCATATGGATTATGCATTATTAGAATACCTTAAATTCTTTGAGCTATAGAAATGTTGTACTTTGTTGAGCTGGAAGTGTGAACAGTGTTTCTTTTTTGAATATCCAAACTGGTAGGCTGCAATTTGGATTACTATATGGTAATACTTTGCAGACTCTTTCATTCATAAACTTACACAGATGAATAAGTATAATTTCCTTCATCTTACAGTTGTGGAAACTGAAGCAATAAGGGAAGTGAGTTACTGAATTGCGTAAGGTCACAGAGCAGGTCACTGGCAGAGCAAAAGTAGTATTCCTAACTGTGTCATCTCTCAGTTGGACTATTCTATGCATAAATTTGATCTCTTGGAGCAATTTGGTAGAAAATGCATCTWTTCATGACAAATACTACCTTATTTTTGCCCTTACTAAAAAAATGAATTCCTTATTGTCATCAGCTTGCATTTTCTCTGAATATCATACTGCTTACTGTGTGTTAATTTAATTGGCAAACTAGGCATTATAATGAATTTTTCCAACAATTACTATTTTTACTGTACAATTTCTAACACATCAGGGAACTGTAAGTTTGACAGGCAGTATTTGAATCTCAACTCCTAAGAGTGAACACAAACTAAAATAGTTGTATTAGAAAGTTAAGAACTACTTCCCTTGTATTAGCTTTCAAATAGGCCTTATACTGGAGTCTTCACATGTAACTTTGCAAGTAGTTAGTGGTAGAGTCTTTGGAAAATGAGAAAGAAACAGCATAGAGATGGAGAAAAAGGGGAAGAGTTATTTGGATTGGGTGGAGTAATGAGAAAGGCAAGCCCAAAAGTTTTGGGAAGGCCGCACCTGAACTTTCCAGGCCTAATTCAAGTCGAACTACTTCTCTTAAGACTTTCTTATTATTAATTCAATCTAAATATTGCCTTTGTTTCTCCAGCTTTCCTATTTGCCTTCAGATTTCATTCATACATTTCAAAGACCTGTAGACTTTTCTAGGATGACATAGAAGGGTGGCCTAGAAAAAATTACATGAAAAAAATCACAAATTAGAGACCAACATACAGTATAGTGCTGCAACTATATTCATTTGTATTCATGATCATAATAATTCCAAGTCAATGCAAACTGGGAGCATCACCCACCATATATCTTTAAATATCCCATTTTTTTTGTTCAATATAAAAGTACTTCTGCAGTGAATAGAAGAATGATTGGGATGAGCCTTAGACCTTTTCGTTGCCAACACATTTATTTGCCCACATGATAAAGCTAAACATAACAGCTCATGGGAAACATTTATTTACTCTCTGCTCTGTTTTTCTTATTACAGTGTTATGGTTCTTCCTTATTCTTAGCTCTCATAAGCCCCAGGGCACAACAAAGCCTTGCGGGCCCCTCTGCACCTTAGAAGCCTTTGCTAGGCCAAGGAAAATTATTCTTTCTGGCTTGTGATGGGTTCTGAAGCATGGAAGACAGATTGGTATTTTATTGACTTCAGCCCAAAGGTCTCCAATTTTATGTTACTCATTACTAAGAGATARTTATAATGTAACATACATATACCTATGTTAGCCTGACATTCACTATTTAAAAAAAAAAAAAAAATTACACGTTGTGGAGCAGTATAAAAAACATTTTCAGGTACACAGGTTTCCCTTACAACTTGGGAAAAATGTAGTCATTCTGTTTAAGAACTATATTAGTACTCATATGTACTCATATTTGATGCTGAAGTCTGTATCCCTAGCCTTAAATGTTGGGCTTGTGGGTTTGGGGTTTTTTTTAGAATGGAAAAGACCTATGAGATATATCAAAAAACCTGTATTGGCTTTTGAATTATTCTTCCCTTCTTACTAACAGTACATTAGGAAAATTGTCCTCTGTATTTTAAAAGGATGAGAAACGAGAGAGCATACCACCTGCGGCTTCATTATGAAAGATTCCATCATTTTCCATGGTTTCATTATGATTGACATCTTTTTTCAGATGCATATGTGTAACTCTGGCTTGAGTTCAATCATATCTGTATTAAGTTACTGAGCATGTGGTCCCAGATTCAGCCACCTAACTTCAGGAACTCCCTGTACAGTCAGAATGAAACAGTCACTTCCAGAGATGATTCAGACCTTTATGAAATAATGCACCCTTTGGAAGTGTTTATCTTCCTGCACAGGCTATACTGAGAGCCTAAAGCAACCCAGTAAATCATCTGTGCCTGGAGAAGGCAAACCCACCCAAGAAGGTCTTCTAGGCAACCCTATCTTGGAAACTTCTCAATCTGAGAAAAAGTCTATTTCAAAGTCAAGATCAATGTGCTGATGAGAGGACAAAGCACTCTGTGCCGTGTTGTTTGGGACGTATGCCCATCTCTGCATCTCTGGAAAGATAAAGAAATCATGATAGCTATCTAGCACTGGAACTACTGTGCCTGTTTAAAAAGCATGTTTTGTTGCTGAAAAGCTGTACCTTCTCACTGCTCCCAGCACAGGTTTGAACTGCACTTGCTAACTATTTGGATGTATCACAGGGGGAGTTGGCTGCAGTGCCTACATTAGCTTGCTAATACCTTATGTTTATAAAAATGTTTTTGCAGACTTTATTAGGAAAATATGCTCCTCTGTTGTTTGCATGCAGTCTTAAATGACTGCAGAATTTAATGTTTTTAAGTCCAGGAGGCAACTTTTCCAGATTGGGTGAAATTCTGCTCTGACCTGGGCGACCATTGCACACTCTTGCATATGTTCTCTATCCTGCTTTTGTACTTCAGAGTCAATTCCGCTACAAAAACGTACAACAAGGATCTGCAGAAAGCAAGTCTTTTTAGCCATAATAAAAGGAAAAAAAAAAACAATCTAGGAGACTAAATACCAAAAAATAACCTAAACTTGACCTTAACCTGTCAAGTACTTCAAAGTTAAACACTCAGTTTTTAAGGATGCTTATTCTTCCAGGATTCTCCTCTCATACAGTCTTTAATTATATCCTGACAATACAGTCTTTAATTATATCCTATATATAATCCTTAATTATGCTTACCAGGAATGCCTGACATAGGAAGACTGGGGCACGGGAAAGTCATAGAACTAGGCAATGAATGACTTTTGCATAGTGGTTTGTTAGCAGGCAAAAAAAAAGCTGGAAGGCTTAGGAGATGAATGAAGCAGATGAATACATGAATAAAGGTGATATAGTAGCTAAGGCAGTTGGATTTACACAAAATAACAGAATTCTTTCATTGGTCTACCACATGTTGACCTGCTGAACAAAGGGCCTAAGATCCAAGTCACTGCTTGGTGACTTTGCAGACTGCTGCTTGCTTCGTGTTCTTCACTTCCAGACACTCATTTGCAAGCACCAGGCTCAGGGCTCATTTTCAGAGCGCAGACTCTGATTTGCTTAAATATTTGCTGGTTCCTCTTCGGATCTAGCCTTTTGGCTTCGTTTCAGTTTTCCACTGTATTAACAGTAATGATAATATTTACCCTTACAGTAAAATTTTGTGTTGACACTTATGCAGAATACAGTTGTTAACAGCATTGAATGAAATGGAAAGCCCTCTTTAAGGAAAATAATTCCACACTGTATGCAACAGCTAAGACATAGGGCCATACATGAATAATGAGGATGAAAATGTCAGCCCTGTCTTCTGAATGAGGGCCCTGCAATGAGAAAAGAGATATCTTACAGATTATACACAAGATAAAAAACTAAGATATTTGAAGCAGCTAGAAGTTTGGTATTAATTAACTTTGGAGTGCCTGCCTTAGCAACAAAAACACTTTTAAAGTCACTTGTTAGGGTATATTACCTATGAAGAGTGAAACATATTTTAAAGTATTATTCAAGTGACTGACAAAATCAATTTGTTTTGCCTTGTTTTCTAAGGAAATTAGGCTTATGTGATTGTCYTGTCCATTTTCCTTGTCTCTTCCCTGAGCTCTTGACCAATATCAACCAAATTCAGCAGAGGATTCCCAAATGTATCACATCCCCACACATTTTGTGCCAATATGAAAACAAACTGAGGAGGGCCCCATCCAAGAAAGTCTGCAGTGTGGCAGCAACAAGACAGCAGAAGGTCACAGTACTGCAGGCCCTCTGTTTTTATAAAGCTGCATTTTGTGCAGCTACTTGTTGGTCTACTCAGCACCATGCAAACAGGTGTGGATGTATGGAGAGGCTCAGGAGTCTTCTGGTTATCCAGTGGCACTGGCCAGGGCACCAAGGTGCTCTCGTACTATGTCCTCTGGTTGGTGTCACACACTGGGGCAGTCTTCTCCTCTTCCCAGGACTGCATATTGACACATTTGGGGAGGCTTAGAAGTGCCTTCTGAGAGAGGTTTTCCATCAGCATGGTTTCTTACAGTAGTCTCTTGAGGTTTTTTATTTGGGGGGTGGATGGTATTTTTCTGTCAGGGAAAAACACTCTCTTAAATTTCTGTAGGTCCAACAGCAGCTTGATTTAGTGTCCACTTTGGCAGTGTTTTATTTGGACATGAGTCTGTTGGCTCACATGGGAATGCCAGGCTAAGTCTTTAATCTTTACAGATTGCATTTCTAGATTAATGATAATAATGATATTTACAGTGCATTCACAATGAACCTGGAAGTCATGTACAATTTGTGCTAAGAGAAGAAATGTCATTTGCCTGTGTCTGCCTTGCATCTGTAGAGTTTTCCAGAAGATGAGGGCTATATTCGATCTTCAGAAACGGCTATCACTGGCCATCACCCAGGGCTTAAGCTTATTTAACCTTGAAGTGTTGGAAGCTGAAAACAAATCTATATTGAACTGGAAACAGAGTATGCACTTTGGGCTATTAGATCTGTCTACTTATGTCGAATTATCAGGAATACCAATTCTATTTAAAGTAGTGTAGAAAGGAGGTGATTGTACTAGAAAGTGGTTGTTCTGAATTTGCCATTCATGGAGTTAGTAAATAAGGCCCCCAAAAGATTGATAGCAGGAAACCAAAAGTCACAGCCTTGTTCTCCAAAACTGCAAGTGACAGATTTACGACAAAGGACCATGATAAAATCAAGATCTTGGTGGGGAGGAGTTTGAATTTTAAAATCTAATTTTGCTTCTCTTTGGAGTGATGTGAGAGCCACAAGACAGTGAATCTTTTGGAAAAGGAGATTAGTAAAGTAACACCCTGAGAGAGACTCGGACTTAATCCATGTGCCATCAGAAACGTTGCTCCATCAAAGCTGCAGCATGTTAATGATACACTCAACAGGTGAATAAAAACTGTGCACCTCAAGCCAAAGACTGAGAAGTTTCCCATCACCTTATCAATTTAGACACACCTGCAGATACAAATACATATATATTTTTATAGGGAGCAATACATGAGGCAGTAACGGTTTCTTAAATTGGTGAGTGTGGCTATTATTCAAGACACGTGGGGCTAGCGAGAGGAGCCGTTTGGCGAGGGCGGCGGGGCCGGGGCCGCGGAGGGGTGCGCGGCTGGGGGCCGTACCCGCCCCGCGGGGCCGCGGCGGGGCGGTGCTGGCGGCGCGGCGGCCGCCGGCGTTAAGACCCGGGGGCTGCGCTGCTCGGAGAGGAAATGTTGCTTTTTGAGAGCTGGAGAAATCCCCCCCGTGCGGGCCGTGAGGCGAGAGGAGGGAAGTCAGTCACCTGGCGGTGAAGGACAGTAAAACAGGAACGACGGGGGAAATCTCTGTCTCTCTCCCTTCCTCTGTTCTCTCTTCTGCAAGAGATCCACCTCCTGTTTTCCTCCCAACTCTTAGCATAACCTTCAAAGAAGACCATCCCCTACAGACTTTCTTATCTTTTTTTTAAACTGTTATTCTTGTTGAGAGAATACCTCTAGCTGCAAAACAATTTTTGAGTCTATGCAGGACTTGGGGGATTTTGTTATCTTGCCAGCGAAATTGTTCATCGCTAATGTCTTGCGCTCACAGGGTGCTAAATTAGCTACCAGAGTAGGCATGACGGAGAAGGGCTTTTATCATGTACTATTCTCCTCAGTTTGAACACATTTGCTTGAAATTTGCTGCATGATGCTGTCCAGGGAAGCAGGATTTTTTCTGGGGATGCAGCGATTCGCCGGTTTCTGAGCTTATTGCAGAAGAAAAAATAATCTTTAAACTGAGTGGATTTTTTTTTTTTTTTGCTGTCTCCTCCTTTCATTGCCAGAGGACGCGAATCTCTTTCACCAGAGAAGGATCACCTGTCGCTTTAATACTAAAGGGAGTTCTTTTTTCTTAA
>JAYKAV010003216.1:95359-136175 GCA_035582835.1 Phoebastria nigripes | reverse complement strand
TTTATTTATTTATTTATTTATTTATTTATTTAATTTATTTATTGGCAAAACTTCCCTAGTTCCCCCTCCGCTCCGCTCAGTTTCGCTCTATGGACAGATCAGCAAACCTGGACACGGAGGAGCTCAAGGTAGGCGACCCGCCGGGTGCCGTCATGATGATTTGGGTTGGATCCCGTCCTGCTGTCTCCGCCGCTGCCTGGCCGCGGGGGCGGGGGCTGCGCGGGGCGGTGCGCGGRGCTCCCGCAGCCCCRGGCGGGGGGCGCGGAGCCGGGCCAKCCGCCCCGCGGTGGGGGGAAGCGCTGGAGGGCAGCAGCCAGAGCCGAGCGCGGCTTCCCCCTCCGCCTGCGCGGCCGCGAGCATCGTCATAATAGTATTAATAATAATAATGATGATAGTCGTGATGATGGTCATGATGATGGTGATGGTGCTGCCGTGTGCTCTCGGCGTTGCATCAGCGCTGGGGGCAGCGCCGGGCGCAGCAGTCATCTCGCCCCGGGAGGAGGCGGCAGCGGACCTGCGGGTTTCCCGGCAGAAGTTGCCTCTGAAGCCTTCCTCGCCTGAGCATCTCCTCTTCTTCTTCCTCCGCCTCCCCTCGCCGCCGGGAGCGAGGGGGAACCCCCCCACACCTCCGCCCGCCGCCGGCGCGGCGCCCGGGTCCTCTCCCCGAGCCGAGGAAGCGGCGGCTGGGTGCGGGGCAGGGGGCGCCGGGTCGGCCCCCGGCTCCGGGGCCGCTTGAACAATAAAACTTTGCATTAGGACGGTGCAAGTGTGAGGATTCCGCCTCCCGCCTCCCCGCCTCCCCCGGCCCAGCTCTGGCTCCCTCCCTGCTGAAGGAGCATGCCTGAGAGCGCTTGAGCATGCTCCTTTGCGGAGATGGAGAGCCTGCCCACACCTGCTGTTAGACCCCCCAGTCCTGAGCGAAATTAGGCTAAAATAATAATAATAATGTAAATCTCTCCATCTATACGGGGGTAAAGAGGGTGGGGCGGGGGAGGCAGCGGTGAGGGGGAGCGGGCGCATGGGGCGAGCGCGGTGGGGCCGCCGGGCGGGAGGGGAGCGACGGCCGAGCGGGGGCCGGAGGGGCGGGGGGGGACACACACACCTCGTCGCGGGGGCGGCGGAGGTCTAGCTGCACGGCTAAGGAAGCGATGGGAGAGGAAGGGGAAGATAGCTTTCCTCCCCCGCCGTACGCACAGCCATCCTCGGGACACCCACTCAGGGCGCCGGCTTCCCCGCGACTGAGGCGGGCTCTCCGCTGGGGAGGTAAACTCTGGTGAGCACTGAAGTGCTGCCGTGGGCTCCTTTCCTTCTCTGACCAGCCAGATCTCAAAGTACGTCAGCATACTTGTCTGTAAGACATCAATGAATAAATAGATTCACCCGCCAGTCTTGCTCGCAACTGCTATAAATCCCCTAAGGAAAGGCACACCAGCACTGTAGCACTACTTGGGTATTTGACGTGACGGAAGCGCAGGACGGAGAAGGTAATAAAACAATTGCTTGCTCGAGAACCACTGATCTTCATAGCGCTTCAAGTACTGCCACGCCGCAAATGCTGCCTGCCTGAGCTGGGGAGTCCTCTCGCTCCTTCTTCAGCCTTTCCAAGATTTACAGGAGACAGCTGGTGTGGGAAAGACAGGAGCCGAGTCTTCCAATTAAGGGGGGAAAAAAAGTTTTATTTCAAGGGATTATTTTTAAAGGGTCTTTAATTAAAATATGTTTATGCTAAACGGGGACAGCACTTTGCAGGAATTGTGCTTAAAGCCTGAGAGGCGCGTCCGGCTGTGAGCGGGGCATCCAGGCGTAGGGCTGGTGTAGCGGAAGGGGTTTCCATTAATCTCGTAGTCATCTGTGCTGCAATTAAGACTAATGTTGCAGCGTGTACAGGCTGAGCGACCTTGAGCAAAGCGGCATAGCTGAGAAGTGGCACTGCTCCTAAGCATCAGCAGTTTCATCTATTCCACGCCCGCCCCCCCGCCCTTCCCCTCATAAGAATGAGGAGAGCTTCAAAAGGAGGCATTTCTGTAGGTGCTGTTAGGATCTGGGCAGCTCTCTGGGACGAGCCACTTTGGCACAATGCTTTTCCTGGCTTTCCCAGGTGTTTTATTGATGCGTGGCTGCTGGGGAGTGATCTCAAACGCAGGCAGGGTGCCACACGGCGTGGGACCGGGAGCGCTGCCCGGAGCGGCCGCTGGCGGGCGGCTCCGCGCCGGCCACCGGCAGGGGGTGGTGCGGGCCCGGCCGTCGGCCCCGCACCGCCTCGCCCTGTGCCCGCTGCGGCCGGGGGGAATCTCCCACCCCACCAGGACTCTTTGTGCCAAACAGTGATGCAAAGCAGCCGTACATCTTGCACCGGCAATTTTGGATTTTCCCGCAGTGCGAAGCGTCCAGCCACTTTCCCACCAGCAGGGATATAAGGGGGGGCGAAGCTCTTGGGAACTAAAGCAGTTCCCAGCTGCCGTAGTTGGGCGCAACAAAGAGCAGCTCCAACACTGCTCTAAGTCTTAAAAAGCTTTCATCAACTTCTGGCTCGTCTCAGGAGAGCTTGGGTCATTTCAGTGCTCCACTCCTTCTCCCTTCGGCCAACGCAGTCCCTTGCCAGACTAAAGGGACCGAGTCGGGGCGTACAGTTAGCAGGCAGCTGTAGGTCCTGAGGTGTCAAGTGAGCTCTCTCCCATATTGTACTGCATGGAGGGCTCATGTGAAGAATGTCAAATGTGGTAGCAGGGTGTCACAGCAGAACTTAGCAAGAATTTGGAAACAGGCTGGACACTGTCTTTCATGATACTGGGTTTCCTCCATTATGACAAATGAATACCAGTATGCATCAAAAAGAATAATGATAACTTCCCTACTAATACTGCAAGTCAAATGTGCTGGTTCTAATGATAATATGTAATAGTGATATTGGAAATATATACTATGCGATATATAAAGCTTTTATACATCTCAGATCAGGCATTAAATATAAATTTGAAATCTGTGTGTTATTTATTGCACTGATTGTAATGAATTCTGAATTATATATATAATGATGTATAATGAATATACATTTAGAAAGGTCATTTTGTGAAAAACTGAACAAGTACCATGTGTGCAACACCTGCTAATGAGGCTAGCTATGCTTCCCCTTACTAGTCCATGCACGAATTCCTGATGAAACAGATCAGTACTGAAAAGAGAGACTACTCTTCCAGAGATTTTGAGCTGTTCTGGTTTTCCTTTGATCTGTCTCATCTTCTGTCTCAGATGCATACATGAACTTTCCTCTGATTTTTTAATTCACAAGCCTGTGGGGCTTTTGTTCTAAAGGAGTAGTACTGAAAACACAGACTAAATAATTCTGTCGTAGTTGCACTGTAGTCTTGGGTTTAGTGTCGTGAAGCACTTTCTGTTGCCTAAAGTATATGTGATTGTCTATACCTACATTTTGAACATACATGAAACTGTATGGCTGTGTAAGTATTATGTATTTTATAGGGCTTTGTAATTTGTATATGCATATGAAATAGGATGAATTAACTTACAAGCTTTGCACTTAATATATTCAAAACTTATGTTGGTGCATTTGTATTTAATTGTTTGAAATTGTCCGAGTTTGGTTTGCAAAGAAGGATGGAGAGGCCTTTGTGTCTGCTGGACTGCTGTTGACTTGTGATTTTCATTGACACTGGATAGGTCGTTACAGATTTTGTCCTTCACATTTGTCCAGTCGTTTGACATACAATTCCTTTAACATATATCGGGACCATTTCTTTTATGTTTGTTTAGTAACTACAATTTGTGTATGGTCTTAGACAGTGGGAGATAGTATTCCTTGTAGTCTGTAAAACACTCTGATGCTTTTCTGGAGGAAAGTTTGTTTGTAATTGAACCTATGATAACAGTAAGATTATTAGCATGATGGAATTAAAAACATCCTGGAAACCATTTCTTATTATTTGAAGATGCTGGTTCAGTGAGAATTTTTCATTACAATCCCACAATGTTATTTTTAATAGTGTGTTTAAGTGTCTTGAAATTATCATTTTTAATATGCAAAAAATGTTAAACACTACAGTATTTCTGAATCATCTTGTAAACATTAGCTGAATTTCTTTTTTCGGTTCATGAGGAAATATTTATAGTCTGTTTATGGTTTTACATTTCCTAGTGATACATAAACTGCTTACTTAACATCCGCATGAAACTGGTCACAGATGAGGTTTTGCGATAATAGTCTTCCAATGCGATTTGTGTAATTTATGACATATTTGATAAAGAAATTCAAACAAGGAAACCACAAAAGTTTAAACAAGAGGTTGATTCAGTAGTTTTGTGGTCTTAAACATGTAAGTCACTTCACTATTTAAATTAACAGGAGAACTAATACCCAGAGGAATTCTATAATTTTTTTTTTTTTAAAAAGAAGGAGCCAGAGAAACTCATGGCTTGGTGTGGTGTGGGAGGACTTTTGATGAGACTAGGTAGGTGGTTATATTTCTGTTTTAAGTTAGTCATTCCATAATGAAAAGTATAGTACTCTATAACACTCAACACATTCTTATGAAAGTCTGCTTCATTTGTTCATGTCTCTGCTTGGGACATGGACATCTTAGTGTGGATACTAAGGGATTTGTCTTTTTAATGCAAAACCTGCTCTTTCCTACCCTTCTCTACCTATGTCCCTCCAAGAAACCGTCATGGTTTACTAGGGCCCTATCAGCCATACTCAATAAAGACAATTAACCTTTGCATTCACAGTCAGAGAATTCAGCCTTTAAAYCATTCTTCATAAAAGGTCAAGCTGAAATGGTTTTAAACGAATATACATGCAAATTCCTTTTCTCTGTGTTCCTATTGTGGGATTTCCTCTCCATCTCCCAATATGTATAAGGACTAGACATAGTCCAGGAGGCTGGAGAGAATTCTATGCGTAAGATATAGTTGTTCAACAGACATAGAAAAAAGGTCAAGGCAACGGCAGTGCTCTCAGTATACACTTAGAAATCATTCCTGTACTACCACTACCAAGAAACAGTACTAACCTGTGGCCGAGCTTTTTGACATTGTACGTTACAGCTTTGCTAAGCTCAACACTCTTTAAATGGAAAATACATCAAAATCTGAAGGCTTGTTTAAAGGGAAAAAAGCACTTTATCTTCCTGTTCTCCATGGCTTTTGGGATAAATATTGTTGTGTTTTCCTCTGCCACCACATTCTGTACTTCAAAAAAATAGATGTAAGAGATTTACATAAAGGTTGGCAACACATTTCTTTTTTCCTGAAATGGAAGAGGTTAGTGTATGATGCTACTGTAAGTTGTTTCTATAGGTCTGAATGTAAGACTTGGAGACAACGTATAACTCATGCTAGAGCCTTTCAAAGATAAATCATTCTGATGTGAAGACATATTTGGGAGTTCCAGTCATGATTTCTTAGTATGTCCCTTAACCTTTTGGAGATTGATACTACCTTCCCAGGTTCCCGATTAGGCCATGAGCAAGATTGTTTGTAAGGTATTATGGCAGAAATGTCACAAGATTTTCCTGTGAAATCATTCCACCTTGTACTATTTTATGTAAACTTTGTAAATCCATGTCCAGCCTAGTTGTTTCTACATCCTCTAAGGATCCAGCATTCCAAAGGACAAAGATAAGGATTCAAATATGAAAAAAAAAGCACACTGAGTTACGAACAGACTCTTTTCTCACTTTGACATGGAGGTTCCAGGGGCCTCTCCCTAGGGAAAACACTCTCATTTTCTTCTCTTTTCATTCGAAAGAAACCTGGAGAACATGGCTTAGAAGTTATGCCATTGTCTTTATTTGGAAATACTCTACATTTAAAGACCTTACAGAAACCTACCTAACGTCCTGTTGTACTTGTGGCTGCAGCCATATATAATGCCRTTGTAAAGCCAGAATTACTTAACTGTCCAAGAATGAAGATTGACATTTATCTACTAAGCCAYGAGATCCTTTGCTAATTCTAAGATATTACATGTTAACTCTTTGTTCCACAACAAAACCCTTCTTTGTGAAGAAAGATGTTGTGAGGTTGCTATCCACGAGCACTGGGTTTTGCTCCTTGTCACAGGAAGGAATGTCTGTTGGCTAAGCCACAGCAGTGAGAGACGCAAAATGTGAGGCTTTATTCTCAGTTAGCAGTATTACTGCAGCTAATCACACAAGGCCAGATTTACAGAGGTACTAAGCAAGTCAAAGCAAGCTTGTGGTGTTCAACAACTTTAAYAAAAAAAAGTGTTCTGTCTGTACCTCCCATCTTACACCTCTAGATAACACATTAAGTAGGATTGTGTGATTTAACTCCTGTGTATTTGCACTGCTTGAAAAGTACTATGAGGACAGAGTATCTTTCTGCAATTTTAAATTAGCAGTACTTTGTTAAATCAGTGCAGTTACATCATCAGAAGTAAATCAGTGATACGTCTAAAAATTAGTGCCATAAGCAGTAGAATGCCTCAGGCATAAAAATCTGGCCTTTAGCCATATTTCTCTGTTTTATCGGTCGTCTTCGGTTCATCTGGGCAGCATGGTCTGGAATTTATAGGTTCCACCTTCCTGCTCCTACAACTCTTGAACAGACAAATTATGTTAGTAAACAGAGGCCACCACTACTGAAAAATCACTTCCTTTCCAGTTCGTAAGGTGTGTACGTTTAATGAAAGCACATAAACTGAAATCACAATTGATTTGAATTTGTGATTTCTAAATGCATTGTTCTTTGTACCATCATCCTGAATATGAAAATGTATTGTTACAGCATTATGGATTCTGCATATTTTTTTAGGCTTTATTACCTCTATCAGGGTAGAAAGTGCAGATTGTTGAACCAGATCCACACAGGTATTTTTGCTATTTTCRCTCTTCAAGATCAGTGTTGATGATACTTCTACTTCTCAGTTATGTAGGTCGTCTTCTACTCAAAATTGTTCATAAGGTATTTTGAGTTGGATTCAAGAAAGGGGAGAAGCTTGCTAACTTCATATTGAACACAAGCAACACAATTGCCCTGGTTCAGTGGGTACATGGCACAACAGCTCTTCAAAATCAGTATAGGTTTTAATTCAGGAAAACCTTTATGGAACATCAATTTAACTTAAAATAGCAAAATTATCTGATTGGTACATTGGTAGTTGATATATTGTGGTGTGTTGGGACCTGTAGCTGAGGAAAAAATGCCATAAACCACTGAAATTACAGGTAGCATTCTTTCCAAGTGAAGTTACTTCGTAATACTAAATTATATTATTTCCAGTTAAAGCTACTCCACATGCACAAAGCAGTCCATAAACGGCTCTGCCCTTTAACTAATTGAAGACAAGTAAATTAACTGTGTTAGAGGAAGGTTTCACGTTTGCTCAACTTAGAGTTGCATTTAACAAATGRCCAACATACATAAAACAATCAAAACCAAAAGTAAAAAATCAATAGAGCCTTTGCTGCTTTATAAGCTAGTATGTTTCTGCACATAGATCAACAGAGATGACAAAAGTTGAAAGGCAATCTAAAATTTCAGGAGTTACCTATAATAAAGAGGAAGAGAGCCAGTTGAATTGGGCCTCAGAATCTGAGTTTTACCTTGCGTTCAATTTAAAGCCGTATATTGGAAAGGGTGTTAAATCTGAACTCAGAAAGATGCCTAGCCATCGCACATCTAGCCCGCATGCTGTGTGCTGGGGTGGGTCAGGACTGGGTAGCCCCCTCTCCACTCTGTGTCTTTCCTGATTGCACTTGTGGCTCAGGCATAAACGTGGTTTGGCTGTAAGTAGCTTTGGAAGTAGTCAAGCCATTAACAGGCTCATTATGAGAGCTTGAAGACCTGTGTTTTCCAGGAACATTCATTATTTCCTTTAGGAGCTGCTACAAGGAAAGTGCCTGCAGTGCAACAGAGGCTCAGTCCTGGAAAGCAATCCGCAAAGACCCCACTTCACCCACCAGGCACTGCAGATGCCTCAGTTTTCCCTAGTAATGCTGCTTAGGCACATCACGCTAATGACTAAYGCATTTGCTTGCATATTTCCCATCTGGACTGAGATGAGTATCTTAGGATTTATCCTGCTTAGGGGCATTGATATTCATCTGCCAGATATGTCGAAGCCTCCTGAGGACGGTGATCCAACGAGGGTGCTCAAACGATGAATGCTTTGCAAGCATGAGTTCAGCGCACAAGAGTAGCCCCAATGGTTTTCACTGGATAAGTGGCCAAACGAGGTAAAAATGCCGGGTCTTCCCTTTAATGGGATTTTTTACTATTAGCTTAAACTACATACATTTTTAACAATAAAAGGTGATTGTGACATAACTTGGAGGGGTTGTTTCTATTTTGAAGAGAAGATTGAGCCAATTTTCTGTACTCAAAGTGATTGCTTGGTCATCATAGTCCAGTAGAACATTTAAGAATGTGAATCTCAGTCCAGTAGAGAAACTCCTGTCAAGGTTGTAGGGCTTCGTAAGATTTCAGTCTGCATCTTTTTTTTTTTTTTTTTTTTTTTTTTTTTTTTTTTTTTTTTTTTTTTTTTTTTTTTTTTTTTTTTTTTTTTTTTAATTTAGTGGTAATTTGTCTTGGCTAATTCAGGAGTCTCCCTGCTGAGCAGGCTGGCTGTTGTAAATCCCATTCACTGGGTAATATATGTGTGAGGAAGAAGTTGAATGATCTATGCCCCAATAAACGGCAGAGCGCATTTCAGAATGCATTACAAAGTTTTTCCAAGAAGACTACTTAGCCTTAAAGCTGAAACTCATGGCATAATTTATTACTTTCAATAGTTTGAAAATTAGCTGTGAATAAGTACAAACTAGGAGCCACTTACTATAAAAACACACTCCTCCAAAATGACACAAAATCCTAATCCTCTCAAGTTTAGAAGAGTTCAGGCAAAAAAGAAAAAGACAAAAATTGCGACTAAGATCCATCTGTGCTTTTTTTTGTTTGAGCCATCACCTATAGATGACAAATACTCTGTAGAAATCACTCAGCAGAGTTACTCCAGTTTGTGGGGTACCTGAGGCATCTACCCTTAGTTCTAACCCCATACTCTTTGTCAGAAACTCCGTTTCCTTTGGAGGTTCAGACAGGTGCCAGCACGCAGGCTTGTGCATAATTATGCCTTCAGATGCAGTACYTGTTATGGAAATATTGGTAATAATTATCTTCACTTTTATTTCTTCTGAAACAATAGGTTTCAGTCCTAACACAAGACTGCCTAGCTGTGTCAAACTTTATAGGCGGTTGCAAAAATAGCTAGCAACAAGCTGGTATTGACTGTCACTTCCTGTAGGACTCATGTTGACATCTACTATTTCAGATATACTTCAGTTTAGAAATATTCTATATGCCATTTCCCAATGACTTCTGCAGTTGAGCAGACATGAGATGAATGCAAAAACTGTCTATCGTGTAGACTCATGTTCCCACTTAATCTTCATGCAGGGAAAATTATTATTCCATTTCATAAATGTTTTATTAGATTTTCCTGAAAAAGTTGGCAAAAGAATATCATTCTTCAGAGACTAACAAGTTAGTTAGTGTGTGCTGTTTCCCCAATACTGGCATTGACATTCTCATTTCTGTAAGTATATCTTGTTTTCAGGGGACTGAGATACTATTTTTGGAACTGGTCTCATACCTTCCTTTGTTTCTCCCCCAACTCATTATGAGGTGCAAGTGAGTATGTGATTGGAAAATGATCTATTTGCCCAGAGGAGACCTCTACCTAGTTAAGCTCCCTATTTTGTTCAGTATTAATTCAGATGAGGTAGGTAATATTCACTATTCATGTAAATATGTCATCTACTCAGTCTATCGAGACCACTTGCACTATTGCTTAATAAAATTATGGGTATGTGAGTAGTGTCTCTGTGTCTCATGATAAAATTTCCATCATACTGCTGATGGGCATAAAACAGAAGGCACCCT
The DNA here is from genome assembly GCA_035582835.1 of Phoebastria nigripes. Lineage (NCBI taxonomy): Eukaryota > Metazoa > Chordata > Aves > Procellariiformes > Diomedeidae > Phoebastria > Phoebastria nigripes. Next base: position 126,254 of record JAYKAV010003216.1, on the reverse strand, counting down.
TTGCCAAGGTGCTGTCTGTCCTATTGAACTTGGACTTTTGTAAGCCTTGATCAATGAAGGAATGTATCTAGTAGGCAGCAAACTGCAGCATGATGAGCAGAGCAAAGAGGGAGCGCCTAGGAGAGCTGCACTGAAGCCTAGCACCTGATATGCCAAGAATCATAGATTATATTGAGTAAAATTCATTTCAGTTTTGGGCATATGCTGCTGCATCAGACTACCATGCTATTATTTTGTAATAGATGTGCAGAGCTTGCCAATGCAGTTTTAGAATAGCCAAGTGGAATGTAAAGATTTCAAGTCGAAAGGAAAGGCTGAGCAGTGCAGTAACAAATGACAGCACACTGATCATGAGCTGAGCTGGTGGCAAACTGAATCAAAATGGCTGTATGGCTGTCTGTACTMTTGTTCATGCTGATTCCTCACTGAGATATCCTAATTATTCACATATTTAGCACTATGTTTTGTAATTTTTTAAAAATAGGATAACGAGGTGTTTTCTGCTATTATTACCATTCAGTAAACAATGGGCATGTGGCATGTGCAACATTTACGTGCATGTGGAAAAAAAAAAAAAGGGTGAAATTTATTTCTCTAGGTGCTAGAAAACTCAAATGTCTACTCAGAGAATTTGAGGAAATGTGTCTCTGGACATTAGCTTTGGCATAGGAGGTGATGGAAGCAGAAAAATCTAAGAACCTATGAAAGCAGCTGATGTTGCTATTGTCAGTATGAGCTGGATGGTGTTAAGACAGATACTGTCTTACTATCCCAACAGAATGTTACCACTGAATTGGTATGTGATGTTGTTGTGGTTTAACCCCAGCCAGCAACTAAGCACCACACAGCTGCTCGCTCACTCCCCCGCRGTGGGATGGGGGAGAGAATCRGAAGGGTAAAAGTGAGAAAACTCRTGGGTTGAGATAAAGACAGTTTAATAGGTAAAGCAAAAGCTGCGCACGCAAGCAAAGCAAAACAAGGAATTCATTCACTACTTCCCATCGGCAGGCAGGTGTTCAGCCATCTCCAGGAAAGCAGGGCTCCATCACGCGTAACGGTTACTTGGGAAGACAAACGCCATCACTCCGAACATCCCCCCCTTCCTTCTTCTTCCCCCAGCTTTATATACTGAGCATGATGTCATATGGTATGGAATATCATTGGCCAACCATTGGCCAGTTGGGCTAGCTGTCCTGGCTATGCTCCCTCCCAGCTTCTTGTGCACCTGGCAGAGCATGGGAAGCTGAGAAGTCCTCGACTAGTGTAAACATTACTTAGCAACAACTAAAAACATCAGTGTGTTATCAACATTATTCTCACACCAAATCCAAAACACAGCACTATACCAGCTACTAGGAAGAAAATTAACTCTATCCCAGCTGAAACCAGGACAGATGTGTTTTATTGTTTTCTGATCTAAGTATAGCACTGAAACTTGGAGTTGCTGGGCACTGCAAATTTCCCATAAATCTATGGTTGGAATCCATTTCACTTAGCTTTCATTGGATATTATTTTAGGGAAAACCTGTCCTGTTCTGTTGAACAGGTGTACTGTTCTGTTTCTCATAATGTCAAATAACTTTTTTGCTACCTCACCCTTTAATGAAGAGCTAATGGTACTAGCAGAGACTAGCAATTACAGGTATCAGTCTTGTTTCTATCTGTGGAGAAGATAGCTTAAGTCTGCTTTTAAAACTAAGAAAATAAATAGACTTATGATGATGATGTGATTTTTCTTTAAAACAGAAGTCTACTTAAATTGCAATTTCTATGACTCTATCATCACATCTTTGTCTATGCATAAAAGGACTCATTTACATTTTAAATTATGGATTTTTAAATAATTTATCACAATGCCAAAATATTCTATAGCATTGATATGTAAATGCTTCCCGCATCTTCACGTGACTCCCCCCAGATAAAGTCAGTAGCATGAAGAGGAAGGGAACAGGAGAGGATGACAAGATGCAAGTCCACTAGAAGAAGCCAGTAGCACAATGTGAGCTAAATGAAGGTGCCTTCCACTGTCTTACCCAAGTCAGTGCAATGCAGTTCTGTGTTTTTCTCTCCCCCTTATCTGACCTGCCAGCAAGATGCACAGATTGAGCCATGCYTAACTTTTCTAGCAATGATAAGGTGCTATAAATTTTAATTTTAGGGCACACAAACACTTTTAAACCAAGATCCAAAGTAAAATGCAGCTGAATCAGCAGTAGTGCAGAGGTAGTAAGCTCTGTTGGAGGGCTGGTGGTGGGCAGCTGGTAGCTGGAGCATCTTAAATTGGATCACCACTCACAAAACAGAAGTGGAGAACCACAGCGTTAAGTGTCCCTTCTGCATATAATATTTTTCAGAGTGTGTGTATGCTGTGAGTTGCCACTATTCACATTATTCTAGAATTTGGCCCAAGGATCGTGGCATAAGGGCAGATGGTTGGGACATATTTTACACAAATTGCTTGCTGCAGAAGGTTATGATGGCAGTTTTGTTTCTTGCTTTTTTTAATATTATCGTTAGATGTCTGGTTTAAATAAAGAGGTCTAAAATTGCCTAGAAGTTTTTTTCTTCTGATCTTGTAAACAAAAAAAAAATTAGTGAAAGTTTCACTATGAAAAGAATATTTTCTACATGAGAAAATTTCCACTTCAGATAAAAGCCCCATTTCCCTTTACCTTGCAATGATTTGGTGTTCACTCATATGTATTTTTACCCCAGTAACATAGAAAGAATTGTTCTTTGAGAAAGAATTTATCTGAAACAGATTTAAAGGTAAACTTGGAGCACAAAACATGAAACAAGAAAACAGAGTTAAACTTTTAAAACAATCAATTTTATTCTGCACACAGCAATTACTTCTGCTGTCAGAGGGAATAAAGTTTACTGCTGTTGGAAACTTGTAAAAAGTCAAATGTGTTCCTGTAAAATGCCTTGTCAACTGCAAGTAAACAAGAGCACACCTTTCAACAAGCAGACATCTCCTTATTTTAGTATTGATAAGGTATGCATCTTAAACATCTGCTCAGAAGTACTTACAAAAATAGGATTTGAACAAAGAGAAGGAATTGCTATATTCCTATGTGGCAAAGAAATCCTGTTTGTTGACTTTCTGAACTGGCGCCCTCAGCCAGAATACATGGGATTCAGCTGTTYGTCTCGTAGTGAGCTGAGAGACACCTATATCCAAAAGTTGAATTGGGATTAATATGGATGTCTTTGTGATTGTTATTCAATAAAATTAATCCTTATCTTATATTGGTACAAGTCATATCAGAATTAAGCCTAATGACAGACACAATCTCTGTTTTTTTTTTAAATACCTTCTGTGAACCTTTCAGGGGAAGAGGAGACAGGAGGAGAAAGAATTACCTGTCTGCTCAATTTATTCTATTTTAATCTAGAGCCAATTAAAATAACTTTTTTTTTTCCCCGGRAAAAAAATACCTTTAAAAAACCATTCCTTTTAAAAGAGAGGTAAAATTGTAATGCATCCCTCATATACAGTCTGTATCAGGATCAGTTTGATGGGTAGTTTGCTTTTATTGGTACCTTCTTCTGAAAAAACAAACAAATGAAAACCCCAAAGCTGTAAATTTTCACAGGCTAGGGCTAAGAATGAGATGGCAATGCTGTTTATTGGGATAAATCAGGTGCTACTAACAGAATTTCAATACCAAAGGTTAATAATATCATCATCAGTAGCTCTTGAGAGAGACCTGACTGCCTAAAGGCAACTTAATTTTAAACACTGAGACAAGTCAATCAGTATACACCTAAAAATATGCATCAAGGGATGCGGTTTGCATACATTACAGGCTTGGTTTTTCTTTCTAACCTGTGAGATCTTGAATTCTTTTGTTCACTTATTCAAGAAATTAGCCACATGCATATTTCTTTGTAGGGTATGGGTCTGCTTGTTGCTGGTCACTGGGTAGAGAAAGAGAGTTTCTAGGGGAAGGGCAGGGCACAGAGAAATAGCCTTCCACTCAAAATTCTGTGCTTCCCGTGCTAGTGTTAAAACACCTCTCTCACCTTCTTTCATGAGTTGAAAATGTGAATGTCAGCTCAGCCAGTGTACATTGACTACGGCCTGAGAGGTTAGAAGGTGGGCCCATTTTCCCATTTTTACATTTTGCATTATCAGAACTGATAGCCTGCAACATTTAAAGTGGTTAAGGGTGCAGTGGAAAGCAAAATACAGAGATGTCAGTAAAGCCATCTCAGTGCTTTTGGGAGCACTACCCTGGATCATGACTAAATGGATGTTTCTGACCAAGTGCCAACAATTTTGGCAAGGCTGTGTGAAGGAATAAAACTATGAAACTTAACTTTTTTTTTTTTTTTTTTTTTTTTATTTAAAATGCCTATTATGAGCTCCAAGTGTATTTTATTTGTTGTTCATGGAACCCCTTGTCGATGGTGCAGGGAGGAACCCACTTTCACTTGACACTCTTTGTTATACTTTTTGCTCTGAATATGCTATGATTAGATTTATTAAGTGAGTAAATATCCACATAGGCTAGTAGAGAAGGCACTTCTGTTCATGCTCATAGGTTAAATTAAGAAAAGTATTGTTTCCTAGACATCTGCTTTGACTATCAGCCTCAGAAAGAAAATAGCGCTGGACCTTTTAAGTCATGTGGAAGAATAAGATTTATGGAAGAAAATATAGTTACCCATTGAGTCCTGGAAAGCAGTACAGCAAACCTGATTTTAAGTGTGATTTAGAACATAATGAATTCAGGAAAGTTGTAGTTTTATCAAGGGCATTGCTCTTGAAACTTTTCTGAAAAGCCATTTTGAAAGACTACCACTAGCTAGGCCCAATAATTAATACTGCAGCAAAATATCAGTGAAGAAAAATAGTTGGTGGCAAAATACCATATCCACAAGGTATCAGTTCTGGGGCTTCCTCCAGTTCTTTCATCTGTGGGATGTATGCATGCCCACCTGTACCTCTCCCTGAAGAAGTATGGAGGAAGCAGACACATCTGAAGTGACCAGCAGGTGGGTCATGCCTCCTCTGTGAACAAGGTTGTGGTAAAGAGATATGCCTATAAGTCTGTGGCTGCCTTGCCTGCTTTCTGCCTAAGTCCTTCCACCACTGAGGCTTCTTTGGCACAGAAATTGACATTAAAGCTAATACATTGCATCACATTTTTAGGAAATTAAAAATTTGCTTCTGGGAAACACTTTTGTTTCCTATCTTCTCTAAAAAAGTCAAGATCTGCATGAGACATCTGCTTTCTCTGCACAATTAGAAGGGAAGATCATGTGCTGTTTTACAAATACGTAAGCAGAAAAAGACTTTCCTTCAATAGTTTACAGCTGATATGGATAAAGAGAACTGAACATAATAAGGATAATACAAAATCTTTGATTCTGTATATTTTTATTTTCCATTGCCTTTTTACCTTACGTCCTCTGAGTTAGCTTTGTGGCCTTTCAATAGTTTTCTGAAAAACATCCCTAAGAAAAAGATTTTTGCTGGCCAGTTTGCTGGCATAGTGTACTATATTAGCTGAACCAAAGCTATCTTTCTCTTTGAATTCTGCTCTCCTCTAAGTATAATTCCTCAACGCTTTTCTAAGTAGTATGTGTATTCAGAAGCGTATATATGTACATATAGAGCCATATGTGTGTACAGCTTTTATAGGCCTGTATAATTTTTCTTTTTTTTYCTTCTTTTTAGCTTTTAAACTTCTTTTTGACAACAGTGCTTTAAAAAGTATGTTATTGTAGAATTAGTCTCTGTTGGTTTGCATCAGATTTTGTAAGCACTCATCAGAACAATCTCATTAATTTCAGTAAAACAAGGGAAATGTTGCTGAGATTTTTAGATTAGTATTCATTTTCAAGACTGGAAAATATGAGCTGTGTGTTGTGACATGATTGCAGCAGAAGAAATATTCACAGAAGCAGGTGGGAAAAATTTTCCTATGTCATGACTGGTGAGATAGGTATCAGATTTGTGCTCATTGACCTTGTTGCTGTCTAGTGGCTTTCTTTACTACATACCCTCACTAATGGCAGCAGAAGTTCAATCAACACGTAGAACCAGGGCAGCGTGTGGGTCTAATTACTGCAGCTGTGTGCGTGTGTGTGGTAATGGGCATTTTGTAGCCGAGAGCGAAACAACAAAGACAATAGGTGTCAAAATTCGAAGGTCTCAACAGTAACAGGCAAGGACACCTTAGGTTTTAGTAACTGCCATAGCAATTAATCGCAGTGAGGATCTTTTGATTGAATCTTTCCTTGGCCAGTGTTTTCCTGACGAGGCAGAGGGCTTGGTTTTGCGCCCACCTCCCGCTCGTCAGCAGTGCCAGGGACAGACCTGCCCATGCTCCAGGGGAGGCGTTGGAGGGCAGCTCTGGCTCTGCCGCAGCAGTCTCCCCCGGCGGTGCAGCGCCCATGTCTCTTCAGCTGACTCTGACTCGGAGACCCTTCCCTTCTACSTTATAAAAGCAACTCTGCTGAAAACAGTGAGGTCTCAGCCTGTATTATTTTTCCTTTATGGTATCTGTAAAGGAAGGCAGTCCCTCTTGTTGCCTTTCTCTGGCTCAGGTAACTTGAAGCATCTTCCCTCTCTGCTTGGAGCTGGCTGAGTCTCCTTTACAAGTTGATGGGGAATTGGCGTATATGGAGGACGTATTCTCCCTTGCTGCTAGCTTCAACTCAGAAGAGTAAGCTTCAGCTCAGCTTCAACTCAAAAAATCAAGCACAAGCATATATTTTACAGCTCATCAGTACTTACAGTGGATGGAAGAAAATGTAGGCTAATCATAAAAATAAGGGGCAGTGTTACAGCTTTTGCAGCCATGTCATCAAAAATATTCTTTCTGTCTTTGCACTGAGCCACTTGCAGTCTGTAATACACTGAACAGAGATTTTACGTCTCCTTTTTCCCTTGGTTTCCAGCGAGGAAAAGAAGTGCTCTGCTTCAGCAAGTGAATCCACCCGTGATTGTGATACATATACAGGCTATGTGTGAGAATTATACCAACAATTACTGTTTAGGAGTGCTCTGCATGCAGATGCCACATAGAGCATTGAAAATGTATCACATAGTTATGGGAAACACAATAGGAATCTTTCTGCGAGTGAAATAATTATATTTTAGCCACATTGGAACCAAACAATCTAGCCAGCTCTAAGTCTTTATTCACATGTAAAAAGATCATTTATGCATTGTAATGCACCCTTGTCCAAATAATTGTGCTGGAATATTGTATGAAAGTTTTTCAACAGCTCTGTAATAGCCATACTGTTGGATGACAGCAGTATCATTAGTAGCCTGCATGAGTATTTCTAACCATGTGCAAATTCATCTTTTATTCCATTGTAATTTATCACACAGTTTTCACCTTCTATATATTTCAAGAGAAATTAACTGTACTTGAAATGCTTCCCAAGCCCAATCAGCTCCACGCATAAGTTAGATGATGTTGTGTTGATGTAGGGTGGAAGTGACACCACGTGCCGTTCCAAGGCCCACATCTGCAGAAGGGTGCTGGAAGACAGGGAGTGGTTCAGAGGAGAGTCACAACATGCAGAAGGTTGCTGTTCAACGTCTGCTTATCTGGTGAGGTGCAGTGCTGGGTGAGGTAACTGGAGGCAGGTCTTAAAGGTCTCTAACGTGCCCATATGAAATACTTTTGATGAGGTCCTTCAGCAAAGGTTCTTAAAACCTTTAAGCATAAAAATCCTCTCATGAACAGTAACTGAATAAAAGAGAGGACATATATAATCAGTGTCACTTCTCCAGGAATGCAAATTGAAGAAAATACCCCTAAATACATGTCCTGTTTTTATATGGTGTCCCCAGGCATCCTCCTATGATGACCCATTATTTGTCTGATCTGCTGTGGCTGTTTTTGTGGTCCTAAGTAACTGAACAACATTGCTTCTAATGCCTGCACTAGCTCAAGTATCTTGAAACAGGAGCATCTTGAAAAATACCCGCCAGTGAAAGTCTGAATGAGCTTGGCCTGTTTAATTTAACAAACAAACAAACAAAAAAATGAGACTTGACTTGATATAATGCAGAGTTACTTTGGCATATTAAAAGACTTCAGTGTAGTGGAGAAGGGCATAATAATATGTGCTCAAGGCATGAACATAAACATATCCCCATCAGGCATACGAATTTATAAAAGGGAGCGTGATTAGCTGCTGGAGTAAACTTACCAGGAAAGAGATGAATTCTCAGTCCCTTGATGTTTACAGGTTGAGACTGAATGCCTTGCAAGACGATATGCCTAAGGCAGTCGTAAATTATGCTTTAGTCTAATTTATGTTACCAGCTTAATATGAGTAAATAAGGTAAATGGGTGAAATAAACCTGTGACATTGAGAATAATCCAATTGTTCCTTAAGACATTAAATATCTGGAAAAATGGAGTAATCTCAAAGCCTCTGACTGAAACATTAACAAAATGAAGCAATGTTTGCAAGTGCCATAAGCAAATTTTCAAATGGGCTGCAGATTTTTTAGTAGGTATGTGCAGAGTAATTAGTTTTCTCACTTTTTATTTTGGCCAAGGTTTTGTGGAAGAGATATATTGCATTTCTGAAAGTAGTGTAGCCATCCCAAAATCAGCTGAATGTATGTGCTATAGCACCTTTCACAGGTGCATGTGTATAGTATACAAATGGCAACCATGGCTTGAATTTGATTGCATTTGTTGTGAAGCCCAACTTCTTGCTGACTTTTTCAAAAGAATTCAGTTGCACAAAGATTTAAAAAATAGATTTGTAGGACATTCCTTTGTGAAAAAGACATAGCATCTTTCATTTGGAAAATCAAACCCCCTGTCCTTCTAGAATCTAATAGAAAGTATTTTCAAATGGTAATAATATTCTAGGCTGAAATCCAGAGCACTGTATTTGCTGCCTGAAAATATAATTTAGGAGTTGTAATATATTCCCTAATTAAAAATATCATGCACAGTAGTGATTTTATTATTCATTTATTATCTGGACCATTGAACTAATCTGAAGAAAAGCAGCATTCTCAGGGGCACAAGTGAAGAGATTCCCTTTCTATTTTCACAAACAGATCATTTGCTTTCCAGTAAAAGGAACAACAGTTTTTTTGTTTGAAAAATAAGGACTTACTATACCTTACTATACAATTATTGTTAGACTTTAGCTAAATACAGGTTATATTTCTTGTCTGAAGGAACATACAGGATTACTTTAATGACATTTTTGTTTTGTGGTATATGGGTAATACTTCATAAAGGTAAATAAATAGGAGATTGAGAACCAAATAAATACCATGTATAAAATCTTATGATTTTTAATTGTAAGAATAAAGCTAATTTTCAATCATTTGAAAGAAATTGGAGTACGTAAAATTTAAAAATCAGAAGCAGTTGCTCTATAGTTATTTTCTGTTGCACCAAGCCTACAAGTATAAACTTTTGGTTGATGTGTATTACAAGTTTTTGTCCATGTCAATGACGAGCGGAGTCAAGCTGTTACAGATTCAAACTGCAGAGACTTGGCTCTGAAGCTCAGACTGTAGCAGTAGACCCAGGTGGGGTCTGCAGGTCCCCGATTCAGTCCCTGTGGATGGCCCAAAGGCGTAAATTAACAGATTCATCTATATGGCAGAATATACTGGTGAATACTATATAATATAGAATATATAGTATATAAAATCCACTATATACTTTCCAAAAATTTGTCCGCTTTTTCAGTTGTACTAGGTGGTCTGATGAAGTATGTTGGGCTGTTTTTCCTTAAACATCTGTGCCTACAAATACTGCTGCTTTTGCCCTTCTGAGCATTCAGATGCTACCTATATTTCATTAACACTAAATTATAAAGGACAAGGGTTTATTTCTTCTAAATTTTATTAGACATGCTTTACATTTTCCAGAAAAAAATAAGGCATTTTTCCAGATGATGTTTTTGAATTTTCATGGCTTTTTTGCTACACATCTTTTAACTAAAACTTCTTTATCTCTGCTCACCAAACCCCTTAAATCAAGAACTCAAAAATCTCTTTGTGTAGTACAAACATGCAGTCCATTTTTAGTTTCTTAGTAAATTGGTATAGGGTAAAAAATTTGAGATTCAGGACAAATCATTTGGAAAACTAAACTCTGAACCCCAGAACTGAGCAATGCTGCAGTGGCACCTGAGTGATCACCTTTCCTGTGTAGATTTCCAGATACTGAAGTTCCTTATGCTTTACTAGAATTAAAATAAAACATCAAGTATGTATATGTTCTCAAATCTCTTTCTTTTGGAAAATAGCATTATTTGTATTGTAAAAATTTCTGCTCAATTCATTTTATTTTATGTTTTTGTTGTGCCATGAGTCATTTTTTTTACAGTATGCTACTTCTGCACTACACTACAAAAATAAAAATAATTATTTTTATAATATAACAAAATTTATAATAATGTTTATGCAGCTGAGTTCTAATTTTGATTCTGTCTAGCTGAAAACAATGCAAGTTCCAAACTAATTTTTCCATACTAATCGTTTGACTCATGGCAAGGCATTGTATTCAACAAATGCAGCATAAAATGTAAGGATTATGTAGACAAAGCTCAAAGGTAAACTCAGTGTTCCAGTCTGCTGACAAAACTTGCTTATTTGTCTTAAAATTCTGAGCTGTTACACTTCAATAATTCTCTTTTACACCACAGAATATATCTGGAGTATTACACAGCATTTCTAAATTTTCTATCAAACACAACACAGCAATTATATTACCCTTTTATTTGCTGAGTGCTGTCTCACAAAGAAGTAATAAGATACAGAGAGAAGATAGCCTGAAGCCCAGGATGTGGTTGTGGCCTATAAGTATTTTGGTTTTTCTCAGCATGAGTTTGCTAATTCGCATATTAATTGGTGTTCACATATCATCACTGTCATTAGGAATCCAGTTACTGCATTCAAGCACAATATTAGGAAGACTGTCTCACCATATTTTCTGCTGGCACAGGGTACTTTTCCTTTCTTTTTTAAAAAAAAGTAAGTCCATGCAATACTGGAGTGGAAATGCCAGTTATAAAAGGTTATACATATACACATGTAGCAAAATTTTTTATAGTTCGTGTGCTAGTAAAATCAAATAAGAAACTTCCGTACATATCTCTTAAATCCATTGCTAAATACAGCTTTACCTTCAGAGAAAACCAGATTAAGTCATTTAGTGTTGTCTAACACTAGGTCATAAACAGCAATTTTTTCCTTCATGCTAAAATAGCTTGATCCATTAATCCTTATGCAAAATGTAAATGTTTATATTAGACAATTAAAACAAGGCTTTGTTGTGCTCTTGTTCTCTTTCTCTTTCAATATACACCTGATTTATTATTCAATAAATTTCGTCTTTCATTTTTTTTTTTCTGCACTGCTTGAAAATCCAGATGTATGTTCTAGATGATACTAGGGAAAACCAAGTTTTCTTCTGGTTGGAAATTGTAAGAAAGTGTTTATTACATTCAAATCTGAATTTCTATCTATTTTGGATTTTTCTAATGAAATAGCTAAATGTTATTGATTGAAGGTTTCATGTTATTCCTTACCCTAGCAGCCAAAATATGCAGCCAAAATATGCAAAATAATTGTAATGGTGCCTGCATTAGGCCCCCTTAATGAAGAACTGTGTTGGAAACTAATACCTTGGTGTGGTGAAGTGAAAAATTCTTGCATGATACTTATTAAACCAAAGGAAGCCAGGGAGAATCATCTCAGAATGGTGTAAGATGAGCTATTCTTTTATATAAAGTGAAAACGGATGGGGGCATATCTGCAAGCACTTTGGAGGAGAGGTTTAAGATCTAAAACAATCTTGTTAATTGGTGATTTGGTCTGAAAAGCAGAATGCAGTTCAAGCAGGATGAATGCAAATTACTGCACTTCAGTAAGAATAATCAGCTGAGTAATGAAAGATAGAAACTGACTAGCTAGGCAAAAGTTGCGGAAAAAAAAATTAGGATGTTTTATTGAAGGGAACACCAGTTGCCAACTTCATATTGTTGTGAGTTTAAAAAAAAAAAAAAAAGAAAAAACCCCAAACATCTGGTATCCTGGGTTGGTTATTGCACTTCAAAGAAAATACTGACCAGCTGAAGAGGTTGTAGAGAAAAGCATGGAGAGTGATCAGAGGTCTAGAAAACATGACCTGAGGAGGAAGGAAATAATCTGTTTCCTTCATCCAATGACAAGAAGTCATGCGCTAATGTTGCAACAAGGTATTTGTAGAAATTAAGAAATATTTTCTGAGAAAGAGCCGGGATAGACTGAAGAGAGCTTTTGTGCAGTATTCATCACTGGAGTTTTTTATGAATGGGTTACACAAAGGCCTGTGAGGATGATTTTGGTGCAGTTGATACTGACTTAGGAGGAAGAAATATGTAAAGATCTTATGAGTTACTTCCAGTTCCATTTTATATGGTTGGTAAATATGGGTATTCCAGCATGGAATTACATAAAAGAAAAGGAGTAAGCTTAAAAAGAAGCAAACAAAAACTACTAGTTCAAAACACTTACTTGCTTTTTGGTGTAAGTATTTTTATTTTTTTTAAATTATGACCCTCCTTGAATAACTTTACTTCACCTTTCATACCATGTAATTCAGTTTCTGCTTTGCCAGTTAAACTGACATCAAATGTCACCACAGGTTTTTCCTACACAGCCCCCTTCTGCATGATAGGAACTGCCCAGAGATATCTATGAAGGCATTACTTTATCTTCCCCTGTATCTCTCCTTAAAACTTACCATGGCTCTGAGGCTTACCCAGTCTTCAGCAAGTTGCACCCTTGGAATGTTGTAAGAACAATTGTTATTTTGTGGTTTCCATGGGGAGAATCCTTTTTTTTTTTTCTTTCCTCTTTCCTCATTTATTACTTGCAGCACAACAATATGTCTTCAGATGTATGAAGAATCTGAGAAATCTCTCAAAATACTGTCTCCCAGGCCAAATGCCAATGTTCTGGCAGGAATGCCCACTGCTTTTATCAACATTGCTATAAAATTCAAGTCTCAGCTCACTTGAGTTTGTTTCTGTCAGCTGATTTATGTTTCTGGTCAAAATGTATTGAAAGCAGAAAATGGAGCTGAATGGCCTTCAAAAAAAGTGGAGTACAAATTGAAACTCTGAACATAGGAAAACCTTTCTAATCTTAAGGTTTCCTTCGGACTGTATTACTTCAACATTTTATTCTTCCTTGAACATGTTTTCAACCTTCTTTGATTTTTTGCCACTTTAGAAAGAAGTCTGTTTCTTTGGCAAGATTACCTTCGGAAATTACATTTTCATATACTCTACTGCAATGTACTCAAATGGTACTTAGATCTAAGATTGCCTATAATTTACAATCGTGAAAATTCTAGAGAAATGAAACAAATGAAGGGAATTTCCATTCTTCAACCTCCCAGATCCAGAACTGACATCTAAAACAACCCTCCCCGGTTCTTTATTTTACTCTCTTCTCCCAAGCTCACTGTAGCTCTTCTATCCTTATGCTGTACCTCTACATCTCTGAAACCAGACTTGCAGCCTGGTATTATGACTGCCATTCAATGCACACCCACCTCACATTTTCCCTATTTTCTAAATCCTCTCTGTCCCCATGTGCTCAGGCAGGAGAGGAGGTCCTAGAACTAAGTCCTTGTAACTGGCTCCCACGCATGTCAGCATCTCCCATGCTTGTGCTTCTCTTCACATATTTTGTCCCAGGTACAACTTCTGCCACGCAGCTGTGATAAATCCCTAGGCAGAGAAAATATACTTGTCCAGTAAGCCTATATAGAACATAAGTTTTAGAAGCACATTTCGGAAAAAAAAGTGGAGAGGAATAACGAAAAAAAATGGGTTACACAATTTGCTGATGCAGAGTAGGACTTCTGTGTTATATCACACTCTCTTGCTGTCTTTAGCAGGAAGCCAAATATGTTTTGCTTCCTGAGGTAGTGGGAGTATGGTGTCAAGGAAAGAAAGGGAGAGGAACCTTTTATAACACAGTTCCTCTTTTATGGAAGTCATGAATTAAAACACTCCACAAGACTGAATTTCTCATTCATGGCCTCTGTTCCCCACAGATGGATGAAAGTGGATAATTATAAGTGAGGAAGTCAGAAGACCTGGTGCTGTAAGTACCATTGCTGTGAGTCATGAGCCTGGAGCAAATTTCTTTATGGCAACTTGGTATATCTTACTCTATCCATGAGGTTATTCATTCCACAGCAGTAATCAGCAGCACATTGGGTCAGTCCTGTTCCATATATATTCTTCCCTAGTACAGAAGAAGATGATGTCAGCATGGAGATACCTTTCTTTGACTTTGGAGTCTGCTTTAACTGGTGATAACTATTAGACTTCCTTTTCAGACATACAGAAATTGTGAGAGATTGGAGAATGTCTCTGATAGAGCATCAAGCTTGACTTACCAAGAAGTTCTTTAAAGAGGAGCTGAGCAGCAGGCCCATTATCACAAGCAATCTGCCCCCTTTGGCTACTTAAGTGTAATTTGCCAGGTGGTTGAAAACTTGATCATCTGCTAGAAACTGATTTGTTTTTAATTTTTTTTATTTTTTGGAACAGACTGGCATATTTCTTTCCACAGTCACAGATATTAAACTAGACTTTTGTGGCATGTATCCAAGTTCAAAAAATACCCAATTCCTAGCCCATGAGAAATATTTTTCTCCTCTACTGGAGAAGGACCGACTGCTCTTCAGTTTGTAATCTCCTTAGATGTTTTGGGCTGTCTGTAATTTTATCTCCAAGCTTGTCTGACTCAAAAGCATCACCCTGGCTTCTGGCCCCAAAACCATTAATATCTTGAGTTTGATGGAGGTATCAGTACTGACTCTATAGTACTAATCGAAAGAACTACTCACTTAGAGAGATAGCAAGATACTTTCTTTTACTCTGTTCAGTCTTTAAAATTTAGTTGTAGATTAGAAAATAACTGATTTTTCCAAGATCTAATTTTGGTTCAATTTTTACTGAAACAATTTAAAAATCAGAGTGTTTGATAACCTTGCTCTTTCTGGCAAGATTCTGGAACAAAATGAATCAAGACAGAGCAAACTCTAGAGTGCTAAGGTGCATTGCATTCTTCCACTGAGGATTTTTAAATCCAAGTGTATTTCTCCACATGCAACACACACATTTTTCATGATGCCCATAAGTCAAAGTTTTTGAAATTATTCTCAGAGTTTACCATATTTTTGTGTTTCTCCTTGATTATAACACTAGACAAATGACAGTGACAAAGATTATTTCACAAATGGTACACCTTGCTTCTCTTGTGATTTTCTGTTTTGCATAGTTCCCCCGTTTTTAGACTCTGGACAGGTCATTGAGAAAGACAGAGCGAAAGAGCCACAACGTTGAAGCTCTCTATCTCTGTATGAGAATATATGCATTTTTTTGCTAAGGCAGATCTTGACTGACATTCACTGTTGGCTTATTGGTATATCTGGAGTGTCAGAATCTCCACACGACCAGGCAGCTGCAGGGCAGGCACACTTGAGCAACAGTGATCAGTCTGACTTTTGTGTCAAACAGTTCATTGACTGAATAGCTCAAGAAAGCCAGTGGAATATATGGCTGAATAACCATGGAGTCAAAACTTCAGTGTAAAATTCACATTTATTGGGATAAATATGAAAAGACAGCAAATTGTAGAATTAAAATAACTTCCAGAGATAAAATAATTTCTAGAGATTACCCTACACATTACAGTTGAAGAAATTTCTTCTGCCTAACTTAGAAACAACAGGTTTTAGCTTTTGTTTAGTTGTGTAGTCAAATATTAACTCACCTAATGGATAATTTATAGGAAAAAGAGGGAAGAAAAGAGATAAAACTAAATAGATTGGAATATGTACATAATATGTTTCTCGTGGAAAGAGATGAAAAAGGCTGTTTTTCCCACCATTGGTGATAGAATAAGATTATCTTAACCAGGAAGACAAATTTAGTCAATGATACATGCACAAAAATTAGCAAAGAAAAAATTTTGCAATAAATAAAATGATTCAACCAACTTGCTCTAGTTTAGATTCTTCAATGATAAAATAAAATTGGGAAACTGCAGAATGGTATGAATTCCTTAGTATCCATTTTTCCATGCTTAGCATATAGTAAATGGTCAGTTAATCAAAAATTCTCTACTCTCCTGTTCTTTAAAGAAGGTGCTTTTAGTTCATCAGCTTATTTTAAGCCTGTAAGCGTACTTGCAAAATGACTAGAAACCTTTTAGCTAGAATACTTGCATGTATTACACTGCTTCGGATTTGGCCATTGACTTCAATTATTATTCTTGTTACAATTGTCAATGTAGAATATAATCTGTTAATGTTGTCTCCTTAATGTTATTGAAAGCTTGACTGTATTTTTTTTCAGTTTGTTCAGTCACTGGTGTGACATTTCATTATGGTGTCTTTTGTTAGATTCGGAACAGAAAATGACTGAGATTAAATGGCAGAAGTTGTTTAAAAAAGATGTTAAGAGTTTGCACTTCTGTTTTTGAAAGTAACAGTCGAAAAGTACTCAAAAAACTTGTTGGATGCTCACTTAGAGATAAAAATTCTAAGACTGCAATACCCCAAATCCTAAGCAGCTCAAAACTTCAGGCTTTTAACTTGTTCTCAGTGAACTTCTTTCTATGGGAACACTGCTGATAAATTGGTTGACTCCTTGGAACTATGGCGTGTCTAGTGAAACTTACATAAGTTTGCATTTTACCAAGTTGCTCGTTCTTCTGTCACAGGGAGGAAAAAATGGCATTCCTCCTCCCTGTCCCTTCTATAGTAGATGGCTATTCATTTTACAGAATCATAGAATCATAGAATCATTAAGGTTGGAAAAGACCTTTAAGATCATTGAGTCCAACCGTCAACCCAACACCACCATGCCCACTAAACCATGTCCCTAAGCGCCTCATCTACACGTCTTTTAAATACCTCCAGGGATGGTGACTCCACCACTTTCCTGGGCAGCCTGTTCCAATGTTTAACCACTCTTTCAGTAAAGAAATTTTTCCTAATGTCCAATCTAAACCTCCCCTGGCACAACTTGAGGCCATTTCCTCTCGTCCTAAATATATATAATATATATATAATAATATATATAATCAGATCTTACATTTTAATCTGTAAGAGAAGCAGCAGGAAGCATGATCAGAAGTTCGCATAAAATTGTGTCTTTTCAGATTAAAAACGAGCTCTTCAAAAGGCATCAATAGGAAAAGAACTTACAAATGTACTCGCTAATTGGTTGTGGTAGAAATGTGTGCCTAATTTCTAATTTTAATATGTGTCACTTTAGCTTCTAACCTTTGCTTCTTGTTTCATTTTTGCAGCTAGATTAAAGAGCTCTTTACTACCTAGGGTTTTTTTCCCTCTCTGGAGATACTTTCATAGAGTAATCAAGTTATTCCTCATACTTTTTGTTAAAAGAAACAGCTTGAGCTCTTTGAATCTTTAATTGTAAAACAGGTTCTGAGGTATTCAAATTTTATTTGTGGGTTTCTTTCAACATAGTTCACAATCCTTCAGCATCCATTTTGAGAAGGGAGCACCAGAACTATTGAGATCTTTCCGATGAGCAGAAAAGTCAGATACACTGCAGGGTCTACCTCAGAGTCTATATTAATATGCAAATATATTTTTATATATATTTATATATATGTGTGTTTGTGTGTGTAAGCAAAGGTTATAGTAGTCCTTTTCATGATGGCATTTCATGGATGACTTGGGTTCATAAGCATCTTTTCATTGTTGGCCAAGGCTTTCCAGAGCACTAGTCCATTCTTTTCTCTGTTTAGTCTGTATTTAATTTGTATCCTTTGTTCATAGGTATGTATGTGAATTCTGTTTTATTTAAATTCACACAGTCCATAGAGGCTCTGTCTCTTGTAGCACCCAGTATCACAGCTCTTAAGGTGACATACCGCAGCTGTGTGGTACAGCGTGCACCGTGTCCCCTGTGTGGCATTTGTTTCCTTGGTCATGCAGATCAGAAGGCTGACATGGCATCCTCTAGTGCGATACCAAGTCTTGACAACGAGGAAGATGGAAAGAAACAGTGACTTGACTTCTACAATACTTAATGTAAACCTATGTTTTTTCAGCTTATAGTTCCACAGTGAGCTTCTTAATGCATAATTTCAGTAAACTGTCTCTTTGTGGATTGTTACTGGGTATCAGTTACTGATATTCACTGATACCCAGTGGCAAACGCTACAAAAGATCTTAGAGAATCCAGACTTTTATGAGTGCATCAATAAAACGACAAAAGCGTGAACCTCAGCAGTAAGAAAATTCGAGTGCTACTATCCTGGAATCTGGCCCTCAGCAAAATAATACATGAAAGCACATGAAAATGAAAACACACAGTAAATATGTGTTTCAACTACTCAGTGATGCACATATCATCGATCTGATTTTTAAAGTGTCTCTATTTTTCATAGTATTCCTGAAATGATGAATAAATTATGAAAATTGTCACTGTACATAATGTATTCACAAGGTGACTGTAAATCCTTGAACTGTAACACCACATTTATCATCTACCTTGTCACATTTACTGTAAAATTTTCAACTTGGGCTGTGATTATATGTAGGTTCTAGCTATGGAGACCTTTTGGATTTATGAAGTGAAAATGTAACTACTGAAATACTGTATAATTTTAAAGTTCAAATATTGAGGGTTCTTCGTTTTCTTGCTTTGTGCAGATTTCAGCAATAATATGACATATCTCATAATAGCATTTAATAACTGTACAGTATGCTCCCTGCAGTACTGTGTAGCTCTTTATGAGCCAAGAAAATATGTAAGGCATTTACTGAGTGAATCTTTCCTAGGTGAACACCATTGCTGTAGAACTAACATATTAAAACACATTAAACACATCGAAAATAATGAAGTACTGTCTTTCCGTGTCCAGTGGGTGCTGTATTAGGCTTTTGTTTAGGCAGGTGTAGAGGTAGATTTACAGAAACTATGAAAGAACAATCAACTTTTAGATTACTTAGGATTCAGTACTGGATTGATAGCCACAGGCATAATTCCTGTGCTTTTTACCAGTCTTACCACTATCAGAAGGACTCTTATGTTCCTGCTAGTTTACTTTCAACATTATAGTCTGCCTCCTGATTTTTGGCATAAAGCAGATAAACAGATTTCCTCCAAAGAAATTGCTCTAACTTCGTCAGTAAAATACAGGAACTATATAACATGTTGCATACCCTAATATCTGTGCTGCTAATATCTGTGATTGAGCTGTAAGCAGTGTTTCCATTCACTCTTAAGTGTGCTGAAAAAATATACAATATACAGACACAATATACATAATATACAAACTTTATATTGAAATTTTGGTGGAAATGGAACAGGTATAAAAGATCCTCAAAAGGAAAGCAGTATTTTCCTCCTTGTTTTTGTGTTTGTTACTGAATCATAGAGTATAGGGTAACTCAGGTTGGAAGGGACCTCAGGAGGTCTGCAGCCCAAATTTATGAAAGATCAGACAAGGTTGCTCAGGGCTTTACCCAGTCGGGTTTCGCACAATCTCTCTGGGAAACCTGCTCCACTGCTGGACTGTCCTCACAGTGAAAAAGGGTTCTTTTATATCCAGTTGGATGGGGTTTGGGTTTTGTTTTTTTGTTTCTCAGTGTGTGTTACTCAGTCCATATACTTAATACTGTATTATTTTTTTCAGGTAAGAGAAATGTTGCTTTCCAGGGAAAAGTAAGTAAGTATACAGTTCGTGTCAGAATTTGGAGTCCTGGGACCTCAGTATATAGGACACCCTTCTGCAAATCTTTGTGTTTAAACGACAAAAGTCTGCTGAGGAATCGTATTTCCCACTGCAGAAATGGAAGAAGTAAARCCCTTAGTCTGTTGTAAATTACTTTTATTTTGTTTAAACTTTGCCAGGATTTGGAAGTGTTTTTGAATAATTCGGACACATATTGATACCTTCAAGGATTTCTCCTTGTGTGTTGCATGTAGAAAGCTTCAGACAAAAAAAACCCAGCTCTGCTCTAAAGAGATTCTCCAGTTACATCGGTGGTAGCATTGTGTGTTTATTCTGAAAGGGCAATTGCATAGGTGAACTATGTTGATTGCTGAATTTACGCATTATTACTGAAGGAGGAAAACACACAAAAGGAACTGGAACATGGAAATAAAATTAGTAATTGCAAAGGATATACAAAGACAATTAATTACAATAAACAGCTCAGGACATTAAAAAACGTTAATACATAGTAGGCAATTTGCACTAATTGGCCATATTTTTGTAAACTTGTACTATCTAGTTTATTCAAAAGGCTACTGGCCTATTCACTGTGCTATCCTATCTTTTTGCAGTGCATTGCTACAGCACTTGAAACACAGTAGGTGGTATTCTTAAGTTGGTGTCGGAGAGAATTAAGTATGGTTTCCTGCAAAATGCCTGCACAGTGTGTATGAGCTGCAATTTGCCCGTGTAGCTTTGACTTCATGTGCAAACAACTTAGTGAGTAGGTGCAGTGTCCATCTGATTTAAACATTGACTGATTTAATGATTTTGCCTGTTTCAGCTTTCATAGGCCTAATCATGGGCATTACACATAGTTGCGTTCTTCATCCTAATTATATGCTGGCTCAATGATTTCTCATGATTTAACTGCTAATTGCTAACCAATGACATAGGACTGTAATAAACTGTTTTGTTCATTAAGGCAAATATTGTCAAATGGCCTGGTTTTTTCAGTTTTCATTTGAAAATTTAGAAATGCCAGAATCAAATAGTATAATACCTGTTTTTCTTTGTATCTCATGCTACTGGATCTTATTTAAATCAAAATGAAGAAGTTAAAGAACGTTTTCCTTGGTGTGGCATGCTGGTGTGAAAAGACTGCAATTTTCAGCATTCAGCTCAGCGATAGATTCTGTTTTTCTAGAAACTTTCTGACCCAACCTAATTCAATTAGTACTTAACATCTGTTTTTATGTCTCTGACATAGTGCAACTACTACATGTTAGAATTCATGATCTGCAGATGTTCTCAGGATATCTGAGTGATTGAAGTAAAATCTCCTGTGTAAACACAACCAGAATTAGTCAATTCAAGGTCCCATCTTCCTCTATGAATTAATGAATATTTAATGGGTCTTTCTTATCTTTAATTTCAAATCAAACCACAGCATTTGGGCTTTGTCCTTTTAGGCTTCCCAGGCTGCTTCTTGAAAGACGTAATATCAGGTGACTTTTTTTACTTTAAAGCTCCCTCTTTGTGTATTCTGACTTGCCAAGGGTCTGACTGCAAGAGAATTAGTTTTGCTAACTCTGGAGAAGCACTTGTACTTGAATAATTCTACCAGAGATCTGGACCTGAAACTTCTACCAGATTTAGTACTTAGAACTAAAAGTAGTTTAATGAGTTTAAGTATGTATAGACACCAGTAAAAGTGAATAAAACTGTTTGCAACAGAGAGCACTACATCAGCTAGCAATCTGCAGGATTGGTTCCTGACACAGAGCTTACTATTTTCCACTTTTAACAATTTGAGGTGCAAACAGATAGGAGAAAAGGGTTTGAACAGTGGTCCTATACTCTCTTTCCAGCCGTGATAAGCCACTGGTGCTGAAGTGGATTTGAGCTGTCTATAAGCAGAAATACTTTTTAAAAAATTATGCATCATATAGAAGAAGACAGAAGTTCAGCATCAAATATCTAACTCTTTAGAAGTGCCTTTTTTTTGTTGTTTTTTACGAGAGAAGAACTGAGAAAGAATATTGCTTGGCAATACCATTTGTGTATGTACTTTCATACTATCACTGTAGACATAGAGCAAATGCATGTTGAAGACTTCTGCAATATGCAGTGCAGAAAACAAGAAAGGACATATTTATGACCTGAAAAATTGGGAAATGTTGTTAATCTGGACGAAATTCAATTGTTTCTGATTTTTTAGCCCAGATAAGAGACCAGAGTTTTTATCTGAATATGATTTTTGTGTTTTGCTCTTCACTAGGCCGACAGTTGTTATCCCTTTGAAAACATGTATCTCTGAGAAAGCATTGCAGTCCAATATCAGAATTATAGAGATTTAATTTCATTCTTTTAAGAGAAAAACGCCACCAACTTTAGTTACTTCATAATCCTTAATATGATGTCCCTAAATGTCAGAAATAGCTGTGACTGATTTTTTTTTAGAAGAGGTTGCACACATTCCTTTCAGTTTATTCAGTGAAAATGGAATTGGTGTGGTTTTTGTTAGATTTCCTCTTTTTCACAGGCACAAAACCCAACAACCCCATAAAGTGATACACAAGGTGGAGTTTAACAATCTTATGTTTTCCAAAGTCAGTGCAGCATCATGAATTTTCGTATATGGTACTTAAAGTATATAATGTTAATTAGCAGTTAATAAAAAGAAGTGCCTTTGTGACAATTGGGTATTTCTGAAGAATGCAAACATGATTTATATTCAAATCTAATATGATCATCTAATTTACATGCAATATTTTTATTCCTTATATTAAGTAAACTCTGCCATTTTGTTTTGAAGTACTGTATATTACCTTAGCTGAGTTAACACGCTGCCTGATAAGCATGTGTTTGTTTTTATTAATAATTGCATTTTCATACTTGCAACAAAAGAAGTGAATTTCTCATGGTAAAAGGTAAAGCAAATTAAGAACATGAGGGCTTAAGAAGGCCCAGCTGAGTCAGAGCAATGGGCCATCCAGCTTTGTATTCTCCAGCTGAGAGCATAGCAATGGGAAGTGCTATTTAGGGAAAGTACATGAGCACCTCTGTTTTCTGCAGTTTACTCTTCCTCCTTCTCTTCTTCAGTGTCCCAGTAACTGCTGTTTTAGGGGTGTTGGCAGGTAAGATCTTGCTTATGCCTTTTAATTTCTCTTTGGGCACCCATTGACTGTGCGGGGTTTTTTTTGTAGTCAGTAAATTTTTTAATTTACTGGTACCATTTGCCTCCACAACCTTGAGATGTAGCAACAAATTATAGAAAGTACTATTGTCTCTGTATGGTATTTTATGTTACCTGCTTTAAAATAGTCTCTTGCTAGCTTTATCAAGTGGTTCTTAGTTCTAGTGCTATGCATTTGAATGAGTAATAGTTCTGCGCTTACTTATTCACTGCATTCAGAAATTTCTGAAGCTTAATCGTATTCCCTTTGTGTTGTTCTCTCCAAATTAAGGAGTCCTAGTCTTCTTAATCTTTTATTATAGGACAGCTGCTGCAAGCCTTTAATCATTTTAGTTGCCCTTTGTACTTTGTTGGAGCCCCTTGTACTTTGGACTCTAACTCAACTGTGTCCTTCCTGAACTGTGGAGTTGCATGTGCTGCTCAGGATGTGGGCTTGCTAAGGTTTTCTGGAGGAGTCTTTTAGAAATGTATCTTCTACCTTATTCTTAATACATTTTCTGATGGATACCCAATGCTTAGTTGTTTCACTTTGAGTCCTGCTGTATGTTGAGCTGATGACATCAGAGAAACATAAATGATGACTCTAGGAACTGTTTCCTATGTTGTCACTTTCAGTTCTGGATTTGTGATAGACAGTTTAGATTACTGTTTCTACACATTTATGAACTTGGAGGCTCATCTGCTATCTTTTGCATGCTCAGTTTGTGAGGATCTCCTTACTGTCAACATGAAGAGCTTAGTATCATCTGCCTACCGTGTGCTCACCCTGTAAACCACCTCCTACAAGTCATTGATGTTGAATAAAACTGGTCCCAGCAGTGATTCATGGTGGGCTGTCCTTCTGACTCATCGCCATGGA
The DNA here is from genome assembly GCA_035582835.1 of Phoebastria nigripes. Classification (NCBI taxonomy): domain Eukaryota; kingdom Metazoa; phylum Chordata; class Aves; order Procellariiformes; family Diomedeidae; genus Phoebastria; species Phoebastria nigripes. Next base: position 102,476 of record JAYKAV010003216.1, on the reverse strand, counting down.
AAAGTCCTGCCCTTTGCTTCCTGCTTTTTGACCAGTTTTATATCTTCAACTTTTTGTTCAGTTTGGTGGTAACTTAGTTTCTCAGCTAATCTCTGATGTGAAAACTTGTCAGAGGCTTCTTAAAAATCCAAATATTTTTTTTCCCCCCTTGATCCCCTTAAATACCTGCTTACTGATACCCAATGAGATCCCCAGGAGGTTTGTAAGCAGGGTTTCTCTTTACAGTTACCTGTGCTGACTCTTTCTCAACAGACCTGGTCTTTCCATGTGCTAAGTTGAAGAGATATGTCTTAGTCTGTTTTTTTGGAAGACTTTTTTTGTTTTACTAAGGATTGGTAGCTGAAGAAGGCCCTGGTAGAAGTTGATATTTGCATAACAGAATAGCATGATTGTGAAACAAGACCTAACATGGCAAAGGGCCCAATCTCACCCTGGGAATTTTACCAAAGTTTTGGGACTGTGGATTCTACCCTGACTGAATTGCTGATGTTTTCACTGTCACACCTGAAAGACGCTAGCTACTGCTACCTACTATGTTCTGCACACAGGCTGAATTTGTATCTGGAATTTCTGTGTAAAAGACACTTTTTAAAAAAAAAAAAAAAAAAAGTCCCCAGGGTAGAAATAGGCACGAATTCCTGATTCTGTGTGAGCGTACCCGTGGGCTTCTCTTCTTGTACCTTGTTGCAGTCTTTCATTTTTGGGAACAATTATAAGAAGTAAATGTTACATTGTTTGTGTAACAACTTGAGCTTCTTAGGCTCACATGCAGGTATATTTCTATTAAACACATTAAGAATGTTCTTCTAATGTAGGAAGTTTAAGGCTTTAGTGTCAAACACAAAAACCAGAACACTGCAATTGTGGTTGTCTGTGCCTCTTCAGTTTGTAAGCAAAGTAAGTTTCTAATTTAATGATTACATATTCTTCTTCACTATACTGGGCCTTTATCTAGTATGCAGATGCAACTACTAGTAGGAAACTGTGAGATTAAAGAAACTGAAAAGCTCTTCTAGTGCATTTTTCCAAGAAAAATAAATTTCCTTGGGCACTGAGTCTCTAGTGCGGGTCTAAGTTTTCCTGTTTCTTTATTCAAGTGCTCTATACAGTCAAGAATTATATTGCTTCACACCAGTCTCTTGCACTCTGTGGCTGGTAATTCAAAAAAGTATTACTTTGGCTATTTTTTTGGTCATACAGAGATTTCTATCTCTTCCTAATGTTGCTTGTTATTGACTATGTTGAAAGTTTCAGGTCTCTCGATGCTGTCTCTTATTTGAAATCTTATATCTGTGAATACAGGTGACTGCTTTTATGTGATACTGATTTTCCTGGCCAAAATTTTATTGAGTGAGAAATGCTTTTAGACTGATGATAATGCACATAATGAGGCTTCATGTCTGTGTATATATAAAATGCACATAGGCAGCATATGGCTTGCTTTCCAGATTTTTAATACTTAAGTGTGTGCAGCCAAGATGTTTGTCAAATTTTAAGTTAAATATTTTGGCAGCTCTTTGGTGGATGTTAGTAAAGAACTAATGTTAGATGGGTGAACTGATTCTGAAGAGCAGGTAGAGAAAATAGCTCAGATTAAGTTATTACTCTTGTCATTATTAGTGTGTACTTTGGTAGCTCCCACAATATTCCTGGTGCTGCCTGTAAACACAGGAACACTTGTTCCTTTCTCCAAAGAGATTACAAGATCTCACATGTGGAATAAAATTACTTTCACCTGTCTGTAGTCATCTAAAACAAAGGCATCTAGTTTCTAGTATCTGCTTTTGAAACATAAAGGTCTATTGCCATTCTTGATGTCCTGGGGCTGCTTGTATGGCTCCATCTCTTGCTCCAGGAGAGTGCAGGCTTTCCTGTGGTCCTCCGTCGTATCTGACAGCCCTGTACAGAGAGCTGAAACGGCATGAGCAGCTTGCATATGGGCATCTGCCATCATTCTCTCCCTCAGCCAGCTAAGAATGAATTTCTCTTGAGCATAAAGTTAGCCAAATGACCATCTTGGACTAAACAGCTAGATTTTAGGTAGCTAAAATCAAAATTATTGTTATTCACAGTGTAAAAAATTATTTTGAAAATAATTCTTCTAGATTCAGGCTTTTCCTCTCCTTGGTTTTGGTGGTTTTGCTGTATATAGGAAACAAAATATTTCTGTGCTTTTTTTCTTTATAGTTATAACACACAGCATCAGCAAATTTTCTTGTATGGCTCTATTTTAAATCCTACAGTTAGTAGCATTTTATGAATTACTAAATGGCAATTATAATCCATAGAAAGGTCCACTGACTTAAGTTCTTTTTGACATGATATATGCTGGATACCTAGATATATACAAGATATACCTCTTTACTGAGTTCTGCCTTTCAAAGATGAGTTTGCTACAGAATTGCTTGCATATTATCTAGTGAATCAGTTCTACGGTGTCAGGAACTTAATACTGTTCACTGAAAGCTCACAAATAAAATGAGATCTAGCTGCAATTAATTTTTATTTAAGGATGTATATGATCTCTTTTGCACAAGAATTACTTTTTCTGCACACTGAAAAATGAATCACTCTGGCCAATTCCAAAATAACAAATAAGATCGACTTGATATCAAAGTTCGAAGTATTGGTTATATATAGTTGATGTTTATGATATAGTTCAATAAAAGGAATATATTTTTCCTCAGTTGTTTGATTGATGTTTCTTAAAGGATTTATAAAATAACTCTAGTCATTCAGAAACTTTTCTGAAAATGTTGTTACTCTTTGTTTAAAAATGGGCCAGACAAAAGCCTTCTCTTCAGAGTTGTGCTGCATGATTTGTGCTGTGTATCAGTGGATTTTTAAGTGATGTTTAAGCAACCATATATAAAACCAGTAATTTTTGTTTGTTTCTGTAGAAAGGAAGGGAATGTATTACTGTTGCTATCAACTGCAGCATAGAACCAGAGAAAGATAAGAAACACAAATGAAAGGGCTTAGCACATTCCAGGATAGATAAAAGCTATTTCCAATACAGGTTTTTGTCTAAGGAGGGGTGTAGAAAGGAAGCAAATCAGAACTGGTAAGAAAATATTCCAGGGGGAAAGTGCAAATCAGCTATTCTAAGCATATGCATCCCAGGATGCAAAGGATGGTGACCATACCACCTGTAGTGATTTATGAGAAGTCATGGAGAACTGAGAAGCTGCCACTGAGATAAGATAAATGTGCTGCTGATCAAAAGCATGATCCTGAAAATTACAGCACTGTGCAAGAGTCTTAACTTAAGTCTTAGTAATATACTGAAACAAATACTGCTTTTGCAAACACTAAAAAGTTTACTGAGCAATAGAACAGGGAAAAGAACAAAGAATATCAGGCACACGCAATTTTTAAATAATTTAATAAATAACTGACAAAGGGCATGTAGGAACACAGGAAGCTTAATGTATGTAGAATTTAATGAAGCATTTGTCATAGCAGGAATTAATAAAATAGTGGTTTGCAAAGTCTCATTGAAAAATTAATGATAATTGTCTTGAATAACACAGGGATTGAAAACTGTTCAAAAGACCATAAACAAAAGATAATGATAAGCAACAGCATATTGAGCTGGGATGTGAAGGGCGAGAAGTGTGTAGTGGGGTGTCACAGAGATCAATTTTATGTCTGATCTAATTTAACATTTTCATTAGCCATTAGCAAATGATGTAACCAGCATGTTAATGAATTTCCTCAGATAAAGATGTACTAAGAAGCAATACAGACCCATAAAGTCAGTTCAGAGATCTAGGGAGGTTAAAAGTATGAGCAAGCTACTTGATCTGAGAGGCCACAAACTTGCATATGTGGTGAAAAATCATTAAAGCATAGATAATTGTGGACTTTTTGTATTAAAAGTGCACCTAATGTTGGGATAACAAGAAAATCATTGTGTACAAATCCTGATCAATAGGTGCCATACATCTGCAAGTAGGTCTGCATGCCAGGCAAAAGGAAGATGGTGAGTGCCTTGGTGTTCTCCTCTCTAGTCTTCTCACACAAATGTGGGTTGGCATTTCCACATTTGCCATCATGTCCACAGTGGCTAGTGCTTCTTTGCTTTCTGGCATCATCTATACTTCATATTTTCCACCTACCTCCAGACAGTGACATAAACTGGTATAACCAATGCAAGTGGAAGAAAAGAAAAGAATGATCTATTATTTGAGTCCATTTGCATGGACTTTCAGGCTCAGACAGGAAATCCTTCTCTAAGGAGTGAATCAGAAATTCACATTTTTCAGCAAATTTTCATAGGAAAAAAAAAAATTTGAAATGCACAACTGGACTGTAGAGTCTGAATGCTGCTTTGAATGTTTTGCTCTAATATTTGGTTTCTTTGCTGGTTGTTTGATTAATTTTGTTTAACTTTCCAAACCCAGCCTGCAACAAATTACCAGTATGCTTTTCATGCTGCCTCTGTTGCTACTTCTGTTTGCTTTTTGCATGGCATGACTGCTTAACACAATGTTTTGTGCTGGGTCCAGGATTTTCTAGAACAAGTTACAGTTCAAGCTGAAAGTTACCTTCCAGGTAGCTGGATCTTTCCTTTTCTCCTGACTTGGTTTCCTACCTATGAACCAATAGTGACTTGGATTAACAGTAGATCTGAGAGCTACAAAAGCTGGTCTATTTTCCAGAAAGTGAGAAAATAAAATGTAGGTGGAGATGTTTAAAAATATTTAAGTATACTTTACGTAAGACTTGAAGTGTTTCTCCTACTGTGCAATGGAATCCCATCACTTGAAGTCTTGGGGCACTGAACTATGAGATGGAGCACAGTAGAGCTGGACGGCTTCCCCATGTCACTTAGTAGTGATGATGGAAAGAATTTCTTTTCTGTTTGTGTGTTAATTTCCAGACTCTCACCTTGAAGAAAGACATGCTGCTATCAGCTGAAGAAAAATTGCAGCRCACTTAATGAGAGTAATCACACTTGTCTGGGCACTGTCAAATTCCAAGTTTGATTTCCACCCTTTGGTTTTTGATTTTTGGATGTTCCATTCTTGAACTGAGAAGGTTAAATTCTGCCTTTACTCGGTAAGGTGGAAATAGATGATAGGTTTTTCTAATATGAGTGGACCTCAGACAGGTTGCTGCACTGCATGTGTACTGTACTGGATCTGAATAATATCCACTTATGCTGAACAAAATAAAATACAGAAGTCTTGGGTCTCATAACTTGTTCCCCTGTATCATTTAATATACTAAAAGACACAAGCCACATGGAGTATGCGAGGTAGCTTGGTCAGAGCTCACATGAGCATCCTGGTTGTTCTTAGCTTATATGTCAGAATGGAAAGCTGACTGTTTCTTAGATAGCTGAAGTAGAATACAGTCAATGCTTCAGGTTAGAACTTTCTCAATTTTGCTTCCATTTTGTGCATAACTTTCCATACGTTTCTGATTATAGCATAAAGCCATGTCTACAGCATTCCTTTGGATAGCTGTGTAATCATTAACATGCAGATTGTGTTGCCATGCACAGTATTCATTTTAATCTCTAATGTACATGAATGTATATCCACAGATTGTCAAATGCAGATACCTAAACTTATAGTAAACATCTTAAATCCATAGTTAGGCATGCACTGATTTATAGATGTGCTTTGATGCATTTCAGAACTGTGAATGCTCCCAGCACAACTGGGAATCAGGAACCTTTATCTACCTCATTGTGGATTGGTAGCTAGGTATAAGCTATACTAGTGTTTGGATTTTGATATTCTAATGGTTTCCTTCATGTATCGATTATCCTTATTGATATTATAAGACAAACAATTGGAAAACTCCTTTCAGACTTGGAAGAAAAAGGAGGAGGTGTATTCTTAATGTAAATCCTGCTTGAAAATGGTAGGATTAAAGATCAATTTTCCGTGCTCAGTTAGTTAAGAAATATATTCACAGAGGAAATTATCTATAAATGACACTAAATCTCTGTTAAATTACACAGCTTGGTATTTTCTTATTAAATTATTTGGCTGATGCTCTTTAGTCTGTGTAGCTTGCACTAGCAAGCTTACAATTCAATAAATCTTTTCATTTTCACACAGGGGATATATAATGCAAAACACTTCAGCACAGGGTATTTTAGACACCTGGTCATGAGTCAGTCATTTGTGCTATTCCTTGAATAAACTGGAGTAGCATCAGATATCCAGAGGAGGGCACTTGTGGCCCTCCAGTCAGTCTGTTCAAACCAAAACACTGTACTACAAATTTCTTGTGACTGGGGGAAGAAGACTTAAAGTCTTATCTGAATTGAGCCAAAGTACTAATAAGCAATTATGGGTTATGCATGGCATCAGTTTGAAGATTTGCTTGCAGGTTTCTGCAATTAATTGGCATATTTATCACATAAGCTGCTATCAAAAAAGAGCAATGCCTTTCAAGTGCTTTCAGAACTGCAGCTGGTGGCTGCAGAAAGCCACCCTTGTACTATGAGGGCCAAAACCACTTTCTCCTCAAAATTCAGTCCAACCTATTAGGTTTGATAAATATTTAAACAGTGACACTGGGTTTCTTTGGGCAAGAAAAATTGGTTTTCTTCATTTGTTGGAGGAAAAAAAGAACGAAACGATCATGGAATGTTGTACTTGATGCAATATAATTCAGTATTTGAGGTCTCGTATGGAAAAATAACTTAATATACAAACAATTTTATTTGACTGTTAAAGTTTTTAGTCTCCAGCTAATTATGCCTCTGAAACCAGAGTAGGTTTTTGAGTATGATAGATGGACATGATGTTGTTTGATCATGTAGCATCAAAACCATGACACCTAAGTTCTGGTATATGAATACAGCAGTCAAATTTGCTCTGGAGAGTCTGTAGTCAAGTTAAGAAGACTAGCCTAAGACACGTTAACTTCTATGCCTAATAGATGAGACATAAAATGTAATAACTTTGGGGGGGGATGTGTTAATGTGTGTAAGGTTAGAGAAATAAAACTTAATCTCAGCTTTTTCCTCAAATAAGCAGGTTTGGTAACAGAACAAATGTTTTGAAAATGCCAATGTTGCAAAAAAATCATAATATTCAATAGACAAAATTAAATTGCTCTTACAAGTAATTTCTAGTTAGTTTTTTTTTTT
>JAYKAV010003216.1:10600-84650 GCA_035582835.1 Phoebastria nigripes | reverse complement strand
AAGAGGAAATGGCCTCAAGTTGTGCCAGGGGAGGTTTAGATTGGACCTTAGGAAAAATTTCTTTACTGAAAGAGTGGTTAAGCATTGGAACAGGCTGCCTAGGGAAGCGGTGGAGTCACCATCCCTGGAAGTATTTAAAAGGCGTGTAGATGAGGTGCTTAGGGACATGGTTTYGTGGGCATGGTGGTGTTAGGTTGACGGTTGGACTTGATGATCTTAGAGGTCTTCTCCAACCTTAATGATTCTATGATTCTATGACTTTATTTGGAGTTACATACTTCCTTCAGAAATGAAATATATATATAAAATGTGCATAGCATGGACTTCAGGTGTGATTCACCCTACAGATCATCTACTGCCTCAGGGAGTAGTGGCAGGCAAGGGAAAAGAAAAGCCCTTGTGGGACAAGTTTGGATGACAGCCAGAAGGAATAATGTGATAGAACTGGAGACAGAGATGAGGTGAAATAGAGAAATTGTGGCAGTTGTGCTCCAGCCCCTTTAAGCAAAGTGAAAGAGCTGTAAGGAGGTCTTGAGCACAGCCTGGGAAAAATGAGACTGAAATGAGGCAGGCTGAGACATGCTTTGGGTGGAAGAACAAAAGTCTGAGTGGTGAGGCTTGAGGAGACTGATTCTGACTGCTCTGGAGAGCACCACCAATATGTTGTATGAAAGGTAATTCTTTCTTGCTGTTTGCCGGTTATCTTTGAAGTCTATGGATGAGTGTTGCTTGTTCCACACCCTATGCTAGCCCATGGTGATATCTTGCCATTGCTAGAGAATCCTCCCTATACTCATGCAACAGCTCTGAAACAGATTTTAATGCTTCAGTTTTGGTGCCAAGCTCTGCAGACATCTCAAAAATGCTATATGTGGAACATGATTTTAGTTTCTAAACTGCAAATAAGGCAAGCTTAGCCCTGATGGTGTTGATTTATGGTCTCTTTCACATCTTGAGCAGCTGGTTTTGCAGCCTTACCCTTTTTCAAGTTTTGTGCGTTAGCCTATGTCAGTATACAGTGAACATGTGAAACAATTTTGCTTGGTTGGGGTGTCCGAATACCTCCAGATTCCACTGTTTAATGAAATTTTGCTGGAATTTCATTTGGGTTCTGATGCTGCTCCAAATGTTTGGTGCCTTTTAAAAAATAAATTAAAGAAAAAAAAATTCCAAAGCTCTTTAGGCTTCATATCCACTCAGTAACTTACTTCAGCATTTGAGTTCATTCATTGCCCTAGACTCTCACCAATATGACAAGACATACCAAGATCTTAATCTAGTAGCTCAGTAAACAATACTGCCATAGCATTAGGGGGAGTTAGTCATTAGGGATACAAATGTGCTACTCAATGGCTGAGACACCATGTCAGCCACTAAAGGGTAACAGCAGTTTCTAAGTGCTAAGGCTGCTGCTTATTGATGGTAAAGGCTGAATGCCCACTGTCAGGACCATGCTTCAGCCAGTGGCTGGAGAGTGGTACTGATGGAGGAGGAGGAGGTGGGGAAAGCAATCGCAAATTATATTTGACTTGGGCTACAATGCTAGAGGTAAGAGGGGTTTTCTGCTGCTGCTGAAGCCAACAGGGACTTGTCACCGTATTCCACATGAGGCCTCTGGCACTGCAGGAACAATTCTGTGCATTGATCTGGCCAGCATGTTTCCACATTAGACATTAAACCCTCTAACTATTTAAAAGAGAAACAGAGCCACTTAATAAGGTTTTAGATGATTCCCACCTGTTACAGTGCAATAATTCTGCAACCATTGAAACTTTTTAGCCATCAAAAGGGGAAAATGTGGAATTTTGTGTTCCCTAGGGACCTCTCTATGACAGCAATTAAAGACTTTCTATTAACCACATGCTAAGTGTATCTGCTTTTCTCTCTAACTGATATTAGTGATGGATATTAACCAGCATGTTACACTAACAGCTCTGCAAAAATCTTCAGTTTCAGGTCTCAAGTTTTCATGTCAAACTTTCTGCAGTTCTACTTTTCAACTCCTTTTGTCTTATTTTTTGTTTGTTTTGATGAAAATGAAAGCCAAATACAAAATTAGTCACAGATTACCAACTTTACTTGTTTTGACTCCAGAGCTAAATAAACTTTGATTCTCACCCCGCAGGCTGCAAATCTAACCTAAGATTAAGATGTTTAAAGAAAATTCAGAATCATGAAAGCTTATTTTAAGACTTCTTTCAGCAGTTTAGCATGGCTTTAATTGCAGACAAAATCCATCTGTATGTTGTATTTTCCATCTTAAATGTCAACTTTTTAGTTTACATTGAAATATATTCTCTGTATACATGTGTATGTATAGCTGAATTTATAAGATTCCATCATTACAGCATCTTCTATTATATTAAATTATAGGTAAGAGGTATTTCTTTAGCTTTTAATTGCATAGCAGCTAGTTTTTGAGATCAGTTAGGAGAAATCCACCTGGTAACAGAAGAAATTTTATTCTCAGGTTCCTCCTGGGASAGTATGAGACTGTTGGTTCCTGTTTTGAGGTCTAAGTTTCCAATCCTAGAGACTGGAAGTTCAGTTTACTCTGGTGGCTGGAAAGATGACCTACTCTGTCCTGTGAGTAGAAAAGAAAGTGTGGTTCATCTTTCTGTTGGGCACTTTCATTATGGAAGAGAGGTTGGGTCTTTTTAGAGGGCTTTAGCAGTTATGAGGTCACTTGTTTTGTGAAGGTCATGCTCTCTCCTTTGTGTTGCAGCTGGCAGAAGTGGAAAAGGAAAAAAAGGAAATTTTACAGAGACTTAAGCTCTTACCAACTTCAGTAGCTTTTTATATGGGTGTCCCCCCTCTTTTAGTCCTCTCAGTATATGTGTTTGCATCATTTTTGCTGAAGKAAGAGAGAGATGAAACTGTAAAGATAACACTGACTTTATTTCCCACAGTTACTGCTTAAGGTGAATGGCCTCCTTGTCACTCAAAGGTAACATCAATCAGGTAAAGAGGAAAACTTCATTACAGTCCTTTTTGAGTAGAAATGGTAATTTAGTCTACTTGAATACATTCATTTTTATGCTTTCTAAGCTATATTGGTGATATAGGCATAATCTGGACACACTAAAGACCTGAAAATATTTCTGCCAATGTCTGTCCATAATATCTTCACATTTTGACATAATTGTGTGCAGACTTCTACATGCAGGGTGAATAAACGTGACAGTTTCTGCTTAAAAAAAAAAAATCTGTCAGCTTTGTATAATTGCATTTTTCACAGCGCTGTCAACTGGGAAGAGTCTTTGACAAATAAGTAGTGCTCAGATTAAACTCAAGATGCAGTACACCACTAAAACTGGCAACTCTTATCTGAATAAGGAAAATAAACAGATTAAGCAAGAAGTTACTGTGGTGCTTGAATTCAATAATTAGTTATAAGTAAGCAAAGAAACACCTTCTCTGCTTTTGCTGTGACCAGCCTGACAGCACTGCAACAACTTTAGATTTTCAGCTTCTGCTTATTCCATTGTTGTTGTTGCTAAAAGACAGATACACAACTTGCACTTTGTTGGAGTAATATTCCTTTCTCTGGAAGCCTCAGAAAATGAAAATACAATTTCCATCTATAAATAGACTGTGAAAACTGGAAAAGCTCCCCTCCAATGTGTGTATGTGTCAGAGTGAAAGATTATTTTGTTGAGAAGCCAGCATTATATAAGCCAAAAGAGAAATGTCTGATTAACATTTCTATATGGCTTCAACAACACATTGGGTTTTTTTCTGTGATTAAACTTGCACAATAGACACTTCATGGAGGTTAAAGATGAAAATCCATTTTTATGGGACAAATACTGAAGTGACTGAAGTCAGAGGCAAGTTCCCAGTAGTGTAACGTCTGAATTTTGCTTTCCTGTGTTTTGGTGTATTGTGGTTTGGTGTTTGGTTTTTTGGGGGGGTTTTGGGGTTTTTTTTGTTTGTTTGTTTTTTTGTATCCCTAGGGGCATAATTCTAACTTCTTAAGGAGAAATGCCCTATACAGTTTTAGATCACATACCAGTCTGCTTGTTGCTCTCTGAGTGACTGTTGCTATGGCTTCTGGTCAAAGAGAGGCAAAATAATTGTTGGTGATGTGGCTACTGGTCATAGCCTGCCTCCAAGGAAGTCTGAGGAGGGGCAGCACTGGAATACCCAGATGATGTGAAAATGGTAGAATCAAAGAAAATGCCATGATTGCCTAAGGAAAGGTTGGAAAAGTAGACAACTATTTCAGAAGTAACAGCATTCTCTATAAGCATTTTAGTGAAGCTGATCAGCCTCACATGTTGGGAAAACATGCATGTTAAATCACATCTGCATAGTCCTTTCATGTCTGAAGAAATGGTAGTGCTACCATTGTTATCCTTATCAGAGGTATGCTTATCAAAGAGGAAAGGAGATGTGGAAGCGTGTGCTAACTGCCTCCTGTGTTAGCAACCAGATTTAGCATTGACCACAGATCATGTGATAGAGTTGTGCTTGCTTACAGCTGTTCTATCCTGATTGCAGCTGCATCTCAGTCATGGCAAAACCAATACTGAATATAAATGTCAAAGGCCACTTTTCTGTAGTTGAGAGCACTTAAGATCATCCATGTGATACTTCCAGAATTAGCTACATAAAAAGAAACTCAGGTATCAGCTAAACTTTACTTGGAGTAAACCAAAAAGCTGGAGAAGTTTTGATTTTGTGAAAAAAATAGGATAGGAAGTTCAATTTTTTGCAATCTATGTTGAGAGCAAGGACAGTTATTTAAGGTAATCTACAAATATTTTTAACTTCAGCAAATGCTCTGAACTGCTTGTTGAACATGTGCGCACGTGAGCTGATTTTAGGACTGAAGTTATTTTATGAAATTGAATCTCATGGGCTTAGAAAATCATGTAGTGTAATAACTACTCCATAGATCACAAAAGCAAAAAATGCCTGGAGACTATCTTGCATCTTAAGTTTTTAAGAAGACTTATGCGTTTCATCAGACTAAGACAATCATAAAATATTTTTTTTTTCTAGAGATTTTTAGTTTCCTAGCATTTTGGCTACTTATTTTCAGTATCTTGAATGTGTTGGGATTCAGGGGTCTCATTTAACTTAACCTGGTAGCGTGTGCCTTCATCCTCAAGTAGTGAAGCAAGCCAGCAAGGAGAAAAGAGATGCTTGGACTTGTTTATTGAGAGAACATGTAGGTGTCTGCATACACGTGTCTCAGTTACCTAATACTCAGAAATACACCATATACTTCACAATTCAAATTATTTAATTTTCTACTGAAATGCACTGGGTTATGATTCTGAGAAATCCAGAAATGGTGGTGTGCATCATTTTGTGGGAAAGGTGGGGGAAGGAAGTTTAGTCACACAAAATATAATGTTGATCTGTTAGTAAAAGAAGTAATATCACATTGGATTTTGTGCTTTTACTGTAATAATGATCACGTCTTTCTAAGAGTTTTATCAAAGACATGGGAAATGTAACACCAGAGGTATGTATTTGTCATACATGACAGCTAGCAATTTGCAAGCCCTTTCTAAAAGACATTTTACATGCTAAAGCTCTATTATGTAAATTAATTTTACTTTTTTAGCAGGTACTATGACAAAAAAGCTCTAAGCAGGTCAATTTGAAGTATTGTAGTTGTCTTGAACTTTTGTACAATTCATTTAAATATATATCATTAAAAACAATCTTGTATTTAATTTCATCTAGGCAATCTGTTGGAGTTGGTTTATTAGCTCAGAAACATCTTCAGGTAAAAAAGGAAGTTAATTATTTTATAAACATCTTAAGGTTCAAATAGCTTCTTCTGTGGAAGAGAACAGAAAACATTTCCTGCATTTATTTTCTTTGAAATGATTCTTCATTATTCCTTAATTTCACAGAGAAACTTTAAATGTACAACAGTTATTCACAGCTTTCCCATACACCTTAGTGTAAATACTGAGATACCAGCATTAAGAACACTTTAAAAAGACAATTATCTTGCCATGTTAAAGTGCATAAATATTCATATCCTTTTGGTAAATATTATTCTCTCCAGTCTTTCCAGGGTATGGAAAAATAATCCTGTATAAAAATCATACATGACCCATTTCTCCAATTATGTGTTTATACTGAATATAATGGATAATCTGGAAATAACTAGAAAAATTAAGACTACATGTGTTTTCAACACTTGGAAACTGAAATGTGGTTGTTGCTTGAAGACAGTTACAAATCTAAATTAGGATATGCTAAAGATATTGTACTTCTCTTGACTTTGTTTCCTGTCTAGTGGCTTTTTTCATCTATCTGCTCTATCCTCTATTGAGAGAAGAAACTGTTTTTTGTCTGATAATGCAGTACATATGCAAAAGGCATTCCAGTGCTTTTCAAAACTGCTGGGTATTAAGACCAATACAATTATTAAAAATAAACTTAGTAACCTAAAACTTTGAAAATAATTGATACTAGATTTTCTCAGAAATATTTTTCCTTACCAAGCTGAAAGCTTCTGTTCAAAGTACAGTTTTTGGGTGGATAAAGAGGCTGCTCATTTGTTTTCTTTAATATTATGCAAACTGGAATGACATACTTCAGCACTTGTCACATCCTGAACCTACCCTTTGAGGTGAAGTTGGTCTAAGAAAGCTTTTTCTAGGAAAAAATGTTTCAGTTTTAAACTGTGTACTACATAAAAATCAGAGCATATAATAAATTAATGCTAACATCAAGTATCTCTTGAAACTTTGTCCTACTTTTTTTGTAACTAATATTTCTACAACATTGTTTTGTCACTGGTTTAGTCCAACACACAACTGTAATAGATGTAAGTGGTCACCAAGAAGAATTTACTAGCTTCTTGCATTCATGTTTATGTTCTTTTGAGTTTGCATCTCTAACAAGCAGTTAGATTATGCACCCAAGAAAGAATAAACCCAATCTTTAGCAAGCCACAGGTACTGTCTAAGTACTAGATATAAACAGAGATAGTGGTTTGCCATAAATTACAATTTCAATAACACTTTAACCAGTGTGGCCACAAGAATCGCACTGCCTGACTGAATAATTTCTGAAGCTTCTACTGCTTAAATAGCAGATAAGTGCAACTTTTCCATGTTAAACTAGTGAATTTCAGCAAATCATTCCTTCAAGTGTATTTTCACTTGGAAAAGCTATGGATTTATTTGGGAAGACTGAGGAAAAATATTTTTCTCTTCCCTTCAGCTCTTTCTCTGTGTGAGTTGGTTTTGCTCTCTTGCTGAGCCCAAATGATAGTTGAAAAAGGCACAGGAACAGGGTAACTACAAATACTAGGAAAGAAGAGGGGCAGCAAGAAGTAAGAGAAAAGACTGAGGGAGGAAAGATATAACTGAAGGGAGAGGAAAGAAGGACTATACTGAAAACATAGATGTTAAAGAGGAAAGAAGAAAGCAAACAACTAATACAGGAAAGAATAAAACTGGAGTCAAAGGGGTACATGATACTAGATCTTTCCACCTATGTACCATTTTCTGTTTGGAATCTTTTCTTGTAACATTAATTCTTTATAGCTCCTAATTTTGTGTAGTACACAGTACAAACATGTAAATCATTAAACAATCAGAAAATATTATTCAATATTCATATAGTATTCATTAAAAATATTGCACATTTCAGGTAAAATAATTTATTTCAACTTGATGTCATTCTGTCTCTGGGAATGATTTAGACATGTACATTGGTTATGTATCCATGGCAAACCAAAGGTTATAACAACCTTATTTTATCAATTAAATTATATTTCAAATGAAATGAAAAAAAAAAAAGACCTTTTATTTTAAAAGCAAGAGGCTATGTCTGATCTGGATACATGGGAGGAAAAATATGCATTTGCATTATACATCAGGTGACTGGGATTGTCTTGTTTTCCAGACCCTGATAAATTTAGATATGCAAAATTATACTGATGAGCTACCCTATATCTCATAAAACAGTATGGGCTCAGGACCTTTTTCTTGTGGGGCTGAAAGTCACTTTCTGACTTCTGTTTCTGCTCTGTTCACCTTGTATGTGTGCTAGGAAATACCATTTCCCACATCCATGTTTCTTTCAGCAGATTGGCTCACCGTTACTTTCTGCTTCTGCCTTCTTATTTTGCTCTTCTTGGTTCCTGCGTATGGTTGCTCTCTTATTCACTCTGCAAATCTTTTGTCATTGTGAATTTTGTTATGATGTAGAACTTAAAATCAGGCTAGAAGGACATCAATTCATAGAATCATAGAATYGTTTGGGTTGGAAGGGACCTTTAAAGGTCATCTAGTCCAACCCCCCCACACCTGCAATGAGCAGGGACATCCTCAACTAGATCAGGTTGCTCAGAGCCTCGTCCAGCCTGACCTTGAATGTTTCCAGGGATGGGGCATCTACCACCTCTCTGGGCAACCTGTTCCAGTGTTTCACCACCCTCAGTGTAAAAAATTTCTTCCTTATATCTAGCCTAAATCTACCCTCTTTTAGTTTAAAACCATTAGCCCCTTGTCCTGTYRYAACAGGCCMTGCTAAAAAGTCTGTCCCCATCTTTCTTCTAAGCCCCCTTTAAGTACTGATAGGCTGCAATAAGGTCTCCCCGAAGCCTTCTCTTCTCCAGGATGAACAACCCCAACCCTCTCAGCCTTTCTTCATAGGAGAGGTGTTCCATCCCCCTAATCATTTTTGTGGCCCTCCTCTGGACCCACTCCAACAGGTCCATGTCTTTCTTATGCTGAGGGCTCCAGAGCTGGACACAGTACTCCAGGTGGGGTCTCACCAGAGCGGAGTAGAGGGGCAGAATCACCTCCCTCGACCTGCTGGCCACGCTTCTTTTGATGCAGCCCAGGATATGGTTGGCCTTGTGAGTACACATTGCTGACTCATGTCCAGCTTTTCATCCACCAGTAGCCCCAAGTCCTTCTCGGCAGGGCTGCTCTCAATCCCTTCATCCCCCAGCCTGTATTGATAGTGGCTTCACCATCTTTCCCTGACTGTACTCCCTGTAATGCACCAACTGTGTACTGAAGAGAAACAATGTGGAAGGTCATCAGATGATATGAAAATATACAAATGTATTTTTGAAATCTTCATTTAGGAAGATGAAATCTATGCCATGAATTCTGACATATCTAGTAACAGTCACAAGCTTCTCAGTTAGCAAGGACATCAGTCTGGTTGTCAGGTGATTCGGCACACTTCCTTGTAAGCTGAGAGAGTTATGAGCAGTTCTTCAAGAACATGAAAGGTGACTTTACAAGTGGAAAAGTAGAGTGCTATAGTTAAACAGTACATAGAGTTAGATACATATATAAAGGGTGAAAAGAAAGGCATCAGTCTCACGTATTTCTACAATTCAAAATATTCTGTTTTTCTGTAGAGGAAAAAATGAAAGAAACTGTTGTAGATTAAGGGCAGTAGTTTCTAAAAAGCTGATTCACACAGCTTGCTTAAGGTTGTGTAATCCCACAAATGTTTTATCTGATTTTTCTCACAAAAGTTTCCCATTTGCTAAATAAGTACAGTGGGAGAGGAGGATAGTCTATACACTGATCCGTCATGTTGATTGTACTTAACATGTTTGTTTTCTGATCTACCATGCAATCTGGCTGCATCTGCCCTTTTGGAGCACAGTGCACCTAGATATAAGGATATAATTCAAATTCACTAGCTGTGCAGTGAAGATACTAGACTTTCCATCGATATGTGCTGCACCAAATGGGTCAAAGGTGGAATCTCATTCTGCATTTGAAGTTGTGAGGTGGTTCCTGGGGCAAAGCTGAAGCTGCTGCCTCTTTTTTTCTACAAGTCACTTCCAAGCAGCTCCAGTGACTGCCTCTGAAGGAACTGCCTTGGTCACAGGCCAACCTGACCCAGACCCACCTTGCCTCCCTCTTTGATCAAACTGAAAAGGAAACTCATCCCAAAAGTTACGCAATTCATCCTGCAGGTATTACTGAATTGTAAAGTTGTCTTTGTGATAATAGGAGAAATGGAAGCAACGGAAGGAAAGGGAATTTTCAAAAAAAAAAAAAAAAAAAAGGTAAAATTCCTTTTACATAGAGGTCCCATCTTTTTGGCATTGAGGCTCAGGAGAATTGCGGGAAGCCTGCCTGAAGGAAGGAAAAGCGAAGAAGGCAGATGTAGCCTTCTAGGCCAACAGCTGTAGGATCTGTACTGAACACAGAGCAGAACCATGGGCTTGGTATAAACAGCTATAAGTCTTATTTAAAAACTAAAATGCTTCCCCTTTACTTCCATTTTTTTGGTATTTTTTTTCTGTTTTATACCTACCTGTTTACTATTAAGGGGCTTCTTGCTACTCTTCTTCTAACAGTGTTAATAGAGTATATGTGAAGTAAGAAGCTGATGGAGAAGACCTAGCATAATGGTAGAAAGCATTGTGGCCTTCGCATGTATTGGAACTACTTAACACTTTAATGTATAATTGGAAAATGCTTATACAACCACTTTGGCAGAGATGTTCAAGAGAAACAAAGACTGCTAGAACTGTACAATTTGCAGAAAATAACTTTATGCCCTTGTTATTGCCTGGAAACATGGATTTTCAAAGCAAAAGCTACCAGGATGAAAGAGAATAGAAAATGAAGAGAGTATGCATTCCTCTAGCAAAAATAATCTCTTAAATTTCTGTAGTGATTATTTACACACATTGGCATTTGAAAACTTGCATAGTTTTTCCTTGTGTAGTCCAAAAATGGATCTGTGTGTTTCAACTAGGATAGATGGCAATGATCATGTTGTAAGAAGAAAGCAATAAAACAAAAAAACCCATAATGTCAGCTATGCTTGGCATAAAATAATTGTCTCTAGTGGCAAGAGAAATAACATGTACAGCTAGTAAAAAAAAGTTTTTCCCACAGTGTTCTCCTGGAGAAACTGGCTGCTTATTGCTTGGATGGGCATGCGCCTCACTGGGTAAAAAAACTGGCTGGATGGCCAGCCCAAAGGGTTGTGGTGAATGGAGTTAAATCCAGTTGGCGGCTGGTCACAAGAGGTGTTCCCTAGGGCTCAGTATTGGGGGCAGTTCTGTTTAATGTCTTTATCAACAATCTGGATGAGGGGATTGGGTGCACCCTCAGTAAGCTTGCAGACAACACCAAGTTGGGTGGGTGTGTTGATCTGCTTTGAGGGTAGGAAGGCTCTACAGAGGGACCTGGACAGGCTGGATCGATGGGCTGAGGCCAATTGTATGAGATACAACAAGGCCAAGTGCCAGGTCCTGGACTTTGGCCACAACAACCCCATGCAACGCTACAGGCTTGGGGAAGAGTGGCTGGAAAGCTTCCTGGCAGAAAAGGACCTGCGAGTATTGGTTGATAGCCAGCTGAATATGAGCCAGCAGTGTGCCAAGAAAGCCAACGGCATCCTGGCCTGTATCAGAAATAGTGTGGCCAGCAGGAGTAGGGAAGTGATCGTGCCCCTGTACTCRGCACTGGTGAGGCCCCACCTCGAATACTGTGTTCGGTTTTGGGCCCCTCACTACAAGAAGGACATTGAGGTGCTGGAGTGTGTCCAGAGAAGGGCAACAAAGCTGGTGAAGGGTCTGGAGAGCAAGTCTGATGAGGAGCGGCTGAGGGAACTGGGACTGTTTAGTCTGGAGAAGAGGAGGCTGAGGGGAGACCTTATCGCGCTCTACAACTACCTGAAAGGAGGTTGTAGTGAGGTGGGTGTTGGTCTCTTCTCCCAAGTAACTAGTGATAGGACAAGAGGAAATGGCCTCAAGTTGTGCCGGGGAGGTTTAGATTGGATATTAGGAAAAATTTCTTCACTGAAAGGGTTGTCAAGCATTGGAACAGGCTGCCCAGGGAAGTGGTGGAGTCACCATCCCTGGAGGTATTTAAAAGACGTGTAGATGTGGTGCTTAGGGACATGGTTTATTGGTGAACTTGGCAGTGTTAGGTTTACTGTTGGACTGGATGATCTTAAGGGTCTTTTCCAACATAATGATTCTATGATTCTAGAAACCATAGAGACTGTGGAGTATTATTGAAAAGACAGCAGGAATTACATATAAATCAGGCCATACCTTCTGAAAAGCAAAAATGACTATGCTAATGCGTAAGTGCAAAGTGCATTATTTAGTGGTAGCTGTACAGTTCTATGTAACGTATACAATAAATATTATGCCTCCATGATTCCATATTTTTTGGTGGCAAAAAACTAGGTGATTCTTAGAAAGCAGAAGGCTAAGTTTTAAAAGGAAGGTAACCTGAAGTTATATCTTGAGAGCTATGTTTATTAGTTTTCAGAAAATATGATACATAGTTATGCTTTCCTTTCAAGATTTTAATGAAAGTACAATTGCCTTGTCATAGCATGCTTTGAAATAATTTGTAGGCAAGAACATTGTTGGTGTATTTGAACATGAAATAAGAATTACTTCTGGTAAATTTTTGCTTGATCTCAAATTACAGAACCATAAGTGAACTGGTAGCTAGAAAAACTGTATTTTTGCAAATAAATATTGATCAAGAAAGATTTTTAGAAGCACTTTTTCTTCCTATTCTCCTTTTACTTCAAGTCTTGAATTAAAGCTTATAAAACAATGAAAGAACAAAACAATTATGAGCTGAAATAATTAAACTAGAATTTTATCCATTTAACTTTCTTATATTGCCAAAAGAGAGAGCTCATGACTTTTTTTAATAAGCTTTAAGAAACTTTATTTTTAAAGGGTTTTTTATAATAAAATCACACCATACAGGATCCAATTCTTCCTTAACATCTGATTTTTTCTTTTTTTCATCAGTATGACTCTACTTGCTTAAATTAACTTGGATTACAGCAGTATAAATTAGACCAAAAGCTGAACCACAATGTTTTATTTTTAATTGCCTATAAATACTATGAAAAACGTGAATACATGTAGATTTTGGAGCTCACTTTATATTGCATTATATTGCAATTAAGAATGTGAATATGATAGTTTATTTTTATCATATATTTAACTAATTTAATGCACGTTACAATAACTTCTTTTTAGAATACAACTTAATTCATGTCCTGAGTAAATTTACAGTTATGGACCTCTTACATTTCATTCAGTAGCATGAGGAGTGCTTACTGCTTTATCACTTATTTGAAAATATTGCACAGACAGCATCTGGTGCATAATTAATGTTGGCCTCCAAAATCAAAACTGATCCTTTAAAGTATGCAAGTTTCTCATCAGACTAGGCTGTAAGCAGTTGATTTAATTTTGATGAACTTGTGTTTGAAACTTTAAGCCCTAGCAAAAGCATTTATGATCTCTTAAACTGGGTCCTTAACCCTTTTTTGCTTTTGTCTCTAAGGGTTGTTTCAATGAAGAAATAAGGAAATGAGCAATACGTGCTGCATTTTGCCACCCAACAAGTTTTCTCTGTGGGGTGGAGGACTGCTGATAACCAGAGAATATTTTCCTTCCACTTTTGGGGACATGTGACTTTAATAATTCTGTATGGTTATACCTCTGTGCATATATGATGTACATACCCTCTGCTCCAACCCACTGCCTGCCGCTGGCACCCATTTGGCATCTAGCAGTTTTTTGTCTGAGTAGTTACAATAAACTTTCTACTCTCCCTGGCTTATGTGATGAAACGAACACATACTGACTGAGTGGAGTAAACAGAGGAGTATGAACATCATTCCATCGCTCAAGTCACTGTCGCTGCAGTAAGCCTTTAGGTGTTTGCAGAGCAGTGCCACAGCCTCTGCAGGCTGTGCTCATCCTTACTCTCTCCAGAGAGAAAAAGAAAATACCTCATCAATGCAGAGCTTATGTTTATTCTCACTCGCATTCTCACACTACTAAGAATCCCAGTTCTGTTTCCTAAACCTGGGCTGAATGTTACCATCTGCTTTTCTACTGTGCCATAATTTCAAGACAATCCTAGGAACAGTGTTGAAAGCTTAAGAAGGATCCAGGTGACAGTCTAAGCATTTTTATGAAGAAATTGATTCCATCAAAGCATAAGTAGGGTTTCAAAGAGTATGGTGGAAAATTTCTAAAAATGACATGCTGAATGTCATTGGTTTTGTACATTAACGCACTCAAAGGACTTGAGTTATTTCAGTTGCAACAGAAAGGGATTTAAAAGAATAGGTAAAGGCATTGCCAATATGTAATGAAGTCTTGGAGGTTATGAAGGAAGTATGTTCCTCATGCATAGTGTCAGGGCAAGAAGAGAGTAACAATATTTCCTATCTTTACATAGGAAATCCTACCTTGGAGGACTCTGCAAATCTCTCTGCTCCCCACCTTGCATCCTCCTTATTTCCTCCCCCTTTAACAGGAATAATGTGATTGTTAACAGCAAACAACAGGTCATTGCTATAGCCCATTACTTAGAAAACCCCCTAGAAATCTACTCTGGGCTGCAGAAATGTCTTTTTTTTGACCCTAAAAAGACCACTTCCATACCTGACTATTTTGTCATATTGAAATGAAACAGGAGTTAATTGAAAGCAGAAATTATTTTTGATACAATATTTATTCAAAGATGCCCTGTCCATCTTTTAGGATACTCCATAAAAAGGCAATGATGTTGGTATTATTACTGTGAGTTGTATATCTGCTTCTGTTATAACTATTGTTGCTGTTTTCACAATAACAAGAAGAATAATAGCAATATAATGTGACCACCCATCATCTGTCATACCAAGTAATTGATTTCTATAGACAAATCAATAGAGAAATGACATATATTATGATGTTATATTAGCACACCCACACAATTATGTCAGTTCTGGGAAATAATGTGCATTTTTGAGCATATAATTTTTATTCTATTTTATTCAATTAATTTCAAAGGCTGTCCTTACAAAGCAAAGAACTATGCAGAATGAGGAAGAATAATGAAATACAGTCTTCAGTAATGGTTCACTTTCCTGATAATTGTTTTTGCAACACTTTTAAGAGAAAACATTGGGGTAAATGTAATGCTATTATTAGTTTGCCAGTTTCTGAAAATGGCCTTTATGATAATTGTTACTCACAGACAAAGAGTAATCAAAAATAATTTGGACTGAGTAGCCAAATGAATAAAGGTGTTAGGTCTATGTTCACTTAAATTGTTGGAAGGAATGCAGTATGCTTTTCCTTACTGCTTCAAATAAAATTGCAGAGCAGATAACTTCCTACAAATCTTTATGCTCAATGGAACTAACAAGCAGAACTACATTTGTACAACATTGACAATTGTTTTTGGCAAAAAAGAATATTTATTAATTCAAAATATTTAGCAAATTCATGTCTCTTTCAATAATTTGCTTGGTTTGAAATGGACTCCTCCAAAACTTCAGAAACAAAATATTTTGGTTTTGAGATGTCTTGAAAATTTCCTTTGTTTGGAAAGTCTGTTTTTCATATGAGCAGTTTTAAGGGACAAAATGAAACCAAGTATTTCAGCTTTTTTTAAATATTTTTGGCCCAACTTAGTGAATATTTTTTCAAACTTTCAGGATGGACTGAAAAATTTGTCCACCTGTGTCTCTGAACAGAACAAACTAAGAATTTTGAATGAGTAATGTTGAATGCTTTATCAAAATGGCAAGCTTTCAGCACTTTCATTGGATTCTTTGGTGGTTGTCAGAGTTTTGGAAAGTTCTTGAGACACTGGAAAGCTTTTAGTCTACAGCCTCACTTACATTGCTCAGATCACAGACCAGCATCCCCGAGAAGTGGTATACTTTGGAAAGAAGGCTTCTGTACCTGAGATGTTGTCTGGATTAGCTGTTTTAAGTGGGCACCCAAAGTGAATGGTTGAACTGAATCCTTTGTATTTCCATGGGATATAATAGAAGTGTAGACAAGTAGTTCAAATAGACATCCTGGACAGTCCTCACAGTCACCTTTAGGTAAACAATTTCTCTAAAAAGGTACAGGTAGTGACTGTTTAGTTTCCTTTCTCCRGGTGCAGGTCGTGATATGCCTTTCTAAGAGCGCAAAACTCTTAATTCAGTGCTCTGAGAGACATCACAAGATAACTGTACGTGGCTAAAGCTCTGATTTTAGAGTTGCAGGAGCACAAGCCCCCAGTGACCACTGCTTGATGTGGAGAGAGGAGTTTTACATCTGAAATTACTGATTGGGGAAAAAATGTTCTGGTGTTTTCAAGTATACACTGAAGTCTACAWGCAGAAAAGAAATATCAAAATATGAAAAGCTAACCAAAACCATTGCTGGTATGAGATGATTCTACCCAGGCAATTGATTTCTCCTGATTTATTTTGTTTTTAAATTGAACCATCATTTCTAAATAACCTAATAATCCCCACCTCCTTTTCTTATAGCTACTTTCTATGTTTTGGGGTTTTTTTGGCTGGGATGGGAGGGTGTCCTTTAATCTCTAATTTGCAGTGATGTCCTTGCTTGTACTCAAAGCTGTATGGGCACAATGTTTCAGACCAGGTCCAGTGAGGACAGTGACTCTTTAAGTTCTATCACTTCTCTATGAAAGGCTTGTTGCCACAATCTTGTGCTTAGCATAGTGGATAACATTACCTCAATATTTGTTTTCCTGGCTATAACACAGACAGTGAATATTCCAGAGCTAAGGTAACAATTAGTTATGTGACTGCTGGAAACTCAAGGAAAGCTGGAGGCAAACCCAGTGAATCCCACAAATGAAAGGTTTCCAATCACAGTGAAAAATACATGTTCCAGTATTCCAATATGGCTCTGCTTAATGTTGTTAATTATTGTCCTTTATCAAGCTAATCAGGCTGCAGACAAATATCTTATAACACAAATGATTATCACTCTCAATAGTACCAGACATTGAATGAAGCTAGAGGTTCATTCAATAACCTCTAGGTTAATGTCTCCTAATATAACTTAGTGATTAATTATTAGAGAAACAGAGCACATAAGTGATGTGCAAAGGGCTACCGAGTGATTAAAAAGACTGTTAATCTTGGACTGAGTATTTTTCCTAATTGAATACTCTCAGTGGAATAAAGCACATACACATGGGTTTTGAATCACTTCATTCCATAGGGGTTGCAGAGTAACAAGATAGTTATAACTTTTGTATGCTAATGGACTCAGGTTGAAGGAGGTCACCTATATTAGGAAAAAGTGTGAATAACTTTATTAATCCTGTTAGCCACCAACCTTCCAGCCTGGATTTTTCATTAATCAGTATGTAGTTTTTTCTTTTAAAAGAACATTCTTTTACTTTCAGTTAATTTTTCACTTTTTTCAGTTAGTTTCAGTTAACAGTTCAATGATAGAATATTTGTTTTTCTGTAAAGTATCAGGATTTGTACCCTGTGCATTAAATAAGGAAAAGATCAGAGAGRGGAAAAATAATTTAAAACTGCATTTTACAAATGTATAGAAAATGCCTTCTAGGATTCTACAGACAACTGCAGGTTTATTTTTTTAACTTCTGAATTATGTTTTTTTTTTTTTTAAATCTACTTTTAATGCAGGCTTGTATGTGTAGTTATTTGTAAAGCAACAGCATTATGGTCATCTGTGTTTGAGATACAATATCATTGTCCCTCTTTGCAAGGAATTTACTTTCTAATACCAATTCCATCTAATTTAATAAACTTCATGAAATATTCAGTAACCCCCCAAAATGGCTGCTGCTTAATCTTCATTCATTGTACTTCTGCYTTCTGTTTCTTATGTGGGCTTTATGTGATATAAATACATTCCCTAATGATCCTAAGGGGAATTTTATTAGATTAGAAAAAGGGCTTAACAAAGCACCTTATTTATTGAAATGCAAAAAAACCCCATGTGTATCACCCATGGCCAATACAGCTATACTGGAAATTAGGTGTAGCTCTCCACTATTATTCTTTCTGCACATTTAGAGCTGACTTAAGTTATCATATCCAGAGAGTAAAATGAACTCAAAACATGCTTCAACCTCTTCAACCTTAATTAATATGTGGTTAAAATATATTTTCTGAAGTTAAACTTTTAAATCAATGCATTCATGCATTGGAATTCACAAAAAAAATATATTCGGGTGTTCTGATTTAAGACTTGTAGACCATGTTAGTCTTAAAAGCCTTGTGCCCCTCAAAGCAAGCACAAATAATTTAATTTCTTCCTAGCTATTGAATAAAATTAGCTTCATCACCCCACCCACACAGCTGGATTTCTTTCCAGCCACCTAGCATATAGCTCTTCAGTATCTTTGAATGAAGAATCCTGCCTCTCCAGCAATTTCGTATACCTGAATGCTGGTTGTTCTTTGACAGAATAAAGTTGCTAAAAAGACTCAAAATACTCTTAAACACTCATCTGCCCCTCAAATAATAGTATTTAAAAAAGAAAAAAAACAAACCCACAATCAGCTGCTTTATACTGTAGGAGGAAAAACTGTCACATACTGCAGCTGCAATTCATGCCTCTTCCATCTGGCACAGATTTTCATCAGCCTCGACAGATGTATTGCAGTAGGTCAACACAGGACAACCTAGCTCATCAGATCAGACTAATGCATTGCTTCCTTTTATGGCAGTAGTAAATTAAAATTCTTGCAGTATTCTTGGACACTACAAAACAGCAGTAATTTGGTGCATGTTGTTGTGTCTAAGCATATTTTAAACTGTTGAATGGATAGGTTACTGAAGGTGAGTTTCCATGTTTGCTTAAACCTCATTCAGTACTCAATTACTACATCCAAGTCCCTTAGATGTTTTCCTCCTCATTAGCCACAGATAAATCCATTAAACTTTGCTCAACATGGGAAAGGAAGAATCTAGGTGGTGAATGTTCTGTACGTGTTATTATACAGTGATTCTTAAACAGATTAAAACTACTGAGGTATTCAATAAATGACAATCTCATTCCAGAAGGTTAATATTTGCTAGTTCATTACAGTTGTTTAAAATTATGCAAAATTAAATTGGAAGCATCTTAAAATATTCCCTACCTTCAGATGTGTAACAAACATTTATCTATCTTTCTACACATGAATACTATGTTTTCAAAATACAATGACCATATTCTTGGATCTTTCAGTCAACAATTGTTTAAAATATTTTCTAAAGGCCCCCCTAAACCATTAAGGTAGCATAATGCAGTCCTGCATATCTCTGTGAAATTAATTACATTTCCTAATACTTTATCAGATAGTGAGTAAAGGAATATTTGACTTTTTAATTTAACAGATATTCTTTTACATTTCAGTAGGCTGATAAATTGTTCAGAATGAATCTAAATTTCATAAATTACAAGGAATCTAACAACAACAAAAAAAAAGTTCTGAAAGCTTGAATAAAGTATTTTGCCTTTTAATTTTCTGAGAGTTGCCTGCATGAGCTTCAGTCTGTCATGAGCATCTGCCAAAGATAAAGCTAAAAGGAGGAATGAAAGAAGGGGGGGGGGGGAAGAAAGAAATTAAAACTCAGAAAATCATATCATACCACAGATTCACAGCATGATTTTAATTTAAAAAACAAAACAAAAAACCAAGACAACAACCCAGCCTTGGAGGTATGATCCAGTCTTAAAACAAATATACGAACTTCTTTGTGTATGATGAGAACCTCTGACGCTGTCATGCTGAATGGACTGCTTGGCAGGACTAAGTCAATATTATGTCTAATAACAAGGTAATATCTGAAATCAGGTATTCTGAATTTGACTAAAACCAAATTCCTCCATAAACTGTAGGAATTCTACAGTCCTCAGAGGGTGTTACTGGACTTTTGATATCCTTTCTGAGTGAAGGAGCCATTAGATTTGTATATTTATTCCTAAATGCAGATTTCTCTTTTCCTCAAGAGCAGAGAGTTTAAAAAAGGGGAGGGCTTATGCCTGCCAATTTTCAGGCATCCTTCCCTATCTTCTTTGTAGCTACCGGAGCTGTATGACTAGGAAGGAAACTTAAGAAATGCCATGGTCTTTCTGTAGGTATCCTAATCTTCCTTGATGCCATTTAGTGATAAAGAAATGAAATGAAGTAGGTTATCTAGCAGAAGAGGCATTCTTATTTTCCCCACACATGTCTATATGCACCATTTTACTGTTATGGTACAAGGATTGGTTTTTGATGGGTCTTCCTTAACCTGTCCAGTGAGTTTATCCACTGTAGTGAAATCCAAGTAGCATGCCCAAACTGCTTTATATATAGATCTGCACAACAGATTACTATGCACTAAAGATAAGAAATTTTCAGACAATGCCTAGCAAGTACTAAGACTGCTTCTTTGTAGTTCATGTAGTACATCTGCATTTCTCATGTGTCCATCACCATATGATTATTTAGTCTTTATGGTATTTCAGCAGTCACTCAGAGCCAGAAAGTCTGGCAGAAATCTGCTTCGTTTTAGAAAAACATTTCATTTAGAATCTACATTCTAAATATTTATCATTAATTTCTTCAGCATTAACCTGGTCCTACTTTCACTTAAATCTACAGTTCCTCCACATCATCGTTTCAGTCAAACAAAGCTAATGATAATGATTAACAGTGTATGAAACCAAATGCAGACTGTAAATACCTGTAACTCATCTGCTTAGAACTGCTCAGTTCATCTCTTAAGTGTTTTGAATTGCTAAAGACATGCTGGCTCTCTAAGTATCAGGAACTACTGTTTTCAAAGAGGAAGAAATCTAATATTTCTGGTTGTGCCTTAAAGGACTGTTTGTGGACAACTCATATCACAGCATCTGATATGCATGTGCATTTATTCCTGCACTATTATATCCCTCACTTTGAAAATCTGGCCCCAAGTCTCCTGATACAGTGATGTAAATGCCATTTTAGTTTGCAATGCAGTAGTTGAGTAAGAAGAAAAAATATTTAGGCTGCTTCAGCATAAGGAAAAAGCTTTTTGAAAAATTGACCTCTAATTGTTTAGTGCTGGAAGCTTGTCTTAAAGTTTAGCTTGTATTTTCTAACTTCAGGACTGAAAAAATCCAAAATAAGGTAGCTGGAAAAAAAAAGCCTTCTTCACATTCAGTTTTGGCACTAACAGATATAGTTACTATATTTATTGTTAACTAATATTAATTGTATAAATATACCTGTAAGAATCCTGGCCTATTGCTGTCATCCACCAGGTATAAACTATGCTTACAAACATGCCAAATATAAACTGTAATAAACACAAATAAACTATCTTCTATTAAATTAATTGTCTCTCAGTCACACCCAGGACATCTACCCAAAGAAAATAACCAATTGTTCATTAACTAAGTTTCAGAGAACCTTAAGATATTTTAACAACTGGCATTGTAACAGGCCTCAAATTATTTTATTCTAATTATTTTTTTATATGGAACAGGAAAATTTGGAAGTAACTGACCTTTAAGTGGTAAAACCATTTCTGCTACAGATGATATGGTAAATGAAATTCCATTATAATGAGGGTAATGTAGCAACTATATAGTAACTGCATTACAATAAGGAAATTTTAGCCTTGCAAGATTTAAAAGCTAATTACTGAATGCCATAGTGCAACAAATGGAACTCTCTATTTCTATTGCCATAATATTTGAATTCCTACTAAGCATTTCCTCAGTGAAGATACTTTCTAAATGATGGTAGGCCTAAATATTCCTATTTAAGCTCCAAAATAGTTTTTGCACAGCAGCCGCATTCAATCTTACTGGCACTGTTGCCTGCTGCGCTCCAGTAGAGAAGCAGCCCCAAGGAAAAGGTGAAGTGTTTCTTCATCAGGGTGGGTGATGAAGAAATAGTTCTCTTTTACAGTGATGATGGGAATCAGCTGGAGTCCTGCCCTGACAGAGAGTGCTCTGAGTCACGCCTGCCTTGTTCAGGTATAGCCTCCTGGTTGTCCCTAGGGTATCAGTACAGATCTCTTGTGGGGTTCTCTCTTCGTTGTGGTCATCCCTTTTTCCCCCACTGAATACCCTTTAAAAAGCTTTCAAGAATAAAAACTTCACAGAATAACACTTTTGAAAGGCAATGGGAGAGCCCATGAGTAAATTGGGTTTCTGATGTGATATATAACACACAAAAGAACCTGCTATCCATGTGTAATTTTAAAATTTTTAGATTGGCCCTCCATATTTAAACTCTACATAAAAGAAAAAAAGGAAATAAATAGTACAGTCTGAATTTTGTTTATCCTTTAGTCATTTAAATTTTAAAATAACCTTAAATTATCTTCAGGGAGAGTAACTACTTGAAATTATATGTTATTCTCTCAAATCAAACAGGCAAACAGAAATGTTTCCAGTTAATGCATTTTGAGTTTATACCCTCCTTTAAACAGTGAGTGTAAGTATTTACCAGGGTACTTTCAGAAGCTAGTATATGCAGCCTAAATAGACATTGGCATTTCAACATAAATGACTGTTGTGAAAAGCAGTGAAAAACTCTAGCGTACGTGTGTCTGCTTCTGTGGTAAATGACTTAATAGAGGTTTGTGATGCTTGCATTGTATCAGGCTCCTGGAGTCTGTGAAACTGTTGGACTAGCGGCACTAAAAGGAAGCATTTTATCTTCCTGGATAGAAGCAAATGTTAGTGGGATACAGACGTGCTTCACAGCTTTCCAAAAGAACGAGGTGTACTACCTCAGCCTCAGTAACTATAAAACCAGGATTACAAGGAGTTGAAGCCCTGTCTGCTTTCTCACTGTGCACAGCAATGTTTTTGGGGGGTGGTTATGGGAGGGCAGTGTACAGCGTCAGGCAACAGGATTCTGGTGCAGCGTGAATTTAATGAGAGGCCCGCATTGGAATATTTCCTTCTTATATAAAAGTACTAATTATTTGGATATGGCTAATTTCTTTTGGAAGGGAAAGAAGACAGACATCAGAAACCCCATTTAAATATTTGAATCTTGGATTATCTGCCTGTGAGGTACCATTCTGGCAGTCAGACTTTGAAGAGGACTGACTTCCACAGAATAGCGACAGCGCACAACACAGGCTATCACAGAGAAATGAGCACCAAAGTGTCTCACTGTGTGTTCTTGATTCAACCCCTTTCGGCTTTTTCCACAGTGACCCACATTCCTTTATTGTAATGAATAACTCTCATCCTCAGAGACCCACGGTGACTGTCCCTCCCTTCATTAAAGATAACGGGAAATTTGCCATAACTTCTATAAAGACAGGAATAAGTCATTTATTCTCTACCATCCAAACACATAAAAGCTTGTCAGTGTATGAATAGGTAGTTTCATCCTTTTCTTCTTATTTGAGAGTCTTATTTTCAAATGTTCAGGCACTGGACCTTCAATGAGAAAACAACTAGGCTGGGCTACTTACTTAGAGACCTGGATACTATGAATAACTGTCTCCTGAAGTAAACTAATTTTTTCATACTCTGATGTTCTACAGTGGCAGTAGTACAGGCTGCATTATTTACAGGTTTCCTGAAAGACATAACTTCCTAAGATGGTTCTACCTCTTTTTTTAATGGACATTATCAAGTGAACCTTCAGGTGAATATTTGAATTGCAAGTTCAAATGCATTTTCACACTGAATAATCCTTGCAGAGTTGAATTTCATGAAAGAGTGAACTTGGTTTGCAAGACTCAGGAGAGGAGATTATTAGCTGAACAGCTTCGTTTCATTATACGACTGCTAATTTAATATTCTCTTACAAGCTTAAAAATAGACATTTTCCTGTCATTTCCCTTGTTTGACTTCTCTATCTTAAAAGGTACAAAAATACTTGAAAGAGCAGTTCTCTTTATGCAGAAACATTTTTCCTGGCRGCTATGGAGGTTTGTTATATTTGGAATATTTCACATTTATTATATTTTTGCAGAAGGATATTTTTCAGAATTACTGTACCACATTACAGTCATCACAGAACAAATGAGGTTGGCCAGGACCTCTGGAGATCATCTAATCCAACCCCCCTGCTCAAAGCATGGTCAGCTAGAGTAGGTCATGACACGTCTAGTTAGGTTTCAAACATCTGCAAGGGTAGAGACTCGGCGACTTCTCTGGGCAACCTGTGCCAGTATTTGACCACCCTCACAAGAAAAATGTTTTATTACATTTAAACAGAATTTCCTGTATTTCAGTTTGTGCCCGTTGCCTCTTGTCCTGTCACTGGACACCACTGAAAAGGGTCTGGCTCCGTCTACCTCTCCCCATCAGATTTTTATAGACATTGATGAGATCCCCCTGAGCCTTCTCTTCTCCAGGCTGAACAGTCCAAGCTCTCTCAGCTTGGACCTCGTATGAGAGGTGCTCCAGTCCCTTAATCATCTTTGTGGCCCTTTGTTGGATTTGCACCAGTATGTCCAATTACTTCTTGTGTCAGGGAGCCCAGCACTGGACCCAGCACTCTAGATGTGTCTCACCAGGGCTGAGTAGAGGGGAAGGATCCCCACTTCGACCTGCTAGCAATGCTCAGCAGCCCAGGAGGCTGTTGGCCACCTTTGCCAGAGGGGCATGTTGCTGGCTCGTGGCCAACTTCTTATCCACCAGGGCCTTTTTTTTCAAGCTGCTTTCTGTGGTTTAGTTACATATGGCTAGAGGAAAACATTAGAGGAGTTACTGAAGAGACCAAATTTTCTTTCCAAATATACTTCACTCTCACATTCCTGTGATGACAAACCAGCCAAAAGTGGAAATTTAAGCATCTGATTCTAATTAACCTCCTTAATTCTAATTAATCTCACCAGCTCCAAATGCAGGGGAAAGGGTGAGTTGGTGTATTATTTAAAAGCTGCTTAGGGGACAGGGGTTCCTGGAGAGTGTTGGAGAGCAAAGCAAGAAGCTAATTTAATAGGTGAGGTGAAGTTACTGTGTTGAAAGTAGCTAAAGGTTTTTTTTGAGGGGTATGTCTAAATAGCTTGTAATTTAAGCCCCAAATTAGGGTGGAGGAGAAGGGAAGCACAAGGAAGTAAGGACTAACTTTGTCTGTTGACAGTTCCTCAAACTATGAAATACAAGCTTCTGGAAGGCAAGTTAAAGTACTTTTAATCTGTGGAGGAGGTCTAGTTATGTTAAGTGACTAGAAGGACAACTGAGTTACCTGTCCTCCGCCTTAATCTAAATCTGCGCTATAGACAAGTCCTCGAACTGAAGAGTTTCATTTGCCAACATAACTCTGGGCTTTCTTGTATTTGAGATTCTTTTTTTTTCAGTAATATATGTCTATGTGCCCCGCTCCCTCAATCAGCTCTGTGGTGATCAGCCACTCTGAAGCGAAAGCGGCGCTTCTGAAGCATGCTGTCTGTACAGTGCATGTGTAATTGAGCTATGCAGATGCAGCAGCTGAGTCTTTCTTAGAATCGCTGCCTGTGTGATTGAGCTGAAATACTGGAGTTGAGGTGATTATGTGGATGAATTATGATTGTTTATGCAGGACTCTCCAGCAAAAGTAAGGTTGCAAGTATCCAAAAATCTCTTTAAATCACCACTGCCAAAAGCATGCCTGCTTTAGATTCCTGCCCAAAGCAGCTGCAGTGGTAGATACAGCTTTCCCTCTAGTGATCTTCAGAGTATCTGACTGTGCCTTACAGCTGCCTTCAGACTTTTAAGGATTAAACAGCTGGGTAAGATATAGGTATTAGACTTTGCTGTGAAAGACTGATTGAGTGTTTGACACTTCTAGTATTTTAACAGCGTTTGAACCTGCCTAAAGGTAAAGCTTTAGCGTGTGCAGGAGGACATGAGGTTGTTGTTTGCTGTCAATGCTAAAATGCACAAGCTTCTGTAAGAGCATCTGCTGCATACAGGCTGTTTGGTAAGCTATCAGCTACTGGTCTTCAAGCAAGTCAAAGCTCCCTATTAAGCCTCAGTTGCTGCTTTTGACTTTTCCACAGTTGTGTCAGCATTTGACAGTGAAGAAAATGCCAATTTTTACTTCTAGTGGAGGAGGTTTGGGTTTTCTCAGTTGCTTTAGTTGCTTCATTTCTCTGAGACTGACTTTTCTGTGTCACTCTGAATCATTTTGTGCTATTTAATGTTAGTAACATTTAGTTACTTCTGCATTTAGGTCTTAATTCTTAGGGGAAAAATCAGTATATCAAAGTGCCTTGAATAACACAAGGAAATTGCACAGTTCTATCTGTTGGTCATCTTATGTAAATGTCTGTACGTAATGAAAGGCATGACCTGGCTTATCAGCAAGATCTCATTGCAAAACTTGCAAGAGGTGAGTACCATTCCTAACTTGCAGTTCTTGCCTGCTGGAATGATTTCTCTGAAATCCCGGGTGGTCTAGAGTGGTTGCTCACTGCTATTGATGGAGGTATTCCTTCTCTGTTGTAACATTATTCAGGTAGCTGTTATACAAAACAATCATTTTGCTTCCTCCCTGAGACCTTGAGATGTATCAAGATGTTGAAAAAAAAAAAAAATTGTTTAATGTGATAAACTGCCTTTTTATTTAAGCTGAGGTATTGACAAAACACTGTCAGTTTTCTCTGATGCTTCTTGCCCACTTCTGGTTTTATTCAGTGTCTTTAGAAAAAAGTACTAACCAGGTGAAGTTATGTGGGAATTATTGCAGTCAGTGGGGTCTAAACTCTAACTGTTTGGGTGGGTTTTCTTCCTGCTGTTTTTGGGTATAGGCTGCGTGTGGGAGGTGGGGTTTGTTTGCTTAAGATTTTGCTTAAGTAGCCTTAAACACAATCAGTCATTCCTTTAGAAGTCTTTTTTTATCTTCAGGGTGTTGTAGCATGTCTCTGAAAAGCTGACATAACTGTCAAATCAGATTTTATTTTTGTTATGCTACTCAAGAGAAAGTGCCTTCACGCATGAACATCCCCTCCATTTCACTGTGACGGTGGGTGTTTCACTGTTACCTTGACTTGCTATAAAACAGTGCAGATTGTCCTGAACACCATCTAGTCTTATTACTCCAGTTGTTGAAAAGCTGCTGKTTATTTTTAAACCTTGGATCAGAAGGAAAAACATCAGCAGAAGACAACTGATGCTACAGCATATTTAAGGCAAGGAACAGCTTTGTTCTCACTCAGGTCATGAGGCTTTACTCTCATTTTCTTTGCCCACAGGACTGCCATGGCTCTGCCTGAAAGGGCTCTCCTGGAAAAGATATCAACAGAAAGGGGAAGGGGGGGAGGTGTGGAAGAAAGAGGAGAAGGAAGCACAAATGGCAGCTTAGTGGTCAAGATAAAATAGCCCTAAACCTAAAGAGCAGAAGGCACTTGCCATTCATTCAGCAATGTGTTTCAGAAACAAGTGGATTCTTATTTAATGTTCATGTAAGGCTAAATTCCCTTTACAGGGAATTTAGTAAATTGTAACTAAATGTGTGGTCTTGAAAGAAAAAACCTTGGATTTTGTGTGAAGTAATAACAGGGGCTATCAAAAAAAAAAAAAAAGAAGTGAGTATTTGTCTAACTTTCTTCCTGAGAATAGTAATTTGCAACATAAAGGGCAGTTGACATGACAGGAGGCACTAAATGAAATCTAAGTGCTATATTTAGAGCCTGTTTTCTGAATCTAGCTAGCAGCAGTACTTGACTCCTGGCCTTCTGACTCCATGCTTTTTAGACACCCTTATCTGAAATATTAATAATGAAACATTAGAAACTCAGTTTGAAATACTAATCTAAATAGTGTCTTTTAAAGAAGGCTCTTTTTCATACTTAGTGTAAGACTGCAACTTTCTTAAGTGTGGAGTACTTGATTTTGAAATAACAAAATACTTAATTGCTTATTGCCAAGTGGTAGGAATGAGGAAGGCATCGAGAGATGCATTAGAATGCAGAATGGTTGGTCTGATAATTCACTTAAAATTTGTAATGTTTTGCTGTAACCTTTGTGAGCTATGTGACGTTATTAATTTCAACTGTCTAAGAGGAAAAATTTGTATATTGGCTAGTCACTTTTCAAAGAGCTGTTCGTGAACTGTTATATTTCAAAAAAATCACTGTGGGTTTTATGAGAATAAGGTTTCACAACATGCTGGTAATTGTAACATGAAGTATTAGAGCTATTTAACTGTTCTTTCTACAATGATAACTTGATGCAAAGCTGCTAAATTCTCTGGTATTCATTGGTAAACCCAGAAGAAGTAGATAAAAGTGACAAAATCTAGTCCACCAGGGCAAACCTACCTGTAATGGCAAGGTAACAAGGGAGTCTTAAGGAATAGCTCTTTTGGCTACTTACCTGATATATTCCCCCAGTTAGGCACAGGAAGAAAATTTCAAGCAAGCATTCAAGTGAGTCATAAAAATAGATAGCTACTTGTTTACTTTGTCACAGTGATGATACTGGACCTTGACAGTAAGGGCAAACAGCTTAGCAGCTCTTTATTGAAATCTTAAAGAAAACAAAGGTTTGCAAGAAGGATTAACTTGTGGAAATCCTCTGTGCCATAGGATGCTGGGATGGCAGCAGGCACTGAATGGTCCTTGCAGCAGGGCATGCTGCTAGCTTTGGTGCCCAGGATCATCAGCTGTTCGGAAGAAAATAAAAATGACACCTGATACCACATTTGAATAGTAACAAACTATAATGACAGGGCTTTCTGCCAAACACAATGAAAAGTTAGAGCACTCTACCAAGTTTTGCATGATCAATGTGCTGTGACGTGACAATTAAAGACCGTTTGGATCAAGTAGTAACTGTCATATCCAGCCAGTAGGGAGTGTTTGACTACCAATTTGGCATACGAGCATATGGCTGGAGTCCATAATGGCCGATACAGTGATAGACCCCTCTGAATTTGCAGCTGTACCTCATCTGATAATAAAGCAATTTGAGCACCATGAGATAAAGATGTCAAAATATTTCAGGTTGCCATGACAAACTGTGTAAGCATGTGAAACTGTCGCCTATAAGTGTTTTCAATGTGTCTTTTATAATTATTACATATACAGTTCCTACTACATCTAACCAACACAAAGTATGTGTTGTATTTCTTTCAACTTTATATCAATCCATTCAGCAAAATTAGATGGACTATGCTTTTTATTTTGGTAAGATTTGCACTCCTCTAAAATAAATCCTGGCCCATTTGAAGGCTGCTTTCTGATTATCTGCAAGAGAGTACTTCTTCTACACACACATTACACTTATTGGCAATGGTATCAAAATATCTATCTAGGCACCAATTCAGTAATTTATTTAATCACTTCTGGAATTTATTGTTTTTTCCTTTTTTTTTTTTAACAGAATTGCAGATAAGCTTAGTTTATTGTAGGAATAGTGTCTTGAAGAGAGCGGATTAATATAATGAAAGGCTTCTCTGCAAAAATATTCTGAACAACTTAACATGAAAACCATACCCCAGAATAAACTTTTGCTGGTGGAAGGTCCAGAGAAGAGCCTCTGTGTGCCCAAACCTAGTGAAATTATTTGGGGGATAAAGAGGCTGTGTTGTCCATGCAAATGAGGCAATACTGATCCAGAATTTAGAGACTAAATCAGATAGGTTCTATTATTTTAACTCATTCACTGTTTCCAGAGGTGGAGGGAAGGGACACATGAATGTTTAGTCCAGGTACAAAACATTTAAGTAAAGCATGTATAAAATTGCAAAATCAGACCTGCTTTTTGTGGTCTGGATACCTAAGGGCCACAAACATACCATTGTCCTACATTAAGATGGTAGTTAGGAAAAAAATCGGTTGCCGAGTTTTATACTAAATCCCTACTGGGTAGGTCTGTTTGCCAAAATGTGTAGATGGTACCTCTGTAAAGAAAAAAAACAGTGAGATATACACATACTTTCACTGAAGTAATTTCTTCTCTGCTCAGTTAAATCAACAATTACCACCGATGCTAAATACAGTTGAGTGAAGACAACATGTGCAGCTCATTCTGGTGAGCATTTTACTTAAACACCTAGTACCTGAGATACTTAGTTAACTAACTCAATATCTGAGACAACAGGCATGACTCTAAATGTTCTTAAATTTTCACTTCCTATGAAAGGYTTCATAACAAGGAACCTTGTTCTATTTCATAAATGTTATACCATCTGATTTTTAAAAAAAGTTAGATCCACTGCTGAATTTGCAAAGATGCCACTTTCCTGAATTGCCTGCATTAATTTGAAGTCACCTTGTGTCTCTCTGAGGCTAAGCCATCAAGGGCCTGCCTGATTTAGCTGATATTTGGGATCATGTGTTGCCATTAACTCTCTTTCATTAAGCTTTGCCACCCCTTTTAGGAGTTCAGGTATCTCCGTTTCAGTTCTGACAGATCTGCCTACAGCCTATTCATAATGCCAAAGGTTTGTTTAATGGAACATATGGGAGTGCTGGGCAACTAATACTATAATTATCCAAATGATTACCCTACTTATTGCCAGCATCCAAGATCAGATGGCCAGTGTGTGCTTGGATAATCAAGGCTCCCTTCTCACAGGCTCCTCCTTGCTATAGTTAATTTTGTCTTCATTGGAGGTGGGGGGTCATTTCTATAGTTGATTTGTAGCTTTGTTAGCTATGTTGCTGTTCTATTAATACTGTTGTAAAATTTATTCTTAATCTTACAATCTTATTTAAAACCCAGAGATCTCATTGTAAGCCTCAAACATGATTACTATGCAGTGTTAGTTTATATTTTAATGGAAAAAAGACACACCTATTCTACTTCCTTATTTTATGGATGAGGGCATCTTATAGCAATAGCCTTTGGGTTTGTTTTTTGTTTTTTGTTTTTTTTTTAAGTCATTAAAACAGCATCTTCTTGCCAACAGGGCTAAACTCTTTTGTCCTACAGCTACTAGTTTCATTGCCCACTTGAGCAAAGTAACCATTCACTTCAGGGAAGAAACTTCTCAGCAGAATTTTAAGAAGGTACTTGAAAAATACTACCAAACTGCTCCAAAATATGTTTCACTAGTAAATAGGCAAATTAAAGTTGTGAACAAAGGATGCAGATGGTCTAATCATAAAATACCTTCATATCAGACTCATCAAGGAAAGATTGAGCCCAAAATGCTCTCATAAATATTTTGTATCAAAGTATAAGCTTTAATGTGCTTTTATGTACATATGCATACATTACACAGTGCATACACAATATAAACCAAGTATTTTAAAGTGATATTGCTGTCTTAGACTCAAGTGATCTACAGTGAGGGAAATCTTAATTCTAGCTGTCAGTATAACCTTAACTCTGCCTCCAGTTGTGCATACCACTACACATCGCGTATAAAAGGGAATACTGCTGTTACATTGCTATCTACTCTAGACCTGCTTTGTGCAGTGTTATAAATATGAAGGTTATAATGAAACCAGATCTGTTTTGTTCCAGTGGCTTTGTTTACTTAGCTATATTCCTGGCTTTAACCCACTGTGATTCAATTCAGCCAGTGATTTCACTTGACTTTCTTCTCAGAGAAAGCATCTTTGCCACTAGTGAAATATGACTTAATATATAGAAAGCACTTGTTGAAGATGCTTGCTACGGGACTCTAGTAAAGTGATATTTAACCAATGGAGTTCTTGCCTGTGCAATGAACGAACAAGCAGCATGCACATGAAGCATAAAATGTGTGTTGCAGAGTAGTTTTTGTTTTAACAAAACATAAGGCCTCCATGTATGGCAGTGCATGCAGGTCAAAACATCCACCTGGCATCCAGCACTAGATCTTTAATGCAAACTGTTTTCAGAACCAGAAAGGAAGAATTTCATCCCAGCAACCACCTGGGAATTACTTGTACTTATGCCTTTCACATACTATAATTCTATAATAATATTATGAAATCTGGGAAGTTATTAACAATTGCTTTGATGCCCTAGGGCCTCATCAGAAAGAATCCCTTAATTGCATGTGGTAGAGCGTCATGTGGTGTCATTGAAATGGACAGTTCATTGTCCCAGGTTCCTGGAACTCAAACTAAGCTAACAAAACTGAGCATACCCAGCTCACAGACAACACTTCGCATTTGGAAGTACCTTATTTGGTGATGTATCTATGTACCAAAGCTGTGGACTGCCATTTGATACAAGCAATTGAGGGTGACTATGTTACCAAGAAGAAATCTGTATCTGCAGCCTCTGAAAAGTACTTGAAAAGGCTTTCAAAACTGTAGTTTTGTTAAAAATTATGTGATAATGGATCTATTAATATGATCTTTGAAACCACTAAATTTTTCTTCTAGGAACAGATAGAGAATAGAGAAGAAATATTTTTAAGCACTCTGGCTTAGAATACAGTTCTTTATCAAGAATCTAATTTCTTATTTGAAAGTAAACATCTTATTGAATGCACTAAACCCATCATTTTAGACAGGAGCTATCAATATTGCAAAATAACATGTAGGAGAGTGTTACATTATACCTACCAAAAAGGATTTGCCTGATTTCATTGTCTGTTGTGGAAATAAGGAACCAGATTCTCAGCTGGAGCATGCTAGTGAGCTTGCATTGACTCTCTGAGTGGGTGTACAAAGCATTGCTGCTATTGATTCATAGGATGGGTCATTCTTGAATGTCATCATGCAAGTACTGCAGTATAACTAAAACTAATAATTAGAGAATGTAAAAACTTAGAACCTTCTACAAGTGAAAGGACACTTTATCCTTGGTCAGAATACATAAATATGCATATGTGTATATATATGTAAATGTGTATATACATACATATTTATCTGTGTATATATTTATGTCTATGCATATGCACATCTATATGGAAATATACCACTAGTGATTAAAAAAAGGAGGGGGCTCTTTATGATGAAGATGCTAACTTGCTGTTTTTTCTAAGGATGTAATTTACAGCAGGTTATTGGAACAGATGCTAGTTTCTGTCAGAGACTGGAGGCTACAGTGACTTCACGGTCAAATGTATCCCCACATTAATTGCCAGAATTAACTTATGTCATAACTAACATAACTAATTCTAAGGCTTCTGCTTTTTTAGGGGTAGAGAGAGGAGTAAAGGAGAATCTCATAAAGCTCACAGTCATCTTAGCAATGAAAGCTGGGGCTGATAGCACTGTGCTTCTTTCAGATGGGTGATTTATGTATTTTTATCAGTGCTTTGACATTAAAAATTCAGGTTCAGAAAACACAAAATGCCATCCCTAAACAAAGAAGTACGTATATGGATATGATATCCATATATCGTATCTAGCACTAATTCTCAGTCCATGCTCGTTATTGACCTTCTCCAACAACCTGCATATGTTCAAGCACATACTAGTAAATACAGCTAGTTATTGGGCTACTTGTCTGCTCCTCTGTCATTATGCTCCTTCTACTGCCTCCTTCATTCAGAAAGAAAACATAACTTATTT
The DNA here is from genome assembly GCA_035582835.1 of Phoebastria nigripes. Lineage (NCBI taxonomy): Eukaryota > Metazoa > Chordata > Aves > Procellariiformes > Diomedeidae > Phoebastria > Phoebastria nigripes. The sequence continues at coordinate 51,527 of JAYKAV010003216.1, read as the reverse complement.
TGCACTGAATTTTGAAATGTACATTTTACAATTTCATTCAAAGCCATTTAATTTTCATACATTCAAAGTTGGTCTATATTTTAACTTAAAGCCTTGTTTTTCTTTAATCTTTATTTCTCTATTCTTGTTTTGATTTCTTTTCCTTGTAATATTTATTGTCATTATGTAGTAGCCTTATAAGRAAAAGGTGGAGAAATACTTCTCTAAATGAGGTACACAATAATAATGTCTTCCCTTTAATTAGTTACTACAAAATTAGCTGTTGTTTGATATTGAACAATAATTGGCTTCACCTCTAGCTGCAGCTCTGGATCACCTCCAAGGAAGTCGTCTGTCCCCCAGTCCTCCGTTTCCCCCCGCCCCCTGTGATCTCCCCCATATCCTGAGAGGTTAGTTTGTCAGGAGATTTGAATCCTTTTAGAAAGGAAGGAAATATCTGAAGCATAGATGTTTGCCATAACATTCACACTCATTGAGTAGTTCATCATTTAAGAAAGTGATTAAACCAAAGACTGTTATTCAAAATTATTTGAAGAAAATCTTTTCAAACTTGTTTCCTCTGTGTTTTTTCCCACTAAGGGAAATTTTTACTTTGTGTAACTTAGATAGTAAAAGAATAGGGGAAGGTATCCTTTCAGATGAGGCATCTTTTACAACACATGTTGATTGAAAGCGAATGCAAACTCATCTTTGTATTTGCAGTAGTATTGCAACACGTACTCTGGCTTCTTCAGGTTTTTTCATCTTATTAATAAGTACCTTTTATGCCATGCCACTGACTTACAGGACCATGTGCACTCAGAAGTCATGGATGTCATTAAATGTTCCTGTACTGCTGGCTTTGCTCTGATTGATATAGCCTATGGCATCAGAAATAATTAGCAAGGGAAACAAGGAAATGTTTTTTCTTTCCAAAGTTGTAAAACAGAAATGAAACCTTGTAACTCTTAAAAAGCAAGCAGTAAAGAGTTGGGTAAAGAAGGCAGCTTTAAAAATCCTGGTTTAAGACCTTATAGTACAAGTAATGTTTCTTGAACATCTGGTTCATGAATCCTTTTTTTCATGGAGGTAACTCACTAGCAACTTCTGTCATGCACTGTAGATACTATTCCATCTCTAACCAGTCATTGGCCATTAAGTCTTCTTGAATCAACTCATCTATAGGCAGTTCATCTATATGGAGTTAAGTGACATAAACAAGAGAACTTTTCTCTTTTCTAAGTAGGATCAATTTTTCAATAAAGAGCAAGTAAATTTTCTTTGATTTTTTTTTTTTTTTTTTTTTTTTTTTTTTTTTTTTTTTTTTTTTTTTTTTTTTTTTTTTTTNTTTTTTTTTTTTTTTTTTTTTTTTTTTTTTTTTTTTTTTTTTTTTTTTTTTTTTTGTGGCATGACTTTTGCACATTCAAGTGATGTGAAGGTGAAAGAGACGATGAGGACCAGCTTGTCTTGATATCTGCACCTCTACATACTGTCATTTGGGTGAATCTTTCAGGCTGAAAAACCTTTCTGCAGCAGTGGTTGAATGAAAGGGTCTGCTAAGATACACATTTATTTCAACAAATCATTTTTTGTGGATGTCAGTAGTTTTGGATCAAACCTGAGCGTACCAAATAACGACACATAAACATATATTGTTTATCTGGCATTCTTGCCCTCCTCTGAGCTTCTAGAGAGCCTTACTATTATGAGTGTACTGTTTCAGGACACCAGCCCCACTGCCATTCATGCTGAAAACCTACTACTGACCTTTCACATGCTGTCTGTACTGTCCAGAATAGGGTTGCTGTGACTGTAACTCCACGTGAATGCCAAAACCAGCCTAAAAGCCATATAATGGAACATAAACAGTTTGAGTGTTTCAGCATGTGCAAACTGGTGGGAGCCTCAGCGGATGCCTCTGCCAAACTGCATTTAGTTAATAGCTGTGCTTTTAAATCACAGGGAAGTGTGCAGCAGCTGTTCACCTGATAGAAGAGGGGTGTTTTCTACTGTGTGCTGAACTGAGACTCTAGGGTTTTGGGAGGCTTTTCTTTTCCTTGCAGTTATGTGTTTCGTGCCTTTATCATCTCTTTCAGCTTATTTCTTGGTGTGGTGTCAGGAACATGGCTCAACTGTTTGTATCAATAACACCTGATATGGCAGCCTAGCTGAAGGAAGTGTTTTGCTGTTCACATAGTTAGGTGATGCTCTGAGGTTTTGGGGGTTCCAGTGTACTGCTACCCTTCATGCACTTTCTTAAACTCCTTTCACTCAGTCTTATGGGTACTAGCTGGTAGAGTAGCCCAAATTCAGTATTCAAGCATTTCTACCCTCTTTGAGGATGTCCCCTTTCTGCTTTTCTACTGCTGCTGAGTAATCTCCTGCAAGCTAAAAATGTCTGTCCTATATCAGGCTGTTTAAATCCTCTAACCACTGCTATGGATCTGTGCTATGCCTTGGGCTGTCAGGCAACTGAGAAACAACTATGGTCCGGCCCAGGATCTTCAGATATTGCTGTACCTCAGCATAGAGGTGACTACTACTTCTGAATGTAGGATTTGACTTGGGTAGCAAAACATATCCAGATCATGTCTGGGGTTTTAATATAGCTTCAGATCAAAGAGGAAGTGAATTTAAACTAACCCACCGTTATCATTAAAACTTGTTCTGATACATTAGTCATAAGGTATTAGCTGGAAAAACAAAAGCTGAAAATGACAAAGGAAATTAGACTCAGTCATTGAGACTTCCCTATGCCTTTCTTTTATTTTACTGTACAAAACTTGTTCAGTCTCCACTTTTCTTTTTGTTTTCCCCAAGCAGGAATAGACATTCAAGGACAATTTCCTTAAAATTAGCTGTGGAAAGTGAATTCTATCTAGTTGCTAGGAGATAACTATTTGTTTCTCTAATGAGGGATCACTTTGGCTGCTTCATGTAAAAGACCCCAGTTACAGATCTCTGCTGTCACATTTTTACCTAGAGATAATAGGCCAGCAAAAGCTTTTATACAGCAGTACGTATCAGTAGACTTAAGCTAAAAGCAATTCTACCAAAAAAAGAACTCCGAGGAATGTTGGTTGGCCTTCAGACTTGTGCATTGTTTCAGGAAAACTTGGAAATCTTGGAGGAAACAAAGGAGAAAGAAAGCTTCCAGTTGTTATAAAGGTTAAATTTATGCATGAACAGTCCCATGTATCTGAAATTTGTGTGTGCCACATTTTGCAGTTCAACTTTAGCAGTAAAGTGTGGGTGGCAGGTTCAGGAAAGGGGAAAACATAGTTTTGGGATGGATAGAGATGTTCATTCACTAATGTTGTAGAGAGAGTTCTTGAACAGGTAAAAGTATGCTGTTCAATATCTCTTCTGTTCAAAAACAACGGTTTCCTCTGTGAGATTTCTCAGCATTTATCCTAAGAAACTGTGTGGGAGGAAGAACCAAAATTGCTTCTTTCAGTGTTCTGTCTGTGTACTGAACTCTGTATGTTCAAGGACAACACTCAATCAGCATTGATATGCTACGTTAGAGTCCCGGAAAACCTACAAAATGAGTCAAAAGGAAGAAAATAAAAACTACATAATGGCATGTCAGCAACTAAAACTCTATTTTTGGGTCCCACTCACCCTCCTCTGCTAGCTCTGGTTCTTTTTCACTCTGCTTGCTTGAAAGCACAGCAAATCTAAAAAAGGACCATTTTATAGTGAATATTACTCAACACAGACCTGGGTCTGGATATTATGGTCTTTGGTGGAAATGTAAGGTCTCTTCTTAGATTTGACAAAGTAAAAGCTGGCTTAATTTCTCTTAAGCTCATAGCTATCCCTTGTTATAGATGACTTAAAATTTGTAATTATTCCTGTTGGTTTTGTGTAACTTAATCCATCTTGCTTGTGAGAATAGTCTCATGACTGTTTAATTAGATGTGTTTTGCATTCTCTAACTCTACAGATACTCATTTCAGAAGACAGAGCACTAACTACTAATAAATCTGCAAAGACACTGCCATCATCTGTGGGTCACCTGGTATGTAAGCATCCCACTTGCACTGAGCGACTCTATGCACTATATCAAACTGAGTAAATGGTCACTTCTGAGAGCTCAAACAAGTTAATCAGACTAGCATGTCAGTCTTGTTCTTGCTCAGAGTAATACTACTACCTGTTGGATACCAGACTTGCTGCATTTTGGAAAAAAATTAAGGCATTTAAAAATTTCTATTTCTCCTCAGAGTATAGAGCTAGGAAGGATATCAAGAGGTCATTTGCTCAACTTTGGTAGAGTTGATCCTTTCAGAGCACTAGTTTTATTTATGCAAGGTTCTGCTTCTGCAAGGTTGGGYTCTGGCATCCCGATGCACATTAGAAGGAGATACGACTTTCCAACTAAATGCACCCTTTGCTCTGAAAGGCTGATGTTCCCAGGCTGACAGCATGGCTCCCAGGTGGGTCCTCTCCACTTCCCACCCTCTACCTTTTCAGGGTCCAGGTCTCTTCTCACCTGTCCCACTCAAATGACCATCTCATGCTTCTGGCAAATATACCAGCTGTGGGAGCCTGTTTGTGTGGTTATTCCCCATGTCACTGCTTTCTTCAGTCTCAACCCTTGCGTAGGTGTTGTGGTTTAACCCAGCAGGCAACTAAACACCACACAGCCGTTCTCTTGCTCCCTGCCACCCAGTGGGATGGGGGAGTGAATCAGAAAAAAAAAAAAAAAAAAAAAAAGTAAAATTTGTGGGTTGAGATAAAGACAGTTTAATAGGACAGAAAAAGAAGGGAAAATAATAATAATAATGATAAAAGAATATACAAAATAAGTGATGCACAACGCAATTGCTCACCACGTGCCGACTGATGCCCAGCCAGTTCCCGAGCCGCAGTTGTCCCCCCGTCCCCGGCCAACTCCCCTCAGTTTATATACTGAGCATGATGTCATAAGGTATGGAATATCCCTTTGGCCAGTTTGGGTCAGCTGTCCTGGCTGTGCTGCCTCCCAGCTTCTCGCTGGCAGGGCATGAGAAGCTGAAAAGTCCTTGACTAGTGTARGTACTACTTAACACACTGATGTTTTAGTTGTTGCTATCAACATTCTTCTCATTCTAAATCCAAAACACAGCACTACACCAGCTACTAGGAAGAAAATTAACTCTATCCCAGTCTAAACAAGGACAGTAGGTAAACCTTCATTTTGCTGTGTCACCACACAGTAGCCAGACAAATGGTGATAACAAAGTTACCTAACAAAGTTACCTAACGCCTCACCTGAGAGATCTGACATTTTGAATCAAGTCCCCACAGCACATTCGCTTTTTGTTTACCATCTTTGCTAATTCTTTAGTACTTTGTCTTGCAAACAAACTGCAGAATTACTTGTTGTCTGGGGGCTGTTTTGTTTCTATGGTACTGTTTACTATAGCATTTCAATTCTAAGCAAGACCATTGGTTGCCAAACTAATATTCATATATATGTGTGTGTATACATGTATTAGTTTGACAACCAAAGATTGTTTGTCAAACATAAATCCTGAATGCAACTGATATGAGTTGCATATACTTAGTGTATCATATTTCTGTATTGTTTTGCTGTTATTCTTTAAAAACTTTGAAGATCCAGGGGGGAGAGGGGAACAGTTGAGAGAACATCTTGCTTCATTTGTACAAATGGCATCCTCTGCTGATGTTTACTTGGCTTGAGGATTGATGTAAAAGTTAATTTCTGTTGGGGAAAAAAAGAAAAGGTAAAAAAATTAAAATCTGTGCTCTTTTGTAACAGGCTTTTGTTTTTATTGAAGGGATGAAGGTAACAAAAAAAGTCTCTTATTTGGGAGACCTGATACCAAATTCATAATTCCCCCGTCATTATTTTGCTCAAGAGCTAGAATACTGTTTTCAAGCAGTGTAAATCAGTTTTATGCCACACTAATGTGTATGTTTGACATTCTCCTGATGCTGTATATTGTACAATGGCTGCAGTTCACTGGTTTGACAAAGGACTGCAGTTTTAAGTTGATCTAACCAAAAACTAGAGTACAAAAGTAAGTTTAGAAACCTCTTTTGAAAGACATTGGTGTGATCATTGTTGTACCTAGTGTAATATCGCTGTAGCTGAGAAAATAACATAGAGCTGATGTTGCTGACTAAATGTTSTCTATTAATGACACAAGTAATTTTAACTGGAAATCTTTCAGCTGGCTTCTGTAATCTCTGTATAAATGTCTGCACTGTAGAATAGGGCCTGCATCTTAATGTGCCCTTTACTTTGTTAGCAGTAGCACATTGGCTGAGATGCCGTACTCATTTTCTATAATATACTGCTAACGTGATGCAAGCAATGTTAATAGACGTTTTAACAGTAAAATAGTTGGAGGTCAGTGCTGGAATACTTTGAGGCTAAATGTTGGTGCAGTCCACAGCAATGTTCAAAATGCCTGAAGTAGAAAGGGTTTTGTTCTTCCTTTAATCTCGCATTGAATCAAAATGTTCTGAAAACAAGACTGAATAATCTGGAATTCTGGATGGTTTATTTCCATAGCGCCCTTATCTAAATGACCCATCATATTCTGCCTCTTATTTAGCTGTCTCTTGTTGTAAAACACTAATTTTAGCAGCACAACTCAACTGTTCTAGGAGTTAAGCTGCAGATTTAGGAAACAATAATGTTGCATATGATTTCCCACTGCTTGGTACATGAGAGCCATAAACAATCTTATATTTAATATTTTTGTATTTTTTGTAATATGTTTTGAAGATGTTTCTGCTAGATGCTGTGTCTTATGAAATAACTGGAACACTGTACAGGTAAATGTGCTCTCTGAGTATTTATGAATTGTAGTTGTAATAGAAACTGCTGCAGATAGAACTGCTAGCACAGTGTATAGCGAGCCAATCTGTCAAACTCCACCCTAAAGCTTCTTGGTATGTTAAAAATGGTGGGTTTGGAATTGGCCCTCATTTGTCTTCGTGCAGGTAATCCCATTTTCTTCTATAAATATAATTTCATGAGTGCTTAACAAGTTAGAGTTTAGCACAACCTTCTAGGGAAAAAATGAAAAATATTATGCTGGCAAGAGTAGGACTGTGCTGTTGATGGAATATTTTAGGACACTTCTTCGTGATTTTTTTTTTTTTTAATTTCCCCCCCCCTAAGGTTATAAAGCTGGTCAAATTAGTCATTGTAACACAGTGCTGCTTTGCTATAGTAACACGGTATTAAAATTCTCATAGGCAGCATTTTAAAGATGAAGAGAAGCACAGATTAGAAGACAAAAACAGCAAAAGAATAAGGGTTAGATAGAAAGGGCGGGGGGGGGGAGAAAAAGGTCACTGTACAGAAACATTTTTAGGAAATAATGATAGACAGAAATTATACAACACATCTCAGACACTTTAATAATAAAACTATAAACTCCAATACTGATTTAATTTATTTGTCCCAAACTTTATTTCTGCTCCAGTATTTCTCATCTGGTCTAAGTCATATGTTTAGAAAGTACTGGTAAAACATCATTATTGAAGTTAACTACAGGTCTCACTAAACCTGAGTAGCTAAACTTTTTGCAGAAGTTGTTGATACTTTTTTTTTTTTTAATTAGAAGCAGTATATCAGTATGTATGTAAACAGTCTTTTTGAATATAAAATGCCTATACAGTAAATGTTTGATCATACAAAGTAAGCTAACAGCATGTGAAAATATTTGCAGATCGAAGTTAAATATTTTATAGCCTTGGAATAAACACAAATTTGTGACTCAGCAATTTATGCTATAGTCAGATGTCATTAGAAATCTGAAATTATGATGATATACCAACCATGAGTAACTTGCAGTTGAGTGCATGCTCTGAAAATTATTAGATGTAATACATTATTAAAATAATCTTCAGTGCCTACAGACTGGGCTTTAAAAGTGGATTTACAGATCCTTTATTCTTAAATTCATGTACAAGATATTTATTAAGTGAAAGCTTTAATTAATGTTTGAACACAAAAATATGTTGTAGGTTTTCTGCTTCTGGCTATGCCAGACAACCTGCCATCCCCCTTGCTGGAGGCACTGTCTTTTTGTCTCCAAATTCTGCTCTAGAGTAAATATCCGGATTTCCCTTTATCTATGCAGTAGATGAAAAAGAAAGGGGAGGGAATGTGTTGGCTATCTGCCACAATACATTGTTTAACATTCAGTAGCTACTCAGCCAACCATTGCTGCTTTTATGTAGAATGAATATTCAAATACTGTTTCATGCATTTTTTTTTTGCTTTGCTATGTAGCAGGTTTGCCTGAGGGTTAGGCGGGTACTGGCACTACTGTTTTCTTAATATACGTTAGAATTAGTTTTGCTGTTTGGAGCTGTATCAAGGAACCAGCACCCTTGAGGGGGAAAAAAAACCCTAAACTTGTTTTTTTAACTGGTAGCTAGTTGACTCACAAAAGTCTGCTGACAAATATGGTGTTAGCCAGGCTCAGCTGTGAGTATTGTCTTCAGTACTGGAAACTTGAGGAAGGCCATGTGGTATAAAGGTGGAGCTGTTGGTTTATACACACAGTGCCGAGAACCTACACGTGAATGGTAGTGGTGCAGTTATGACCTACAGACGCAGGCAAGACAAGGTTGGTTGGTAGAAGCAGTATGTTATTAGACCTTCAGTAGTAACTGGGAGAAGTAAATATTCCTTTAGTGGCTTGTACTTCAGATGCAGATGTCCTCTTAGTTGAGCTGGCACTTGGTTCAACTGTCAATTAGAATTACGACTATTGGTATTTCTAAAAACACGTTAGATTACAAAGCTTTAATAAAATGGTAGGATAGTTCCGTATAGCTATGTACTTATCAGTGTCACGGACTTCAGAGTATTCCTAGAAGAAACCAGAGTTCCCATTGGTTATACACTTCAACAATATTGACTTTTGAGGGCTTCTTCACATTTTGTTGTCATGGCAAGGATTGATTTATGGTATATATACATCCTCATTTTGCACAGTAATTGCTTTTCAATACTAGGTTTGCTGTTTCCTCTTTTGTCTTTGCTACCTCTGTGTTTCTCCAGTCCCATCACAGTTTGGACCTCAGAATCTGCAAGTAAGCTTCTCCTTAGGGGAGAAAAATGAAATTAACTTCAGGCTAAAACATCTGTTTTCAGAATACTTTCTTACAGGATCAGTCAGTGTTAACACTTTCATCATGTAACAGATTCCAGCCATTGCTGCAGCATCACAGCTTTCTCCTGACACCACCTTGTATGTCTGTCTTGATCCACAAAACTGCTGACAAAATACCATGTTTCATAAAATTGATTATTGAAATCCCACATCGACACATTTGCATTCCTGAAGTTCTGACTAATGTGTGATAACTATGTAGTGATAACGGATATAACTGTAGTAACAGTAACTGTAGTAATTTTTCAGTTGCACTGGTTTTATCAAGTGTAAATTGTCCTTGACATGTAGCTGATTCTTAACAAGGCACTTCTAAAGACAAACATGGGAAAGTACTATAGCACTATCCATATTTTATGGAAGTGTTAATCCATGCTCTATACTTAATTTATTCTACCTGATAACTCAATGCTTTAATAGTCCATTTAATTAAATTGAGATTCTGTGCAAGTGAAGTAATTCTAATTCTCAATATGAAAATGTAATTAGGAATCAAAATTTATATTTTCTTTCATAATTACCTATGAACATAGGCTCTTTGATAAAATAATCCATGGGTATTCTGGGTTCATTGATATCTTAATTCACTGCAACACCTTCCCTTCATTATGTTTCACTTGGAAATTTCAATGGAGAAGCATAAGAAGCTGAAGCACCAGGAGATACATTTAGATATGCTCAAAAAGAGCACTTTGATAACATTCATCCTTGAGCAGCCATTAAAACTATTAATATTGTACAAGCAGTTACACAGGCATACATACAACTGGGTAACCACTAGTGGGTAGCACCAGGAATTTTGTGTGTAACCAAGGGCAGAGGAAAGCTCTCAAGATCAGGGTAGATGTGGATATTATAAAACAGTGTGTGTGGGTATTTATTTATATACATCTGCACACTTAGTTTTACTAATTCTGTGTTGAATTTCACATCCATATAAATTTCTCTGAGGGGGAGGACACTTTTTTTAGTTTCTGTGCACCACATAGAACATTAACGTATAATAACTGGACATATTTAGATACAGAAAAATATTTAACAGATAGTAATATTCAGTAATACATTTGATATCAAAGAAATTTCTATGAACTATTTCTCAAGTCCCAAAATTAGTTAAAAGCCCCAAATTAGTTAAAATATGTGATGCTTTCAAGATTTTTTTCAGATAAGGTATCTGATTTTGCATTATTCTGAAATGATTACTGCAGCAAATACTTAGACACTTTTTGCCAGACTTGTTAACAGTCTTAAGGTTAAATGAGCAGCTGAGGTTAATGAAGCTGCTGATTTCGTCAGTGAAGTGGCTTCTCAACTGGTATATTTTTATGGAGACATGACTGAGTTTGATTTACTAAACAAAATAAAAGGATCCATTATGCTCTTCTCCCCATATAATGAGTTTCTGTAAAATAAAGTAGTTATGCTGATTGGTACTCTTGCTGGAAAATGATTTGTTTCCTGTGGTTTTGCATAAAAGTGTGACAAAGGGGAACTCAAGTTCTACTAATGCTCTAAAATGTAATAGAAATCTTCCTTTTGCTCTCTAGTCATCTTAAATTGGAAAAAGAAAAAAAAWAAATGACTGATTCTTAGTCATTAGAAACACTTAGAAAATCAGGTATGTTAGGATTGGAACTTTGGGTTTATGCATAAACTGGTGTTATTAATATCAGTATTCTTGCTATATCTTTATTTGACACTCTTTATGTAATTTATTTCCTAAAATTGTCTTACAGTAATCTCAAAACCAGAATGTTTTAAAGGCTTGAAAAGCACCAAACTAGCTGAAATACTTACAACATATAATGGAAGCACCAATCAGTTTCATTAGTAGCTGCCATGATATTTCATCTGTGATTCTTTTAGATTCATTTAGACTGCGAGTTGTACACATCAGGTAAAGTACGCTAATTTAATCAATGGGCACATTGAACTCTGTCTCGATTTTCATAAGTCTTGTGCAAATTGAGGAGTAAAAATGTTTTCAGTGCTTATAATTGAAAGAGAACTAATGAGCAGAAAGGAAAGATAGCAGGTGCCACTTTTTAAAATGGAAGTGCTAGAGAATCAATTTACTGCAGACAATTGTAAATACACTCTGAACTTGTTGCTTTAATTTCACAAATACTATAAATAACAAAAACAGTTTATACATCTCCTGTGGAATGTAAATAGCAACTGTTGTTTACACACTTACTGCCTGGAGCCTCAACATGGAGCTACAGAAAGAAAAAATCTTGCTGAATAATATCCATCCCATGGTGAGAGTTCTCCTTTCTAATTTAAGCTTTATGCAAAGACTGTTTATGTCTCCTAGGTTCAGAGTGAATTAAAAGTATTATCATTACATTTGAATACTTTCTGGAATAAGCAGTAGACAAAATAAATCTGGAAGTGTAGATCTGCTTATCAGTGGAAACAGCAGCATCCTTGCTGGTTTTTGTACCACATGCATGTTTGACTCTGGTTGCACAAACCTATATGACTGATTTCCACCACCACCTACACACACACACAGGATCCCCCCCTCTGATTTTCTATAATGTTCTATTCTGAATAGTATGCATACAAACAAAGCTAAATTTGATTTATTTAACAAACATATTGTCCACTAGGRTGCTATCTTATCTGTGTTATCCAAGTTTGCACAACTATATAGGGGCTGGTAGAGGGCTGCAGAAAAAGAGAGGCTGCAGGTAGACAGCCTGGGGGATTAATGTCCTAAATATTGGTATGCTGCTGTTTTATTTGAGTAAAATAACAAAAAAGGGTTGGGGTGAGGAGCAGCAGATTGGAATTCTATTCTGGGACAAGCACTGAATATGACCCTCCTGTTTTTCATCAAAAAGGCTTTCCAGTTTGGATTTAACTGAATGAATTCCACCTGTAACATAAAAAAAACCACCCCAAAACAACTAAAAACCCCCAGCAAAACTAAACAAACAAAAACCAACCCAAACTTTTAAAACAAATTAACAAAAACCTTTTAGTCCATCCGTTAGATTAAGTATAAGTTATGTACTCAGTGTTCTAAACTTGAAATATTCTATTGGTTATAAATTCTATTGGTGTAAGACTTTTCTCTTGAATTGACGCATGTATGTATGTGTTTTTTAAAAACAACAACAACAACAAAAAACCAAGTAATTTTTCCAATTAATTTTCAAGGATTGTTTGTAAATATCAAGATGATGGATTTATGTGAATGAACTCATGAATATTCCAAGTATGAAGGATTCTATCCTCTACAGCATTTGAACTTGTTTGACTTGCAGATATCAATGTAGTCTATTGGGAAGCCACTCTTCTGTGACATGTTTTCATAACTATCTTTCATTGGAACCTCTTTGCAAACTTCTCCTTGTGTGACTATTTAAATACAGTTACACAGAGGCAGCCAATAAAACATTCAAACAATACTGGATAAATCTTTGTCAGCATTCATTACCATTTTAGAGAATGCAAAATACTTAAACTGGAACAAATTCAGATCTTTACCTAAATCCTTGTTGCAATCTAGTAGTAAAGACCCGCTGCACTTTCAGTAGGCATATTAATGACGGACTTCTTCAATGTTTGTGTTCTCCTAAGGGCATTGAATGTAATGCTTTAGCACAGGCTGGATTTTCCTGAGGTTTTCACTTCTAAACAGGCCTCTCTGTGCATACTTCTCTAATGCTCTAAAAACGTCTTCTCAATAAATATACCCTTTTTGATGGGTGCACCCTAAAAATTGTATCTGCTATGAAAGGTATTTCCTGCTTGTAATTAAAAAGGGACATCTCAATTCTGGGCGTAACCGGTATAATTGAACCAGATCTGCTGTTTGTATGTTCTTAACTCAGCAGAGGAAAAAATAAATGTAGGAAATTGTAGAAAAATACCTGTTACATCATGTCATTGCTATATATTTAGTATTCTTGCCATATGCAAGTAAACTGCATCTTTAAAATTGGATGCTTTAAGAATCAGATGGATTGGAAACAGCTTCTGCTGCGTGAGTAGATGAGTAGAAAAGAGATCACCAGTAGTTGGAAAGCCAACCAGCTGAACCTTAGTACAAGGAAATTGTCAAGGGAAGGATTTGATCTCTGCAACATTGGCTGAATGAGAGGCACACATTGACTCTAGGAACCGAAAACTGGTGAAAAACAGAACAGCTAAATGAGGCTTAGGAAAAACTTAGAAATATGAAGACCATGTTGACTTAAGATATGATCTTTAGGAGCTAGCGGGCTGAGGGAACAACTATTACTTGAAAGCTAGAGTGTGATGTACAGAATAAGTGTTTCTTCCATGTTGCCATCTAGTGGTTATTGGAATGGAAAGAGACCAACGCTGTAATCAAGCAATTGAAATAGTAGAGATTTTTCATTTAGTTTTGACTTTGCTTTGAGTCCTACCAGGATTGAGAGGACTATTTGATTTGATTGCAATATTAGACTGCATAGTTACTGTTGCGTTAAAGTGAAAAATAATGCTGGGAGGGGATGGGAAGGGAAAATGAAGAAATGGTGAGCTTACGCATTATCTTTTGTGTGTTAGTTATTTAAAAAAAACCCAAACAACAAAACAAAGCAGAGCAATAGGAAGAGTGAAGGGTAGGAGGAATGTAAATGCAAAGCAAAACAGGAACAACAGATATCTATACAATTATATTGCAGGTGTCAGTGAGAACACTGGTTAGATAAAAGATCTTTCTCAGTTTTGTTGTGCTAAACATGAAGTAGAATTTTTCATTGCTGATACTGTGTGCTCATCAATTCTACATTCCATCTGCAGTGTACTTCCACTAAAAAGGAGCTCGTTTACTGCTTGTGTGTTTACTTTTATCTCTATTTGGTGGTAAGTGGAAATCAAAGCTTTGACATGTTCCATATATAACACTGAATTGAAAGCTTCAAAATGCAAATCCCATCATAGCACATTTTAAAAAAAAAAAACCAACCACAAAAAAACCCTAAAGAAAGTGAAGGACGTTTGAGAGGATGAGGTGAATGGGACTGGTGAAAGCTTGTCAAAAGATGAAAGAAAGTGCATTCTGGGCACTTGAACTATAAAAATAGAAAACAGGAGCTAGATGCAAATGTTTTTTTCTAAACACCAATGGCCTTATGTGCACTGGTCTCCCTTGGTGTGAATAGTAACTAACTTCTGCTCAGAGCGGAAGAAGTGCAGAGGGACCCTTACCTCCCTATAGTAGATCTAGACAAGTAGCAGCTTCCCCATTCCTTAATTTTTTTGCAGCTTTGTAAGACTTCAGTTTCATTTTGATGTGAAGCCCTTTGAATTTATTGCATATAAGACATCTTAGATTGCATTTTGGTCCATATCTCGGTGACAGTCGACACACATCCAAGACTGAGGAGAAAAAAGAAAAAAATTGCTTGCTATTTTATAGAGGGTCAAGGACTTTGAGTCAGTCTCCCATATACTGTGGAAGTTTTATAATAATAGGCAATCTTTGCTGAATTTCTGCTCATGTTTGTGGAATTTGGTCACTACAGAACAGCAAAGACCAGTGTGCTCCATATTACTTGAACATTAAAAAGGGATGGAGGTGATGTGGGGTAATTTAGGCACAAATATGATTCTTTTATGATTCCCACAGTCTAGACCAAATGGCTGCAGAGGGACACGAATCTAAGCAGAAATCTACTATGAAAAGAAGCAAACTTCTCCAGTAGGATCTTCACTGGACACAGTGCATTTTCCTGGAAAAGCTTTAGAATGATGAATGGCTATTCTCTAAGATTTTTCTACAGATTTGCTAACAAACTTATGACAGAGAATGCGCTAACAAACTTGTGACAGTGAATGTGCCACTCGTGTCCGTGACTGTCTCTAAGTCCACTGGAGGAGTGGCATAATTAATCAGCCTAAGACATTATCTTTCCTTGTCTCTAATCACTATTTTTTTTTATTTCATTTAGCATCTGTTACTGCAGAGTTCAACTAGATAGTGAAGATATATGAACAGAGTCTAAGAACAGCCAGTTAATACTTAATCAAAGAAATATTCAGTAAAAGGGGTAAAATATGTCAAATAATCAAACTACTGAAAGATAAATAGGTCTATTAGGACCCCAAAAAATTGTACACCTGAAATTTTCTACATTCTAAATGAAGCCGATACTAATATTCTTTTCCAGTTGTGGGCTTCAGAAAATTTAAGATATTTTTAATGTTATAGAAAGAGTTACTTTAGGTGAAGCAATCAAGGTGACTCCATAGGCATGTTCAACAAAACGTTTTGTTTGTTAAAGATTTATTTGAGCCTTGTGATCACATACATTAATAATTGTGAGCCTGGTTTTCCTCTTAGGTGCAAAAGGCAGTATGAAAAATTTGTTTAAAATAGAATGAATTTATATTCTATCATGTTTTGGCCACCATGTATCACTCTGAAAAATAATTGCTTTTTGTATCAATTATTTTATAAGTTAAGTATAATTTAACAAATTGTACATTATTAAAAAATATTATTTCTGTGCTTTCTGAACTTAATGTGATCTTGTCCAAAAACATTTGGAAAGTGACTTAGCAACTGGAGGTCACTGTGCTGGATTACTACCTTCATATTACCCTGCCTGCCTGACCATAGGAAGCTCATGAGAACACTGTTCATGTACTGCAAGCAACTATGTACTGAAGCACACATAGGTGCATGATGTGAGTGAGTGGAAAATAACGTTAGCTGAAAACTTTATGCAACTACTATTCCACAAGCTTTTTGGCAAAGCACAAATTTTAGTTTAACTAATGGATTTTCTTTTGGAGATGAGTGTTCTCCTGACAGTTCTTGTTTAATACTCTTACTGCCACATTGATCAAGTGTTTAGAAGCAAAAATCAGTGACCAGATTTCTTGAAATCAAGACCTGTTGTCATATGAGCCAGCTGGGAGATGCTGAAATCATCAAATCGATGGCAAATGAATATGAAAACCTGTTGACTTCTAAGTAAAATACCAACAGGATAACTTTGCCAGTAAAAAACCCCAAATCCTACTCTACGTTTATGTAGCATAGTATGACAAAAAGTATGCCAAATGGGTCACACTGGGAAGACTTAACTTCTCACTGTCACTTTAGTCACCAAGTAACATTTCTGTCCAACTGCATGTAGCGGCTGTAACTGCCTTGTGGATCATGGTTAAGTTGACTGTTAGTCTTGAAATTAACTTTTGCCTTTGATAGCAGCAGAGGGAAGTCTGCTCATTTGTATGTCTGGCCAACAGCTGGCCTATGAAAGGAATGATGGAAATATCATTGCTGTTGTCATGTGCTTTGCTTTGTGATGAATCTGAACTGGAGCATATTGACTTCCTGCATTATCTGCAATTACCTATGGGCTATGCCTATCGTCTGGGGTATGTGTGAGACTGTCCCTGATAGGGCCCCTCATCCCTCTGCTGAGGCAGCCACGCTAGGACTCAGGCTATGTCCATTTCTAGTGCTGAGAGGATGAGGGATGACTTAGCTAAGTGCACAAGAAAATTGCTTGCTGATGGTAAGGGACCAAATTCTGCTTCTGTTGAAGCTGGGTAGATGTTTGCATGTTTTCCTGTTGTGTCCTGGTCTCAGAGCAGTTACAATGATGATCCTCTTTCTGTGACCTTGTTTTTAACAATCCAAAGAGACTGGTATAGTTTGTACTTGAGGAACTCAGTACCTACGAACATTTCTAATGTAAGTCAAAGCACATCGTGACTGAGTTGTTTGATACTTTTGGCCGTTGTGATGGTACAAGATTAAATTGTTTAATTAGAATGTAAAAGTTCATGAGGGGCAATTATTTCTTGTCTTCATGTCTCTTGCCTGTAAATTCCCAAAAGATTTAATATATTGAAGATAAATAAGACCAAGAATAAGATACTGCAGTGTACAAAGCCGATTAGAAAATGATGCCGCTCATTATAAAACAGCTTTTCTTCCACTAAGTTCAATATCTTCTCAACAGTGTTTAAATAGTTGCTAATTGAGATAAATATGGAAGAAATATGCTTAGATTCTGCAAACAGGTAAGCAGCTGGTGGGACTCCTGAAGCTTTTTTTTTTTCCCGCCCCATGAAGTAGGATATTTTCACCTGAAGTCAGAAGGTAAGACAAATCACTCCATTTTACTTGTAATTCCACACTGAATCACTAGATGACCTTTGAGCTGATCACTCAGAGCCTCATTTCTCCTACCTTATAAAACAAAATAGCGTTCCTGTGAAGTCCTCCAGGAAAATGTTTTAGTAACACTCTTCAGCTTGTTTCCATGCATATGAGACAGTGGTTTGGTGGCTCAGAATGTGACTTTGGAGTGTTTCTGCATATTAAGTCAAGCTTCCATGAAATGCTGGTGCTATAGGAAACTTAAATGAGCCAATAGGTTTTGCCCCACCATGCCTAGAAAGCTACAGATATTTTTCTGCCTAGCAAATAGAACTGCAAGCATACTGTAGTATTCATTTCAGGATGGTTTATTGGCTCAGTAGCATATTCTGTTTGAGTCTTTCCATATCACTTGAAGTCTTCTTCCTGTGCTGCTGGGGAACATGTCATACAAGACAACCTAAACTGGGAGGAGCTGCCATATAAACACCCAGTGGCACAGATGATTGAATTCATAGCTGCATTTAGCTCATCCAAAACAGAGCTCCATAACCGAAGTTATTCAGAGGCAGATGCTGCCGGACGGATACAAATAGAAGTGAGTACTGCAAGTGGCTGTGAATCAGCATGTTACTCTTAACAACTACTCAAATTTATTATTTGAATAGTTCTAATGTAGGTATAGTGTCATCCAGAAATTTTGCTGGTGGAGATCCTTGGATCTGAATCAGCATACCTAAGCAAAATGATTTTAACYTGAACTGTTGCTTAGCTGATCTTGCTTACTTTTTTTTTTTTTTTACTTCTTTGACAGAAAACATAGAATATATTTCTCTCAGAAAGCCTTGGTGCTTCCTAAAATTATCAGATGGTGAGCATAATTATGTTAGCATATTTATAGCAGCAAAAGAAAAGCCATTCTGATAGTATGAACGCCAACAACAAACCACTTGAGGAATTATTGATGGAACTTGCTGTAAGGGAAGCAATGTATGAGTGTAATTGAATCCTTACTATTGTTATAGTAAAGAAGTATACAGAATGTGATATTTCTGTGTCAGCTTCCTGAAAATAAATGATAAATCATCCTCTTGAGATTCATGGTTTCTTAGATGGAAGAGTATGCTTTCACGCATGAGGTGCACTTAATATTGGCCAATACCTTGGAAGACAGAGAACTGTGACCTACCAGCATTTTTCACTGTTCTTGTCTGATCTACTTATGGATCTACACATCAGCCATGTTAGCCAAATATTCACTTGTCTTTCTCTTAAGGCCAAAAGTCTGTGCACTCTTGTTACCAGTATCAATGTTCTGGTGTGGGTAACGAAGTAAATCTTGACATCAGAAAGACTTCTCTTTGTGCTCCCCACCCTCTGCCCTTCTCTCCCCCCAAAAAATAACACATGGAAGCTAACAGCAGCGTGCTCCTACGTTATAGGAGTGGCTTTGGTGAAATCTTAAGAGTATGCACGGCTTCTGAGCACCACTATTCTTGACACTAAGTGAAATTAGAGGTTGGTTTGCAGCCAGGGTAAACTGATGTAGCTGTATTGACAGAGCTGCAAAGGAAAGCAAGGTGCAATAAAATGTCTGGTGCTGTGAAAGCCCTTAAGATTTCTTTTCAAGCGTTGAAGCAGGACACATGATGTGYTGTCCTTAGACTGGAAAAATGAAAAGAACTCCTGGCTGCATTCGTACTCATCCTGTCTGAGTAGAGTCCCTCTTATTTAATTATGGAAGGAGGTAATCTACTCAGTTTTGCAATGCTTTTGTAAGAGTTTTCTAGCATGGCTGACGTCAAGGACTGTGGTACAAGAGAACTAAAATCGATGGGCTAAATATGAAGGTAGTGATCTTATTTGTTAAAGGATATATCACAGTAGTGATTTGAAAGTTCATGGCTCCTTAATATTTCTATCTGAAGTACAGCATATAAAGAGGCAGTATAGGTATGGGAAACGGGAAAAGAGGGAAATCACTCAACCGCTAAAGGGGAAGCATTATTTCTCAATGCAGAATGTGCACAGGAGTTCTGGTAAGAAAATAAATTCTGTAATAAAAACAATTTGTTAAATAGCTTATCTGCATATAAGAAAATTATTTTTAAAAAATGCTGAAATGATCATGTGCTAATCAGAGCATTTATTAATGTTATGCATAAAACTATAATGTATCTCTAGCAGAGAATACTGCAGGGTCCAGACGTGAGGAATGTCATTATATTAAGAAGCTTCAGACAAGATCAGAAACATTTTACAGCCTGGTAACAAACTCAGTAGTTTGCTGTATGATTTGTTGAGTTTATAGGACCCATATTTGAACTGGGGCTCAACTTTTAATAAAATAAGGCACTCAAACTGTCATGTGTCTGTGATGTAGACCTTTTGTAAACAACATGGAAATACACAAACGTTTTCAACAATCACTTGAGCCAAAAACTGCATTGGATTTCTCCCTTTCTGTGTCCAGAATTGAAAGAATTGGACCTCCTATAACATGTCTTTCTTGAGAAAGCCTGATTTTGAAACTCTTTGCCAGGGCAGTTCTCTAGTGCAGCTTTCTGTCTTGGGCTTGGAGACAAGTTCTGTCTTCAACAATCAGCGCAGAACGAAAGATGGCACCTGGGATCAGTCGAATATCCTTAATGGTTGTCTAAACATGTTCGCCTGGAGAGGAGAGATCTGGTGAACTAAATCTCAAAGAAACTTGTGAATGTTAGCTTGGAGCAGGTTGTTTGGAGAGTGATGTTAATCAATGTACGTAGCTGCTGATGGAAGCTGACCTCCGGTGGACTCCTTTGGTCTGAGGAGTCCTACGTCACTGCAGTAGGCAATGAACAGGATTTGCTACCACTGCTGGCTAATCCTGGGCCGKCAGGGGAAAATGGGCTGTAAATAAAGGACTTTTCTTCAACACACCTGAGGCCAGAATGACAAGGAGCCTTACTAATAGATTTAATTTAACTTCTGCTTGATCTAAACATATGCTTATCTCTTGGGCCTTTAGCAGCTACTCAATAGCTATTTGTCAGAGACTTTGAATAGTATTAGCTTTTTTCACTCTCTTCATGCTGTACTGTACCACTAACTTGTAATCTCCTAATAAGACAGTTTCACAACTTGAGGTATGTATTTGCTAAATAGACAAAGAGTAGTCAAACACATTTGTATTTGAAAAATAGTTAGAGTCTGTAGTAAAGAAGGAAACTTTTCAGAAGCCTTAAAACTTCCTTAGGGTTCCTACATAGTGGGGTTCTTAGAACTTTCAAACCTGTAACTTTTGATCTTTGTAACAAATAAAAAATTAAAAATATTTGCATTTGGCAACAAATAAAATGAAAACGAATCAAATTAGTGACATGAGCTCTGCAACTGCCAGGCTGTGTTGCCTCACGGCTACAACTTTGTTAATTAACCGGTTGATTATAAGTAATCTTGAAGGTTTCCTTGCAGGAATATGGGGCAATTAATTGCTGCCTTGCTATGAGCTCCTTTTCCTCCTGCCTAAAACCATTATACAATGCAGTATTGTGACAGAAGAAAACTTCAAAGTCTGCTGCTAATGGAAGGGGGGAGAAGGGAGCAAGGGAGAATTGTGTTTTATGGCTGTGAAATGACAGCCTGTGTCTGGGGTGAGAGGGACAAGAAGCAACGCGTGTGTACAGAGTCCCTCTGGTATGAGTCAGAGTGCCCTCACAGGCGTGCGGTTGTGAACTTTGCAATATTTCAGAAATTTCTGGATGTCTATATTTTGAAAAGTGCTATCTTACACTAGCTCCAGAGATTCCAAGAAACATGGTGTCTTGTTAAACTCTACTGCATGTGTCTAATTTTGATGCTACTGCATTTGAAGACCTACTTTATCATTATCCAGACCTTGTGCATAAGTATTCAAAGTAGTCAAAGGTGAGTGTTAAACACACCCATTCTCATTTGATCATACTTTGTTTTGCATTTCCTTTAAGTTTATGTAAATAACCTCAGAAAAATGGGGAAAATGACAAACTAGGCTTTAAATTCTTGTGTTTGCTAAAAGGAGGTGCTGGAATTATGGTTGTCCTCTATCACTGAAAATACTCGATAGCCATTTTCTCCCATGGGAGAATAAGCAAATGTATTCATTCTTACTTATTAGTAAGGGTTTGATAAAATGCTAATAGTGATTCCTACAGATATAATACAAAAAAACATATACATCTACTCCACTCTTAAAAAAAAAAAAAAATCAGATACCATTACCGTTAAAGCAAAGAAATAAAAACAGTGCCCTGTCCTAAGAAAGAGACATATAACTTTACCTTTTCCTTTTTAAAAGCTAGCTTCTTATCTCATGGAGGAGGGAGTGAAGAACAAATAAAGACTCTCATAGCTTGTTAGCTTCTAAACTGAAAAACAGCATAACATGAATGAATAAGGAACGTTTTTTGTTGTTGTCATGGTTTAACCCCAGTTGGCAACTAAGTACCACACAGCCACTCGCTCACACACACTCCCCCCCCCCCCCCCCAGTGGGAAGGGTGAGAGAATCAGAAGAGTAAAAGCGAGAAAACTCGTGGGCTGAGATAAAGACAGTTTAATAGGTAAAGCAAAAGCCACGTACACAAGCAAAGCAAAACAAGGAATTCATTCACTACTTCCCATTGGCAGGCAGGTGTTCAGCCATCTCCAGGAAAGCAGGGCTCCATCACACATAACGGTTACTTGGGAAGACAAAACGCCATCACTCTGAACGTCCCCCCCTTCCTCCTTCTTCCCCCAGCTTTATATGCTGAGCGTGATGCCATATGGTATGGAATATCCCTTTGGTCAGTTGGGGTCAGCTGTCCCGGCTGTGTCCCCTCCCAACTTCTTGTGCACCCCCACCCTACTCGCTGGTGGGGTGGGGTGAGAAGCAGAAAAGGCCTTGACTCTGGGTAAGCACTGCTCAGCAGTAATGAAAACATCTCTGTGTTACTGATACTGTTTCAGCACAAATCCAAAACATAGCCCCATACTAGCTGCTATGAAGAAAATTAACTCTATCCCAGCCAAAACCAGCACAGCTGTTGATCCAGAAGGGGGGAAAAAAAGATCTCACAAAAAACTACAAGCCTTGTAGTTGTCCTTTGTTTAAATGTAGATAGTGCCTCTAATGAGTATTCTAATCATTAGTGGGTTTCCTTGTTTTCATGAATATGCTATTTCTTCTAGGAGAAAATGTTTGCGTCACTGTATTTGAGTTTCTACAGTCTTTATTTTTAGTGCAGACAAGATGAAATTATTTATCACAGAGGAAATATTGGCAATTTTTCTTTTTCTTATCAAATCCTCACACAGCATATACACATTCTTTTTTTATTATTATTATCATATTTGTTTCTATAAGCACTCTGGTACCATTTATTTGGCATCATGACTGTCTTCTTGAGAAAGTCACCAACAGTTGGGACAAATGAGTTCTCTGGCAATTCTAGGTTGCAGCTCTGAGTCATTTGCAATTTAAGACCTGCACTTTAGATCACACAGATTTTTTAGCTGGGATAACCCTGGAGTAGCTAACTTCTCTAGGCAGGCCTCACTGCTGTTGCATCCTCCGTTTATCTCTCAATGCTGTAGGAACGAGGAGGGGAAATGCATTTGGCATGATCTTTTCCTTCTGTTTATGGTCTTCCAGCAGCAAAAGAAGAGGAAGACGAGACAATAATGCAAAGTCTATTATTCATCATGTTACTCAAATTCTTCTCTGTTCTCTGTGAAGTGTATTCTTCTCACTCTAGACCTCATTGAATTCCTGTATGGAAACAAGTACCATATATTTTGTGTAAAAGGATTTCTGTCTCAAAGTTTTAATCTTAACACTCTGGACAAAGTTGATGTACCATAGGCATCTGGTGCCATTTTAGATCCCTGCAATGTGTGAAACGTCCTTGTGGAATTGCAGATATGACACATCAGATACCTATAACCTTCCAATGTGGGAGGTGGGCACCCAGTGATATTTAAAATGTCAGGCACCTGTTTCCCACCATCTAGGATCTTGGAGCAGGGTTCTCAAGCCCTCCCAAGGAAGAGGAGGCCCAGCTCAAGCTACTGCCATCCCTCCCTGGAGGAGCGTGCGCTGTGCCTCCCTGCTTGGGAAGTCTGGCTCACGACTGAAAAGGTTACTGTCCATCCCACCTGCATTTTCTTGCCATTTATGAGGAGGCGGAGTATGTTGGGACTGATGAAAGTTAGTGTGCACAGTCTTTAACTCAAGTACCTCTCTAAGTTCAGTCCATATATGAAAAAGAATTAACCACCATTGGTATATTTAAGTTTTCTCTAGGCTTTTGAAAATCACCATCTGAACTACTTGATACAGGTAAAACTGGCCACTTTCAGTATCCCATAATATTCTATGGAATCCCTACTGTGTCAAGTACTGCAAAAAAGGAAAGTAAAATTGCCTATCAAACTATGCAGAGTATAAAAATGACGCCTGCATATACTGAGAAAAGGAAAAGATGTTTCTAAGGAAGCTGC
Source organism: Phoebastria nigripes (assembly GCA_035582835.1). Taxonomy (NCBI): domain Eukaryota; kingdom Metazoa; phylum Chordata; class Aves; order Procellariiformes; family Diomedeidae; genus Phoebastria; species Phoebastria nigripes. The sequence continues at coordinate 27,791 of JAYKAV010003216.1, read as the reverse complement.
TGTTCTAAGCAGAAAAAAGGGACACACACAAATTGTTAATCCATCTTGCAGCTTGGCAGATTTACAAGACATTTTCCTTTTCAACTGAAAACATAGCAATAAAGCACTAAGGTTTAAATTATTCAAAATCAAGTACCAAAATGGACATTAATCTCTTAAACATAGACGTTTCAAACACATTTACCATTCTAAGGAGCCATGATACGTTTTTATACCTAGTAAAATGTATTTCTGTCAAAATATGCAATGATTTTGACAGAAGTTGAAAAAACAGTATGTAATTTTTTTCATATAAAGTTTGTGCAGACCTTTTACCAACTACATAGATTCTTATTAGAAGATGGATGCTTAAAGTTTAAGATTATTGCAATCTTCATTTCCTAACAGGAATTATATGAAGTGGCATTAATGTATTTTACCTGAAATTACTTGAAGATCAAAGAGGTATGTAAAAGATTTTCCCATTAAGGACAAGCAACTCGGTAAAGAGCTATAAGTAGATCTGGAATGGAATATAAATGGAATATATTGTGAGAAGGCCAATAAATACTTCTCAAGGCCATTTGACAGAATAGTCTTTTTTCTTGACATTTATCAGCTTAATACAGGCTTCTAGATCAGAAGTTTTCTCGATATAGAAAAAGAGCGTTGACCTGATTTTTCTAAGGTTTTGAGGGTCCCCACATGGGGATCTGACAGTAAATATATTTGGGAAAGTTAATGCAGAGTAAAATAATTTTCAAATATATACCTGGCTCTGCATCTTACTATTGCTAGCAACAGCAGTGGTGCTTGAGCAGGTAAGAGGAGATAACTAGTTGCTCAGGCAGTGTTTACCTACCAAAGTTTAGAATCTCTCTGGTTTTTTATGTGAAAGATGATTTTTTTTTTTTTTAAATAAAATTAAATAAAATTTAAATAAAATTCTCCTAGAATAATTAGTAGTAACTCCATCACTTTAAACAGTAAATGTAGACCAAAGAACCCCCAGAAAATCTTACAGCCCTAAACCCCTATCTTTGCTTGAGTGTGCCAGATGTATTCTAAGTCTGAAGTCCAGGAATTCTTTGTGGGTCCTAATGTGAGCTGGGGGTATGTCCCCAGCATGCAAACTCTTACTGCGGTTTTGCGGGATGTTTAGCTGCCCTAGCAAGCTCTGATGAGTGTGTTTCAGTGCAGGGGAGACCAGAAACCTGTCAAACAGAATAACACACATCTCCACACCACATGTTCACTATTGAGTTGGGTTCAAGTTGGGGTATTTTTTTTGCGGAACCACTAGCGAACCAGCCAGTGCTGTACTGTGGCACAGTTTAACCTATTGCAGGTGCAGGACTTTCTGTCTTTGAGCTTGATGAAGTTCTCGTTGGCCCATTTTCTGCCTGGCTGTCCTCGATCGCATCAGCCACACACTTAGGAGGCATTACTGACAGCCCTGCTGTTGCCCACTCTCTCTGTCAATAGTAGGTGTACCAGTAATGAAAGCGGACAAAACTTGAACGCTGTCTCTGTACCCTGGCAGAAACTTTTCATTTATTTGTGCTTTTCTGTTCCTTAAAATATACCCTACTTTCCAAGCTCCTTTCTCTTGTCCCACAAATGAACAACTCTGATCTCCTCGTGTTGCTTCCTAATCTCCACCACAAAGCACCCTGAATCTCTTCTGAGGCTGAGAATCACTGGTAGGTATAAATTCTCAATTGAGAATGTCAACGTGGGTAGTTTAATTTCACAGATAAATGGCTGTATTTGGAAAACCAAGTCAGTCTAGAACTTAAGTTTTTCAATAATGAGTGATATTTGATGGAAATTAATCTAATTCAGGTTCTGACAAAAAAAAATGAAAATTCCTGATCTAGCACACCAGCTTTAATATCTGATCTCAGTTTAAGAGTATGAAATGATGCCTGATTTCTTTTAAGAAATGTATTATCTTTCATACTAATCTGTTTCTGTTGGTCAATACTTTTTTTTTTCCTCTTAATTGCCATTACACAACCATATTTTCTGTTTGCTACCATCAGTATCTTGCACTCTTACACTGCTGAATGAACTTATCTCTTTCGTCCTGGTTTAGGGTTCTAAGATTTTATTCTGCTCTGTTTCTCAGAGAACTGTGTGTTTTGGTAGCAAAGAAACTCAGATAGCACGTGCCACAGGAATCACAAATTCAGTTTCTCAGCAAACTTCTTGGCTTCAATCTCTGTTCTTTATGTTCCCAGCCTGAGAATTTTCCTTAATGAAAACCAGTGTGTTGATTTCTCTGGTTGGAAACATAATCAAAAAGAGGCTGTGATCACTATACACTTTATACTTAGGTGGATTCCATATTCGGTAAAAGCCACTGAGTCTCTGCCACCAGCCAGTATCTCTACCTTTACTATGTAAGCATCATTTTAGCCCACAACTGTGCAAGCGGAATTCATCAACTGTTATTTTTCTGCTAAAGATCAAAACAAACATCTGAAGCTGCTATTTGCTTTCCACCTTTGTCATAATCTCTGGGTGATGCCTTACCGCTTCAGTTTATTGTCCTGTGTTACTTCCAAAGGTCTTTTCTTGTCTCTAGTAATAATGCAGTTGGTTTTATTTCTCCTATTAAACATTTCTTCTCCTCATGTGTTCCTTCCATGTAAGATGATGCAAACATTTAATAATTTTTCAAATCGATATACAAATCTGATAGCTGTCAGACAGCTACAGCAGGCTCTTCAGAGGTGTTTGCTTCTTTATGAATGAGTGTTATTTTACATCTTGTCTCTTTTCTGTAACAATCTGAAATTGTTTCACCTTTAGTAATATCAGAAAACTATTTTCTTTTGCAATGTGATCTTCTGTAAGTGATTATTAGTCTCTGGCTAATTTAAGGTAAAATGTAAACTCTTGGTTTGACTGACTTAGGAGTGCATGTTAGAGAGTTTTGAAGAAAATGTAACAGTTTTTATCACCTGTCATCTTTTTATTTTCCAGTTCAGCCTCTTCCTTATGTCACTTTCAAGTGTAACCTTAGATGTCATTTCTGTGATGAAGACATAAAATTTTATATTCACTGATTCTTTTCAATTATTGTTTTCGCCTTTGTTCACATCTGTTTGTTCAATGTTGTCCTCTTTAGATTTGCAAAGAAGCAGTTCTTTTACTAATTACAATTTTTGAACACATTTGTTTTGTCAGACTTCTCAGGTCTTAGACAATATAGAAATTTAAGTATGTGGTGCCTTTCATTTGTTTTCAAATCATTGCTATTATTGTAATCAGCTGAATGACTAATCGTCATTCCACTTCAAGAGAAATCCAAACAATCCACCTAATTGCTCCAATTCTAACTTTGATTTCTAAGCAAGGTATTATGGATACATGTTTTGTAGACAAGCACTTATCGAGTAAAGTAATCCAGATCATAATACCTAAACAACTTATAAGTTTACTAACATATCAGAGTTGTTATTATTAACTTCTTGTATTTCCTTGTTTCTTGCTAACTAGGATGATTAGAAACGAGAATTAAAAAAACTTCATGGATCTTTTTAACTCTTCATTAGTTGTAGATTGACAGAAATAATTTAAGTTACTCATGCCTACTTAGACAACACCTACTTAGACAACATGCGTAGTTCTCATGTTATTCTTCAAAATAATGTAAAGGAATTAATAGTGGAAAGATTTTCCTGTGGATGAACCAGTATCCAAGTCATCATCTTGTAATACTTGCAAGTGCATTGCTCCCTGTTTCTTTCATTCTGTAGAACTGAGATTACTGAGCAAAATATCCACATCTCCACATATCTCCTGTAACTCTAAATGTGTAAATGTATTGATTTTGGTGCAGAAGTAATTCATAAACAATGTAAGTGTTGGATCAACTTGATAATTATCTTGCGTCTATTTTGAGATGTGTTGAATGAGCTTGAAAATAATAAAAAAAATTGAGTGAACACTGATACCTTTACCAACAGGGATAAATTGAATTCCTAAGTAAATTGTAATTCTATCATCACTTCTCCCTTAATTTATGAGATATTCTTATATAGAATCAGCAACTGTACAGACATGATGGCAGTAACTGCTGGTTATTACAGAAATTTTATCTAAATATGAGGTGTGTTGTTTTGTGATTTAGTAAATCCTAACTTCTCTGGAAGAGGGATGCTTGCAAAGAATAAGACTATTCTGAGAATTTGTAAAATGATCACTTTGCACACCTGTACTTCATGCTAGATGTTTTCAAGTACTCCAAGAATACTTTTGGGGGTGACATTTCATACACTTTGTTCTATTGCAGAGGAAACAAACAAAATACAAACTTTCTGATTCTGCCAGACACTGTGTCATTTAAAAGATGTCGCCTTGAGTTAAAGCTGGCAGGAGATTTGTTGGTAGTGTAGATTATTCATTTTACTTCCCTTTTTGCTAACTGATGAGAAAATTCTTTTTTTTGTTTAAGCAAGCAGTCTTTCAATAATAATTTTCATCAAATGTTTTAAAAGGATTTTAAAGTGTTGAAATGGTACATAGTGGCAGGTCTTTCTTATGACAAATGGTGTATATTGACAGGCACTATATATTACTGTCATAGGTAGGGCTGTGTAAATAATGCCATTTTTGATACTAATGGAAGGTGGGGGAAGGAGACTTATTATTTTTCTTGTTGGACATGAAATGTTGTTACTCAGGAAAACAAACAAAACATCTATTCAACTTCTCTACTCCAAACAAAATGGGACAGCCTTAATTAGATGGAAAATATGTCCTCAAATATAAAGCTTGATTTAGTTGTTGATATTTCGCTCTTCAAAAATTCTCTGCACAACAAATACCCATCACTTACAAATTATTATTATTTTCATGTATTATTATTGTTATTACTGCTACTCACAAATACATAAATCAAAAGTCTTGATTTTAGCATTATCTTCCCTTAGTTTTGGTTGAAAAGTTTTGCCAAATTTAGTCATTCTGAAATTAGTTAAAAAAACTAATTTGTCTATCCAAAAGAAATAATTATTACTACTAGGTAGTCCAAGGAAGGTGTTCCATGCATTCATCAGTTTTCTCTCCTGAGTCACTCACTGATTTTTTTTTTCTTGCTTTGTTTTTGGAGGGCTAATGGAAATAGTTTATCGTAAGTGGAGACCAGGTCCTGGTTCTTGAAAATCCCATGAGAGTTGGAGTGAGGTGGCACTTTGGAGAAGCAATCAGTGAGCTCGGTGTGGCTACTGCATCAGCTGGGGAGAAAGTGGGGAATGTCTTTCATATAGAGGGATTTGTGCTAGGAAAAATGTGGGTGAACCTGGCCACCTCTTTCTGCAGGTACTGACTAGGATCATTGCCTAGTTTCCATGACTGGTCCTCAACCACCTTCTCTCCCCACCTCATCTGCTTGCAGTGCAGTTCTCCCTCCTCTTCTCTGTTTTGCCATCAGAAAAACAAGTGCCGTAGGTCTGAGAAGAGCTTGGCTTTATCCTGACTCTCCTGTGGTAAAGAAATCATGGATGGTAATAAGCCGCATGGTATCTTTGTTTTCCTGGAGTGCTTTATTTTATAAATCATAGAATCATAGAATTATTTAGGTTGGGAAAGACCTCTAAGATCATCGAGTCCAACCATCAACCTAACACTGCCAAGTCTACCACTAAACCATGTCCCTAAGCACCACATCTACACGTCTCTTAAATACCTCCAGGGATGGTGACTCCACCGCTTCCCTGGGCAGCCTGTTCCAATGCTTAACCACTCTTTCAGTAAAGAAATTTTTCCTAAKGTCCAATCTAAACCTCCCCTGGCGCAACTTGAGGCCATTTCCTCTCATCCTATCACTAGYTGCTTGGGAGAAGAGACCAACACCCACCTCGCTGCAACCTCCTTTCAGGTAGTTGTAGAGCATGATAAGGTCTCCCCTCAGCCTCCTCTTCTCCAGACTAAACAGTCCCAGTTCCCTCAGCTGCTTCTCATAAGACTTGCTCTCCAGACCCTTCACCAGCTTCGTTGCCCTCCTCTGGACATGCTCCAGCACCTCAATGTCCTTCTTGTAGTGAGGGGCCCAAAACTGAACACAGTATTCGAGGTGCAGCCTCACCAGTGCCGAGTACAGGGGGACAATCACTTCCCTACTCCTGCTGGCCACACTATTTCTGATACAGGCCAGGATGCCATTGGCCTTCTTGGCCACCTGGGCACACTGCCAGGTGTATGGTACCAATGTATGGTACTTCTATTAATGAATGCATGTCATTCTGGTGAACTAGTTATCACTCAGGAAAACGCTCACAAATTGGATGGTGTTTCTTGATTTAATGCGTGTGCCTGCTCCTCCTTTCTTCTGGGAGGTTACTGCCCTGTCTGGAGGATGGCTGGAAAGGGAGAAGCTGGGCATTCCTGGTGACCTGGAGCCATCAAAAATGAGGGTTGTAGATGACAGGTGTGCCCCAAACCCCACCTTGTGTGTTGTTTTCTAAATAGGATATATTTTAGTTAGGGTGGGGGCTCAGAAAGATTTTTTTCTTTTCTAGATTACTTTAAAGAACGAAGGCCTTAAAGCTTGTTCCTCTACACTCAGGTTTACTTTTTAAAAACTCCAACTCCTTCTCCAAGTGAGGTATTAGAAAATACCTCAATTTTAAAACTATCTTAAAAAACACCTCAGTCATAACATATATGTATATTTTTATGAATTAATTTGAATTTATTAATTGATAGCTTAGACTAATATTTATTGGTCTTAGACATGTAACTGAATTTAAATATATCTTTCAAGTTAATATCAAAATGTCTTCGCACTGTACCCAGATTAGTCATTAGTAGTCAACTAACTTTTTCTTTCATGTGGAAAAACTAAATAAAAGCAAAAAAAAATAATATCTTTTTTTAGAAATAATCACTGTAAATTAATTAGAGGATGGAGGAATATAAACACTAGTTTAAAACCTCAAAGGAATGTCCTGATTTTCACTGCCATTAAAAAGTTCGGGTTTTTATGAACATGTTTGTGAGGATCTATGATGCATCTTCATACCAAGCAGTATTATAGCTAAAATATTCTAACTGATTTTCTAATTCTGCCTTTACATTCTCTTCTACTTGAAGAGTGGGTCAACACAGTGAGGAGATTTCTATTCTCTCTTAGCTTTTAGTGATTAAGTTTGATTTTTTTTTTTTTCACTATCTATATTTCATGCTGATCAGATAAGAGCTGACCTGAGAAGCAAGCCCAGTGATATGTGGAGTCCAATATGCAATTCCTGATAGTAGAAGATGTACAAAAAGAAGGTACAAGAACCTTGCAGAGATTATTATAGAATGACTTGATGACAGGGAAAATTTCTTAATACACCATATTTTAAGATTTACTCATTCCCTCTAGGTTTCTAGGGCCTCTATAACTAATATCCTCACTTATTTAGTGTTTGTGTGCTTGCTTTTTTAATCTCCCAAAGTATTGCTGTCTGATAGATTTCTTCCTTGCAAGATATTGCATTTGGCAGCTTAAATATTACTATTAAGTTAGCTACAGTATACTACATATTCTGGACTCCATCCTAAACTTTCCTGCTGAAACTTGTGCATATAGCTGTTTGCTCATTTTTAAAGTCCTGTTCTATGACATTTCAGTATTTAGTTTGTGGTAGCTGATATTTGTGATTATTATTATTTTATTATGTATTGTATATATTATATATATAAAAATATATGTTTTATGTATAATATTCTATGATTCTGTGACTGTTTCCTTTTAATTAATATTTTACATTGAATTATAACTAGGAGGCTTGTAATATAATGCCCTATATTGCTCTCATGCAGTTTAGTATTTTTGTCAGTCTCAGTTTGGCGGGTACGTGGAAGTAGCGAAGACTAAGTTTACATTATTACACAGACTTGGCATTTCCCTGCTTTTCCCTTCCTCCCTCCTGCTTCCCCCCAGTCCTGGACCCCTTTCCCTAACCTTTTCTGTGCCCAGAGGAGGATTTCAGTGTGCTTACTTGGCAATATGTAGAGTAATACTGAGATAAGTGAGTGCTATAAGACTACAGCTTGATGGGATCTTTGATTGGACCCATGAAGTGGCTAAAAGGCTTCAGCTGTGAGTTTCTACATCCATCCTTGCCATTATCCAACTGTGTTGGATCCATTCACGGCCTCCCAGAGTGGTGCTGTTTTCATACAATCATACAGCTGTTGGCTGGAAGTGACCTCTGGGGATCCCTAGTCTCAAAGTCTAACTACTGCAGAGAATTGGGAGAGTTTTATCTGTTTGCAATTTTTTTAAATGCCAAATGGAAAGTTAATGTGATAAGGCCCATACCTTATTCAGATGTATCCGTCTGCACTAATAAACTGGACTTGGCAAATGATCCAAACCCCTGGATTGTAGTAATGCTAGACGTGGGCTGAAAGGTAGGAGGCAAGGCTTCCCTTTTGGGAAGAATATAATTGAGGATTAGGTGACTCCATTTTCATTTGGAGCTCTTACTGCACACAGCTTAGCTGCATACTAGAATGCAAAAATTATAACTACTCTAACTGGACACTGATATATTCCTAGAAACTTGCTTAAGATATATCCCAAGTTGCATCTGTTATTTCTGGCAATATCATACAAGATCTACGGATCCATATTAGTTGTTGCTTTTAATTTATTCTGTTTTTCTTTGCTCAGGAGAGCATTGTTTAGGAAAATTATATGTTGTGGTTTAACCCGGCAGGCAGCCAAACACCACACAGCTGCTCGCTCACTCCCCCCCACAGTGGGATGGAAGAGAGAATCAGAAAAAAAAGTAAAATTCGTGGACTGAGATAAAGACAGTTTAATAGAACAGAAAAGGAAGGGAAAATAATAATAATAATGATAGAATATACAAAATAAGTGATGCACAATGCAATTGCTCACCACCCGCCGACCGATGCCCAGCCAGTCCCCAAGCAGCGATTGCTGCACCCCAATGAACTCCCCCTAGCTTATATACTGAGCATGATGTCATATGGTATGGAAGACCCCTTTAGCCAGTTGGGTTAGCTGTCCTGGCTATGCACCCTTCCAGCTTCTTGTGCACCTGGCAGAGCATGGGAAGCTGAAAAGTCCTGGGCTAGTGTAAACACTACTTAGCAACAACTAAAACATCAGTGTGTGTCCTGGTTCCGGCTGGGAAAGAGTTAACTTTCTTCCCAGTAGCTGCGGGGGGTGCTGTGTTTTGGGTTTGGTATGAGAGGAATGTTGATGGCCCATTGATGTTTTGGGTGGTGCCGCTTGCACCGGCGACTTTTCTTCGGCTTCCCATGCTCTGCCAGGTGCATGGGAAGCTGGCGGGGGGAGCATAGCCAGGGCGGCTGACCCAGCTGGCCAATGGGGTATTCCATACCATGTGACATCATGCTCAATATATATTTAGGAGGCGTGGTCCGGGAAGGGGGAGCTCTCGCATCTCATGGCAGCCTGGGCGTTGGTCAGCAGGTGGTGAGCAGTTATATTGTTCATCGCCTGCTTTATATATTCTATTATTGTTATCATTATTATAATTACTGTTCTACTTTGTTTTATTTCAATTATTAAACTTTTTATCTCAACCCACGAGTTTTCCTACTTGTGCCCTCCCAATTCTCTCCCCCATCCCACCGGAGGCAGGGGGTGAGCGAGCAGCTGCGTGGTGTTTAGTTGCTGGCTAGGCTTAAACCACGACAGTGCGTTATCGACATTATTCTCATACTAAATCCAAAACACAGCACTATACCAGCTCCTAGGAAGAAAATTAACTCTATCCCAGCTGAAACTAGGACATTATATAAGTAATTTCTTACTGTTTTCTGGAAGGCTCTGTTCTCCATTACCTGTACTTCAGGCTTAATAACTCTAACCTCAGGGTGAGGGAAAAAGAGGAAGAACTTAAGGAGAGCAAACAACAATAGCTAATCAAGTATAGTAATGATAAAAAGCTTATTTTCTTGTTTATCTAATCTGTCTGTGCCAAACCAGGGCCTGATCCAACACCTCTGTAAGTTAGTGACTGGCAGTTTGATGTCAGTTTGCAGTATCCAGCTCAAAATTTTCTTATACAACCAAACTGAAGAATTACTTAGCTTTTGCTAAAAATCTATAGACAGAATTTTTTCTCTGCTCCATTCTCATGTCTGTGGTTGATTATTTTGATCCTTTTAATCAAACAGCCTCCCCTCAAATAACTAGTCCTTACCAGATCTGTCAGATAAGTATCTGCATAAATATGATAGGCAATCATGAGAAAATTATATCCTTTTCTCTTAAGTAGCATTACATTCTTGCAATAAATTCAGGTAAAACATCATTGCATTGTTAAGAAGTAAAAATGCATGGAATGGTTTATTTCTATAGCCGTAAGACATAAAAGTAAAAAGTATCATTAGGGAAGTAATAGAATTCATGTCAACAGTTATAAATATTAAATTTTATCTAAGAACTTGATAGTTTCCTCTTGCAGAATATTCCTAAAAAAGAAGTTCAGAGAGAGGAGAAAGCTTTTCTCCCATCCCACTCTTCTTTGTGGGAAACAAATCCCTGCAGGGACACTCAGATTTGCAGTTTTGATGCATCTCTAGGTGCCGTGTTGTGCCCCCCATCCTTCCCCACTAGCCCGTTCTGCCCCCCATCTTGTTGCTTTCATTGCTCTTGCCTTATGCTAGTCTGTACTTTTCCTAACAAACTCTCTGCAAATGTCTGTGGCCTTTGGAAATTATTCATCCAGTTTTGCATTCTGTGTCTGTTTCCTGTATCCATAATCAGAATTATCTACTCTGACTGTAAACTTGTGGAGATAAGTGCTGTTTCTTCTCAGGGCACTATCGCAATCTTGGTTGGGTCCGCAGCACTACTGCAGGGCTGTGCGATAATGATGATTAATGACTCCACAAAAATCCTATTACTACAGCTGGCTTGAAATGTCCTGGTGAACGTTTCATCTGTAGATGCTGATTCACAGAGCTCAAAATGTGTCACTTGACACATCTTCAAACTGAGCCCCAGAGCTGCTGTCTGGACTCTGCCAGTCTGCTCTGTCTCTGTCCTTGACAGCGGCTCAAAGCCTCGTCCTCCTTTCCCCGCCGGCATGATTCTGCTGTGCACTCAGCTGTTCAGCTCTTACAGTGGCACATGTCACCTCAGATACCTCACTGACCAACCACTGAACCCTTGCAGTTTTGCTCAAGAGAGGTAGTGCTCTTTTTCCTTCCTTGTAGTGTCTGAGAGTGCATCTTTCAGTGTAAAATACCTTCTCTGCTAAGCTTTCTGCTTTGTACCAACCTGTACACAACAAACATATCTGATCCAGATTTCTGCCCGGGATAAATATGCAATGCTCGTTATCGAAGTGACAGTGGGTTTGTGCTGATTCTCGACATCATCTAGGATGCTATRAAATCTGGTGCTGGACCTTTCATCAACATTCATGCACTCAGGTCAAGAACCAGCTTAGGTCAAACTCCAGAGCATTCCCAGGAGCCTGGGCTGGAGCTTGAATTAATCCAGACCCAAGTTCCCAGCAATTTATTTGGGCCAGATGGAATGGGGAAGGTAAAGATGCAGAATTTCAAGGTGTGATGCAGTGAAGTCAATCAAAAAATAGTGTATACTGAACTCTACCTATGTGCAGTGTGAACACTTTGATCCTAAGCAGAAAACAGTGGTACCATAAAACACAGTGCACATAGCCTGAGGAGCTCTGGCAGACCTTAACTGACATGCTTTGAGACCCCTGGCAGCAGCCCCAAACTGATAGGTACTAAATATATAAAAAACATGGAAAGAATTTCTATGACTTCCCAACTTTATTCTAGAATGAAAGTTTTGAATTCTTCCAGAAGAACCAACCTTCCTTTTTCTTGGAAAGGCAATAGTCCACAAGAATTCTTTTCTGATGACACTTTACGGTGCACCTGACGTCTAAATACTGAAAAATGCTCCACAGTCATTTGCCTTCAAAATTAAATTTGTGCATTAAATGTTTGCAGTGAGTAGTGAGTTGAGCAATAAGGAGTTTCTATTGGCACAAGTGTTTTGATAGGTGAAATACACTTTTTGATCCTAGTACTTAAAATTATCTCTGAGTTAGGGTTAGGAATCAGATTTCAAAGTTAATTTCTGCTGTGAATACTTGTGCAAGTAAATTTTAAATGTAAGTTTGCTCATGTGGATTTGTTCATTCATTCAATTACAAAGGAGAAATATTATCAAAGCTTTCAGATGAATAAAATATTCCTTTAAAATCTCCAGTAGGGAATAACTAGAAGAGAAAAACTGCCTGCTGTATCACAAATCAATCCTGAAATATAAAAATGAATAATAACATATTGAATCATTTCAGTTTTATATGTTAAATAAAATATCTTTGATATTTAATGAGTAGGAGAAACACTGAATATGTTAAGTTTTTCTTATTATTTTTCCTTTGTAATTATGTTTTAACAGAAATTCATTTAGAAATCAGTGCCTCTCTGTTACAAAGGAAAAAATCTATATACACAGAATTATACCAGAATTAAAAAAGAAAATTAAGAAGATATACCAACTACACTAAGAACTGCAGTAAATGCACCCACAAGTTTCAGTCCTTGTTGACCTCTGGTCAGGAAGGCACTGATATATTAAGGTATTTAATTTATATATAATTTGTAACATGATGTTAACTGATTAATTAAAGGTAGCTATTCCTTAGATGCTGAAGGAAACCTATACGAGAGTGAGAACTTTTTAGAGAGTGATCAGCCTGATGGCTTGTTGGGTTCTACTTGCTAAGAGAGTGTCCTCTCTGATGAGTAAACCTTCAGAGTAATGGAATAAAAGATTTTCAAGGAAAGTTTAGATCCCCAGGAAACTTTTGTCAATACTAAGATCAATGAGGCTGTGCAACACTTCTTAGGAAAACCTTGTTCAAGCTGTTCCATAAGGAATAGTAAATCAGATAAAAGATGTGAAAATGTACTGGAGAGGAGAAAAGATATTGTTTCAGGTAAGGCATGTAAGAAGGTTGTTTTGTTCTCAGCACTTCTGAATTTAATATTTGAAGAATGAAAGTCAAAGTAATATTTTGAGTTCAGCAATAATTCCAACTTTTTTCTTATCTGCAATGTTAGTGAATATACCATCTCTTACTAGTACTGTTCATCTCAAACTTGTATGATATATTCAGGAGCAGTACCAAAACTTATTGAGACTTCCTAGATAAAAGACAAGAAGCTTTTTATTATTCTGGCTCAGGTATTTTATTTTTAAACTAATGCACAATTTTAGTCTTATTCCTCTCATATTTTCTACAACAACCTTTTCTTCAATTTTTATTCTTTATAGCAATGCTGATTTAACACCAGTTTTGTTTTCTTTGACATAAATGCATCCTGCTGGAAAGGGTTCTTGCTGTTGAAGTGCAAGAATTACAACACGGCAGTTGTTCAATTAAAAAAAAACCCTCCTTCTTAAATGATTTAAAAAATCTGGTCATACCAGGAAAAAAAAAATAGAATGGCATTTTAAACTAAAAATCTGTTGACTGAAGCGAGGACCTTACCATTTTTCTAGACCATACAGCATTAATTAATGTGAAGTGTATCCAATTTACTGAAAACTGTCACATTTCTTTAAAAAATGCTACACAAAAATCTTGCACATACACACGTGTGGATTAGAAATGTCAGATTTTATGCAGTAGGCACATCTTATTTTAATTTTCCACAGGAGGTTATTTGTTCCTCATTTATGAATTAACGTGATATCCATTGGCACATGTAGTTTTAATGTACTAACAAAACCCAGATATATTTGACATATAATTGCTTTTTCATTTTTGTATGAATCCCTAAGACTCAGTTACCTCTTTTGGTTTGAATGCAAATGTCTTTGAGAAGGTACAACTTATTATTCAGGAAGCATCCTTAACTGTATCAAAAGGGGAAACAGATGACTACAGTATATTGCAACAAGGTGGCCTCTATTTGCAGCAATTAGCTAGAAGCTCTTTATGAAGTGAGAATTGTGCAGCAGTACTGAATAGGGAACTCAGAATTAAGAATCATTGGAGGCCTAAGGAGTCTGTCCTCAGCAATTGCATAATGGCAAAAACCTATTTTGTCTTATAAAACTGAAACAAATGTTTATTTTCTTGTTAACGTTTACTTCAGTGCTAGTATGATTTTGGTGTAAAACATTTATTTAAAGATTAATGTAAGCATCTATTCAGCTGCATGTAAGAAATGCTATATCAGGCAACAAGAAGCTGAACAGTTTTCTTCTGTTACATCGAATCTGTTTTCTCTGTGATGTATGCATATACAGACAAGCCCAACAGAAAACGTTGAGAAGATGGATAAAGAAGGGGCTTCTGGGGGTTGGAGGTGAGTCTTATGGATGTACTGCAATGTGAAGTAGATTAAGTCATTGCATAATATGACATTTGGAAAAGCAAATAAAAAGCAACTAATTAAGATGAAAATTTCATTAAGGGGGAAAAAAAAAATCTTCTCTTCCTCCAGGTTCCACTATGGCATAGAGTTAAGGAGCTCGCCCTTGTCCAAAATTTTACCATGTTTAATTTAGTATTGTTTGCCATGTTCTACTTCTGGCTTCAAGACAAAGAATGTATTTTAAGCGTACTTCTTCGGAATATAGAAGACAGGTCTAAAGTGAAGGTTTTAATAACCTGCTAATTAATGGACTTGACAGCTGAAAGCTGCAAAGTTTATGAGATATTTGCACATAAACCATAGATACAGTACTGGTGAAAAGTAGAGGGAAAAAAGAGGGGGGGAGGTCTTTTCACGATCCACAGTGGTAGTATGAAAATAGTTGCTCCCATGTTTCTCTGGAATTATTAATTCTGATAGGCATAAAATGTAGCTGTGAACATTTTAATATTAGCTATAGCCAGCAAAAAGAACACTCCTGGAAAAGGTTTGGATCAGTTTACCAATTACAATTCTTAAATGCTTCGAATTATGAACAAGTACATTAGCTTTCAGTTGTACAAATTATCTTTATATTTTCCTCTGCCTTAAGGAACAGAATATCATAGTCCCTCTTGATTGTAGTAACTAGCCTGCTGCTATTTGATCCTCTCTCTATGGCACTCTTCCTGATGTTTTTATATTGTTTCTTTGGTGGCTATGTAATTCTGCTCTTTATGAGAGTTGGCCTGAAATAGGAAATGTCTTCTCTATGACTAAACCTGTATGATACCAACTTTACTGTACAGTATTTGCTACATACTGAACTTTTCTTCTTTTTGCAAGACATGAAGAAAAAAGGCTGTAGTTAATGATGGTCTTGTCATGTTGCTGCCCAGCTGTGACAGCCAGAGTTAGCTATAGGCTAAATGAGAGCCCAGAGAAACACACGCTCTGTGGCTTCAGAAGTTCTCCAGTCTTGCAGTGCCTGTTACCGATACCATAGTTGTTTCAGCAATTTCTGGGTTCTGTCAAATCCCCAGCAAGTTATTGAACTTCTGAAGGTGTCATATCCTTGATAAAAGGCAAAAGGACTGCTGCAGCATGCATCGTCTGCTGGCATGTCAAACTAACTGCTTGTCCAAGCCTGTGAGGCTTTGCTTGTTGAATCATAGTACCAAAAAAAAAGGGGGGCAAAAAACCCCTCCTGCTAAAGACTTTTCCCTTTGTTCTATTCTTAGAATTGTGGAGGACTTACAAGAATTTTTAAATAGCTCAAATTACTTTCCACCGTGATCCCTGCCACACAGTTTTTACAATTACTAAATTTATGTCCACATTACAACAGTAAAGTCTGTTGGAAAAAGGCAGCTGAATCACAGCATCAAATTTAAACTTTTTTGGAGTTGAATATATGGCTAGACTAGTAAATGGAGTGTATGAAGATCTAACTATAGCCGTGGTTCCTAAGAAAGATTAAAAGATGTTAGAAAAATTGCAGGCATGTTGAAGCGTTTAACATCAATACGACTGAGAGTTAAAGAAAACAGGGATGAAAAAGCCTCAGGAAGTAGCCTGGTCCATCTTTCTATCCACGATTAAGCCACGCTAAAGGAAATATAAAACAAGTTCTAGTGTTGGACATATCCATAGCTCAAAGAAAATGATACCATACATCTGAAGCATTGATCAGACTCCAATTCTTCCAACTGTTGTTCTCAATTTGAATGGCATATGTTGGTTTCAAAAAAGGAGTCACACAACTACTGCACACCAATCCATGGACCTCTTGGGAGCAATGGTAACCAAGTAAGTGGTAACACTTACCTTCTCTCAGGTCTAGGTCTAGAGCCTGAATGGTAATTAGTTAGTAATTACAGAAAGCATATGTACACCGTTTGAGGACTAAGCCATATACCTCATATAATCCTTTTAGTAATGGATATGAATCATAAGAATAAAAAGTCCAAATCTTACCTTTCTGGGCTTAAATGACTATGAAACTGTGTTCTACTGTGTGAATGAAGACATTTTTTTAAAAAAGGATGGGGAGGAAGGCTCCTGGAGAGACAACAGGAATGGTAGAGGGTGGGGAAAAAAAAAAAAAATCAGTTAATGTAGGCGTCTACATCTTTGAACTAAATAGAAAGGTGAGATCCCTAAATTTTATAATCTTCCACAAAAAGCAGCACTTCAGTATTTTCTCAGTGGCACATGCTTATATACATATAAATAATTTCATTTACAGGTCATGTCTCTAGGCTGGGATGGGGACGGTGTTATGCCAAACACACTACATAATTATTTGGTTGTGAACAAATATTACTTTTTTTTTTTCCCCCCTAAATAAGTGAAACTGTAACCAGTAATTATCAATCTTACATTATTGTTCTGGACAACCAAAAAATGTTTTTTGAGAACTCTGCAGTAATTAACTGTATGCATAAAAGTAATCTCAGAAATGATATAGTAGTCTATATTTCTTTATAATACATAGGCAAGGTATTCATTCCAACAGCTTCACCTAGCCAAAGATTTGTGTTATAAGGATTTACAATTAAGATTTACAAGTGCTCCACAGATCTTGTCCCTGTTTGCATTTTGCATGGCTGTCCTGGTTCCGGCTGGGACAGAGTTAACTTTCTTCCCAGTAGCTGGGGAGGGTGTGCTGCGTTTTGGGTTTGGTATAATAGGAGCGTTGATGGCCCATTGATGTTTTGTGTGCTCCTGGGTGGTGCTTGCACCGGGCACTTTTCGGCCTCCCATGCCCTGCCAGGTGCATGGGAAGCTGGCG
>JAYKAV010003216.1:0-10315 GCA_035582835.1 Phoebastria nigripes | reverse complement strand
TTCTCTCCCCCATCCCACCGGAGCGGGGGGGTGAGCGAGCAGCTGCGTGGTGTTTAGGTGCTGCCAGGGTTAAACCACGACAATAGCAAATTTCAAGTACAGCATATTTCTGATTTTGTAAACATATAATATTTGCACTGGCATAAAATAATTTAGCAAATACATGCTATGAAGAGAATTAGTATCTAGTGTTCAGTGAAGTTACTGGATGGCATAGACCTGTTAGACTAGTTTCTATTGTTGAATTTGCAAAAAGATTGGATTGCTCAGGCTGTCTTGTCTGCTAATGTACTTGGTAGATCAATTCACTCATCTAAACTTCATACAGGGATCACTACTGAAATGCCCTGCAAATTAAATCTTCAGATTTGCTAGTTCTCAGCAAGTCATCGATTTTTGGATGACTTTTTTTCAGTTGAGAAGGTCAATTAGGTTCTAAAGCACAATATTGCTTTCAAAGTTTAGAATATGAAAACATCTATTTTAATGGTAACAGTAGGTGGGATCAGTGGATGTCCTATGAACTACATACACAAAACTAATAGTCTTAGTTTATTCTGCTAAAGGGGAATGTGTCGAAGCAGCAGCAGCCTTTTAATTCTAATGGTGTTCCCTGGTGGGGATCTGCTTATCTGTAGCTCAGCCAGTCCCCAAAAGACTGAAGCTGAGCAAAGTTCCATTTGAGTGAAAGCTGGAAAAAGAGAGATTAAGAGGACTGAAGTATTGTTCTTTTTAGCTTGGTTTCATGTTGCAATGACAAGCTGGCTGGTAAAAAGAGTCAGAAAATAGAAGCCTAAAGATAAGTACAAACAACAGTTCAGTAAATCCAAGTGTAAATGTTAGAAAGTCACACTGACTTGCAGCATTAAGCAAAAAGTGTGTTTCTGGGGTATTATTGGGTAGATTTATACACTGTAGCATGCAAATTCTGCAGGGCTGTTTATACATCTTTATAAAGAGTGCTGCAAATGTCCTGGTTCGTGAGGGAATGGTCTAATTAGACCTTGCAGAACATAGAGAAGGCAAATGGACAAACGTAATTTTGGAAAGGCAGACGGATTCAGTGATGGGAGAGTCTGCTTTCCACAAGGAGTTGGGATTCTTCTGCTTTTACTTCTGCTTCATCTTCCACATCTTCTAAGACCTCTATATCCAGGTTATACACAACTCTGTTATGAACTGTGCACCTTTCCACTGACAAAGAGTTCTTGTATCTCTGCAGATCAAGTTTTTGTACTTTGAGAGAGCACAGAAAACGGTACTTGGCAAGAAAATGAATAATCTGGAGAAAAGCTAACTTTCTGAGATACCAATCTTTAACTCTACAATGGTTTCTCTAGGGGAAAAGAAGATAAAACCAGAGTGTACTGTAAAAACAGACTGTATCTTTCACACTATTTCCCTGTTGTTTAATCCTGACCATGAACCCAGAGAACCAGAAGTGTGGAATATAGCTCCTCAGATTTTGGAAATTAGATGGCCCTATCTTATATGTTCAAATACAGATATTTCCAATTTGCTACTAGCACCTTCTTGAAAAACTTGAAATCCTAATAGTTCTAATCACAAATGTTAGCTGCAAAGACAGGGATGTGATGGTTTATAATGTAACATAGATTATTTTCAAGTGAAATTGCTTTTGATCTGAAATTTTATTGTATCTAGGGTTAGTTTTAGGCTTTATTCCAAACACATTGTGGTCTACTATAAGCTACCAGATGTTGTTTTTATCTACTCTCACCTTTCTGTGCCTTCTCAAGGTGCTTGCCTGTATGTTAACCTTGCTTCTAAACTACCAAGATCTCCTGTCTCTACTTTTCACCTACTGATCATGAAGGAAACTGATAACCTTACAGTGACCACCTGTGAAGCGACTGACAGAGAGAAAGAAACTAACTACTAATACAAAAAAGGTGCTTGTTGTTTCCCGTTTATCTCAGTGAAGTGATACCTAGCAGCAAGACTTGCTCTAGAGAATAAAACCCTCTGCTGTGCTCTGGCCACTTGTTTCTTAACCCTTGCGTTTGCTGTAATTCTAAACTGGTATCTGGAAAATGAAGCAAGTTCTACTTTCTCCCTGATCTGAGAGAAAACTGATCTCCAAGAGGATGCTGTGGAAAGCAGAAGAATATGGTATGCCCCTCTGAAGTCATTACCTTATTGCTAATCTGCATTTAATGTCTTTGGTCTCTTCTCTGGCTGTCATATATGCTGCTTGTTTTCTTACCAGGGGATCATGGTGTGCACCATGTTGAGGAAGCCCAAATGCTGCTCTTTGACCATATCTTTTCCTTTTGATGCACTTCGATTTCACAAAACAAACCAAGTAGCTGTCAAGCTATTCCTTGATTTTATGTTGTCTCCCAAGCTTACTTGCTGTTTCTCAGAGTGTGTTTCAAGAGAGATGGGTTTGGAAAAAGCACTGATGTGGAAAGTAGGCCAACAGACACTGCTGTATTTTAATTTATAGTGATTTTTTTAATCCAGATTTGTAAGATTAAAAAGCTTTTGCCATCACATAACTAGATTATGGGAGCTGAAGACTCTAGCTGATTTTTGTGGTTGTTGCCCAGGCTTCACAGAACTGTATAGAAAGAAATGTGTGTAGCGATGGGGGTCGTTAAAAGGCAGCGACTCATACAGGGTCTGTCTCCTGTTTCTGCAGTGACAGAGTATAGTGCCTGGCCAACTCTGCAAGAACACCTAGGCAGAACAGTAGCTTGCTGGCTACTATTCCTGTTGCTCAACGCTGAGAACCCATATGCTTATTGGTTTTGAGTATTTCTGCCTTGGAAATCAGGTGGATACTTCTAGGGGTTTGGGGGATTTTTTTTGTTTGTTTTGGTTTTTTTAAGTTAAAATACTAGGAGACAAACTTCTTTTAAAATTAACCCAATAAAACCAGGTATGTTTAGAAAGCAAAACAATATGTTGTATATCATAACATTCAGTTTTCTGGAGAAGCCTCTTTACAGTCCAACCAATGTCAAACCACTTTAAGAGCAAACTTCGTATTTTAATTTCTTTATAATAATAATCTACTCGTGCACTGAGGAATCATAGATAGAAGACTACTCATGCTATTAACAATATATTAGTGTAAGCTGTTCAGAATGAGGAAATACTAAACAGTGTTCCTGGAGATATGCGTTAACCTCATTTTGAGTGCCTGATGTCATCACTGAAGAACCTGAAACAGTGTCTGTTACTTGCTTTCAGACTGGAAACGGAAAAAGACAACAGTGATTCTGTGGGGAGGGTGTTGGTACAGAAGAACTACTTTTTTATTTATTTCTTGCCTCTTTCAAAGATAATTTCTTCATATTGTTCTCTTTATAGACTTCTTTCATTTTTCATTTCTTGCCCTGAGATAATGGTATCTCAAGTCACAAGCAATCACATTGGCACAATTATAACTGATTTTACTAGATCAGCTATTTCTGTGACACCAGCTATCACTATTTATGGTAAATCTGCCAGCTATTAAAGGTAAAAGAATGGTTCCGGTACTCTTAGTGATGAAGGTAATGAATTTTAGAGGAAGAAATTATAAAAAAAAATATTAATGTGCAATGGTTAGCCCTCAAATTTTCTTCTTGGTATAGAAAAGTTTAATTAACCCTTATCAGTTGCACATAGTGTCAGTGAATACATTTTGTCTTCTGGTGATCTGCAAATTCAGTCTCCAAAAAATGCTATCCTAAGTAGTCCTAGATTTAAGTCTCAGAAATCAAAATAGAGAATATGTTTGTTGGGATGAAATGGCAATGACCAAAATTCAGTGTTGGTATGTAGCAACATTGTTATTGAATCGTAAGTGTGGCCACATTGGTCCACAACGTGTGGCCAGACGTTGGTGACATGGTATGCAACAAAGAATCGCAAGACTGCACTACTGTCATAAGCAAAAGTTTGGTTTCAAAGTTGTATAGATTTAATGAAGGGAATGTTGAACTGTCTGCTTGATAGAGATATAAAGGCAGTCTATTAAGAAGAAAAAAAAAAGGGGGGAAGGGGCGGGAGACAGCAGCAAGTTAGTGTAATTAAGACTCTGGTGACAAAAACCAAGCCACAGATAGAAGATCAAATTAGAGAAGTCAATAGCTCGCGTAAGTTGATGATAACCAGTACCTCCAAACAGTAACATTACAGACAATTTCTAAGTAACTTTGTGTTCTAGTTTGCCTATACATCTTTTTATTCTTCCCATGAAGCTGATGAATGATGATTTGGAAGAAGTGAGATTTGCTTGGTAGCATTACTTGATTGGCCAAATTTCTCTGCTGTCTCTCTGGAATAAACCAGCACATCTCTTAACTAATGGATCTGATAGAGATTCTGACAGTCCAATCAAGAAAGATCAACTGCTGAGAAGAATCCACAATTTAACTAAATAAATACTGGTTCAAATATTAAACTTGACAGAGAATGCTTTTTATTTGGACAAAAGTAAAACTAGCTAATAATTGTGAACTTATGTGTGAAATAATAATACAGAAACTTCACTCGCATATTTTAGTGACATACTGTTCATTCCCTAAACTGTTCCAACTTACTTGAGTTCAAGCTACTTAACCACCAGCTTGTACTACTGTATCCGTGGATACATACAATGTAATCTTGGTCAGGCCATGAAACTTCATTATACTATAAATGATAAAAATAGTCTGTTTTCAGAATATAGGCTAATGAGCTGTTTGTAGAGGTTTGTAGCGCTCCTTCCAGAGGATAGTTGCTTGAAAGTGAAGGCTTGTAGCAGTCAGGCTATCCAGGCAGTCTTGGATACCTTCAGTGTTTCTTGTACTTTTATCACTCCCACCTTTTGTCTTTCTCATGCTTCTTTCAGCAGCTATAGCTACCTTTCTCTTCTCACTTTCCTTTTCAACCTGTTCATTTTTGCTGTCTGACTTGCATTAATCTTCAGTCTGATCTTATGTATTCCTTCTCTCCAACCCAGCTCGATATATTAACATTACTACTTTCAAGGATAGAGACAGATATTCTCATAAGGGTTTTAACACCTACAAGTCTGACCTTTCAAAGTCCATATTATGTTCTGTTTCTTGCCTCTTCACACTTGTGATGCAAAATTCAAGAGTTGCTTCCTTTCCATATTCTCTCTGCTGGAAGCACAACAGTGTGCAAAAATAGAATGATAGCTATGTATAGCTCTAAGTGGCTTATCTGTATTTGTGAATAAAACCAAAACTGCAATATATGTATATTCTTTGAACAATATATTATTTGCCTATGTGCAAACTTTTTTTTAGTCTAGTATAAGTGTTACAAGTTCATTTGATAAATATACATTTTGATGGGATTTGCACTGGTAGAATAAAAGAGTTTAATTATGGTATAGTGTGAACTGCTTGCACAGAAATGGAGGAAATGTTTGGCTGACACTGCAACAAAGATGACTAGAAGGAAGAATAGAGGAGTTGTGTACACAAGTGCACAAAAAGATTTTGTTTTCATTTAAAGCTTTTGATTTTTTTTCACTTAGAATTGTGCTTTTAGTACTTTGTTCGGACATTTTCTAATGCAATATAATACCTCATTCAGTGATTATGTCTGTAAAGGCTTGCAAGGACTTGAAGACTTACTAAAATATATGCATAGATATACCTTCTATTGCAAGCATTTTGTAAAGCTTTTCCTTATCTCTGACTTTCACTTTAAGTACTTCTCTTTGGACTGCTTTATAGCAGGAACTTGTTAACTAGGATTTTTATCATTCTATTGCTAGAGATAGATGCTAGTAAGTTTTAATAAAATACAATTTGTTTTTTTCAGAGTATGAAACTGTCCATCTTTAAAGATATGTATACTTACAGTTCTTTATATTCCTTCAGAAATAGCTATGGAAAAGTGCAGTGGAAAAAATGAAGTATTAAAAATTTCCTACGTTACCGAAGTTAAGTATCTTATTAGTGAAGAACAATGTTTTTAGCGGTCAAGACATGTTCTTGGCTAATGTAATATGTTCAATTTTAGTCTCTATCTTCAGTTCTCTCTCTAGAGTTTATTCACTTCAGTTTTGGGCATTTACAATGCTATCTTTTTGTATTATGGCCTGGGAAATGTGTATTTCAGCCCCATGCCACTTGGACCCCCTTCTGTGGGGATTTAGATACCTCTGTGCAATAAGCTAGTTAGGATGATGTTGGTTCTTAAACTCTCAGTGACATTGTCAGAGGTGAACAGTTTCTTTTGTAATATTTCGCTCAGCCTCTGCTCAAAGTATTATTAATAGGTTAGTAGAAATTAAGCCTAGTAGTACCATTTTAAACAGGAAGGGTTTTCTTTCCTCCATAATATGTTCTAGTTAAGAAAAACCATGACCCTTTTTATATAGAGTTCATTTAGGACCTCCAGCCCATCTTTTCTCACAATGTATGGCATTTTTCTAGATTTTTTTTTTTTTCCTTTTTTTTTAGCTTGCATTCATAGTATAGACCTTTTCTTGTTTTCTTTCCCACTGGAAACTTGATCTTGCAGCTGGCACAGTTCATAGTGAATCAAAACACTGTGTGCAAACTTGTGAATCCTGAGTTCATAGATTGGTATCACTGTTATCTAGTTTGTTTAACTGTAAATGCCTGAGTAACCAAGATATCCCACTGGGACTTGTATATGTTCTGACATCCTCATGGTGGGTGTTGCTGTTTAGGTTTATAGGTAGTGAAGCTGGCTTTATCTGCTTCGTAGCTGGAGGTCAATATAAATAAATAAAAAAACCCACCCACTTGAATCTGAACACTTTCATATTTTGGGTAAGAACTGGATGCACAGCACAGGTTTTCACCTAGTTGCTATCTCAGTAATGAGTAATGACTATAACAAACAGCTTTCACATTGCAAAATACTTACAAACTGAAAAGGAACTTGGGTAAAACACATTTATAAAAAAGAAAAAAAAGTCTTTCATGTAATCCAAACAAGACAGAAGGCAAGAAAAAAAAACACTTTAAATCCTTTTCACAATAACAAAATAAGCCTGTGTAGGAAGGGCCACTCTAAAATACTTGCCATTTACTGCTTTTGATTGTGGTCACAAGATTTAAAATTAATTTTCCCTATGATTCTATTTTGAAAAGCTCATAGCAGGTAAATTTGCTTGATGAATTAAAATACAGATGTGTAGCAAGTGAACAGGTTCACTCGTGTTCACTCTAAGTGGGAAACGATGGCGTTTTGTGGGTTTTCTAGACAATATACACTGTATTTATTGATGTGTGGCTCTCCTCTGATTTTTTGTATATAGTTTCTCACAACTTCATGTGTCAAGTATTCATGGAATTATCAGCTAAAAACCTGTTAGTTTTAAACTAGGGAAACTTAAGACCATAAAGTTTAGAATTGTGTGTGCAAATTGGGTTAAACCACCATGATAAAAGCTTCTGCAATGGTCCTAGTTTCTGAAGAGGCAAAAACAAAATGTGAGAATAGATTTAGCTTTCTTTTTTTTTTTTTAATGCTTTTTAGGCGAGATGAAAGAATTGAAATAACTAAAAATGGAGGAGAAAGTTAACCAGTTTTCAGTGTTAAAATAGTTTGCCCTTTTATTTTAAACTTTATTCTGAAAAGGCTAGGAATGGAGATCTGACTCTTTCTAAACACATTTCTACTAGTTAAAAGTAATTTTATTTTTTCAAAACAGAAGGGTCTACTCAGATCCCCTAGGATCCTAAAGAACTTATTTCATCAAAGTAAATAAGAAGTCCACGTGCAACACTTTCACACAGGAATTATAAATATTCTTATTTCTTTTTATTTTCGCAGTGCATTCACTTGGTTGTCTTGTGTGTTCAAGTTTCCTTTTTATTGTTATATTGATGCTTGGTTTGGTCTTGCAGACTTTTCATAAAATACAGAATTTGAAAAAAGCCTTAGGCAGCATTGAAGCAAATGCCTTGCCCGCTTTCATTGCCATGTCCATGGCAAATTTGCTGAACAAGTTTCAGCAAAGTATGAGCTTATTCCACAACTAGACAGTAATGATAAGAATCTGAATAAGAAACAATAGCACTTAAAATACTGAGGTATTAAATTAATTTCACTTACTGCAGCTGCTACCCAATATGGTAACAGGATTTTAAAAAAACTATTAATTGGATTACAAAAAGAAAATGCATGCTGACTCTAGCTTTTTTATTTCTTCTGGCACTCTGCATGGTCTTGGTTTCTGTTTGGAAAGCTGCAGTTTGAAACTCCCTATCAAACAGAGCTGTCTATCTGAGACATCTTTTATCCGTTAAAAATATTCAAGCGGATAACCCTTTTTGCTCAGAAGGATTTGAAGGGCATTGCTAAGAAAATAGAAATTTCTAAATTTATCTAATTTTATGTTGAACTGAAGCCATATGTCACAAAGATGAAAACATACCATAGTTACTGATATCAGAGCTTTTCCTTTTGCCCCGATTAGGTTAGTTTAAGTAGAGAGAAATGTACTTAATGAATCTATGGAGACAATGATTCACTTGTTTTCCTTTATTTAGATTCAGAACAGAATGGTTTCCTAAGGTACTAGATATCCACTAATCCTAATAAAGTCAGCACCAGCTGCAGGTGTTTCATACTGCTGAAAGTGGGGCCATAATGGTTTTGTGAAAAATATATAGCAAGCCCGTTTAAAAAAATACAGCATAGAACAGTGTTTATCAGATTCTGATAGAGAGACAGCTAGCCAAAAGTCTCATGCAGGCTGGCACAACATTTTAATGAGTTATATTCATCTATCATAATTCTGTGAGCTTCAGAGAAATTACTAAATGAATTACTTTGGTTTGCATGCTTTGCAAAAAGTATTAAAAAATCCAGGAGAAAAATATATTCCACAGCTAAGAATTTAGAAACAAATAGCTTAAGAAATTCTGCTGGTTTCTTGACAAGAAAATGTTTGAGCCTTCCTATTCCACATTTGTATTTAGCAGATGAGGTTCAGTTCTTCACAGTTCCTGTTTGAATTGTGTTTTCTGCTTCAAAAAATAGTACATCCTAGCCTATCAGTGTTACTGTCCATGGCATGTGTTGAATTGCATCTAGACATTTTGCATCTGTAGACATTTGAGGCAAAAACGAGCTTTTGTTTTTCAGTCTACTTTGCTGCACTGATTTGGCAAGCCTAAGAAGAGGAAGCACGTTCTTTCTGTGCATTAACAGTACAGTTTTCTAATTCTCTCTGGAACAGAGTGAAGGGAGTTAAGTTGCATAATGGTCTCTGCAGATGTAACAAAGACCTTCAGGTCTCAGCTCTGAGTCCTCCCTTGCCTGCGATTCTGATGATGCACTTTCCTCTTGGATATTGCAGTGAATGTGAAAAGCTGATGATCCCTTTTAAAGTGAGAGCACCTCTGGTTACACACAAAGTAAGTACTATTGCTGGGGATGGGCAAAAGCAAAGTTATATTACATTTATCTTCTACTTCTGTATTCAACTGAAGGCAGGAATTCTGTTCTTTGTAAGATTTGGCAGAAAGAAGCAAACAGAGCTTCACCTTAGGGCCTCTTTCAAAGAGATAATACCATTTCATAGAGTTGCATGATACCCTATATATCCGGAGAAATAATCAATACCATTAAACACTGACAAATATTTTTACAGCACTTTTTACAGTTAGAATTTTTAGTCAAAAAATTTAATGAAGCATTGCTAAGCTTTCACTATAAGCTTGCTCTCTTACTGTTACTATATATTTCAAATATACAGTATTGACATAGTAACTGCATATGTGGATTTAGAGATGTATGTTCAACACTTGAAAATAAGACCATAAGGAATTTAAAAATATTTTCTAGTTGAATACCTGCCCAAGTAAGGACCAGCTTCGTGCTTTCTGGGTGATAGCTAACCTTTATTTAAAAAAAAAAAAAAAAAAAAAAAAATCCCAACACAAACCCCACAATGATAGCGATTCCACAATCAATCTGTGCAATCTATTGCCTTACTTCATTGTTCTCTCCTTTAGAAATATTTTCCTAATGCCTAACCTGAATCTAAGCTCAAGTATGATCCCTTCCTTTCAGCATCTAATGTGAATGTTGACAAGAATTTGTTTTCTCCTTGTAGCTTTCTCTGTATTTGAAAACTCCTGTGCAGTCCCTTGTCAGACTCTTCAATTCCAAGCTGTCCAGACAGGGACTCTCAGTGCCTGTCTTCATAGCACAGTCAGTTCTTGATTCCTGTGAGCTATAACAACTGTCCTGGTTTCGGCTGGGATAGAGTTAATTTTCTTCCTAGTGCTGTGTTTTGGATTTAGTATGAAAAGAATGTTGATAAGACACTGATGTTTTTAGTTGTTGCTAAGTAGTC
>JAYKAV010003215.1:323076-396213 GCA_035582835.1 Phoebastria nigripes | reverse complement strand
GGTGAGGAATTGGTTGGATGGTCACATCCAGAGGGTAGTGGTCAACAGCTCAATGTCCAGATGGAGATTGGTGACAAGTGGTATCCCTCAGGGGTCTGTATTGGGACCAGTATTTTTTAATAYCTTCATCASTGACACAGACAGTGGGATCGAGTGCACCCTCAGCAAGTTTGCAGATGATGCCAAGCTGAGTGGTGCGGTCGACACGCCTGAGGGAATGGGATGCCATCCAGAGGGACCTAGACAAGCTGGAGAAGTRGGCCCGTGTGAACGTCATGAGGTTCCACAAGGGCAAGTGCAAGGTCCTGCACCTGGGTCAGGGCAACCCCTGGTATCAATACAGGCTGGGGGATGAAGGGATTGAGAGCAGCCCTGCCGAGAAGGACTTGGGGGTACTGGTGRATGAMAAGCTGGACAACRTGCGCTCGCAGCCCAGAAGGCCAACCGTATCCTGGGCTGCATCAAAAGAAGCACGGCCAGCAGGTCGAGGGAGGGGATTCTGCCCCTCTACTCTGCTCTGGTGAGACCCCACCTGGAGTACTGCGTCCAGCTCTGGAATCCTGAGTACAGGAAAGACATGGACCTGTTGGATCGAGTCCAGAGGAGGGCCACAAAAATGATCAGGGGGATGGAACGCCTCTCCTATGAAGAAAGGCTGAAAGAGTTGGGGTTGTTCAGCCTGGAGAAGGCTTCGGGGAGACCTTATTGCAGCCTTTCAGCACTTAAAGGGGGCTTATAAGAAAGATGGGGACAAACTTTTTAGCGGGGTCTGTTGTGACAGGACAAGGGGGAATGATTTTAAACTGAAAGAGGGTAGGTTCAGACTAGATATAARGAAGAAATTTTTTACGYTGAGGGTGGTGAAACACTGGCACAGGTTGCCCAGAGAGGTGGTAGATGCCCCATCCCTGGAAACATTCAAGGTCAGGCTGGAYGAGGCTCTGAGCAACCTGATCTAGTTGACRATGTCCCTGCCTACTGCAGGGGGGTTGAACTAGGTGACTTTAAAAGGTCCCTTCCAATCCAAACTATTCTATGATTCTATGATAATGTGAACGAAACAGAACACAAAATCAAGAAAACAGGGCTTAAATGGGGTCATCTTAATCTGCACTCTCATGTAAGCAAGRAATTGCCTACTACAGCACAGCTAACAGAGGCAGCCAACAGATGCAGCAGTCTCTGGGTTCTGCCTTGGGAGCTTCTGGAGACAAGGTCCAGGAGCATCRGGGAAACACCTGGGAACCCTCTGAGAAACTTGAGGGTGCCTCCTGCTGCCAGGTAAGGTTGAGGTAAGGGGAGCAAAGAGGGTGTTTGCCCGAGGAAGCTCTAGCAGCTTGTGATCAGCTGCCCTTGACCCTGGGAGCCTGGAGCCTGGAGCCTTTGTTGCACCTGCCCCCTAATTAGGGAGGGTTAATCACCCTTTTAGCTGGCGCTCAGGAGCGGTTTCCGTCAATTAGGGTTACCCCTGTCCCGCTGCCTGGCAGACCCATAACCAGTTGCTTATTTTGCCAGCCCCAGTGTATTACGAGCGGCGCGGAGCGTGTGGGCGCCGGTCCCCCCCTGCCGCGCCGTGTGCGCCGTGCGGGAAGGGGCCGCCTCGGCCCGGCTGGGGGGCGAGGGGGGCGCTGAGGGAAGGCGCATCGCCCCGGCGGCGGAGGGGCGTGGGCCGCCTTCGCCCCTTCCCCTCCCCTCGGCAGTCACCGGCGGCCGGACCGCCCAACCCGTCCGTCCCCTCCTCGTCCGCGGAGCCCCTGAGGCCGCCGTCCCACCGCTCCCGCGGTGGCAGACGTCCCGTGCCTCCCTCGTGCCCTCCGCGGCCCGCCCCCCCCGTGCCGCTCGCTCCCTGCCGGCTGCGGGGCTGCCTGGGGCGGGTCCGCTTCAGGCACAAGCAAACCCAGCGCACGCTTTCCCCGGCTTTCCCTTTCCCTGCCCCATGGTTTCTCAGAGACACCAATGCTTCAGCCGGGGTGAGGCGTCCAGGCTTTCTCGAGCCACCGCGSGAGCTACACGCCTTGCACCTCCCACCACCACTGCCTGCAGGCCCGGCAGGCACCCGATCTCCCTCCCCCTCGGTGTCCTTTCTCCAGAAAGGCGTTTCTCCCTAGGACCTGCCCAGGGACAAGTGCTGCAGCAAGTGTTTTGCACCAAGAGGTTATGATCCCAGTGAGAAAGGCCCCTGGATTCTGTAAAGTATAATTTAAAATACTTCTTATTAGAGCTAACAGTATAAAGAAAGAGAATAGTATAGTTAATCTTACATCCCTTTAGATGCTGGGAACCCCAAGCTGTGCTGCGCCGGACAGGCCTCCCATCCACGCGCAGCATACCATGCAGACCCCATCGGTAGGAAGGATTAGCCCATTCTGGTCATTCGAGCTCTTAAARGATTTCTTACAAGAAAACAACTCTATTCATCATTTCTACTGTCAAACAGAGAGGATGTTCACAGGAGAACTTGTTGCTGCACTGTCAGAGAAAGGCAAGGCCACGCAGGTGTGTAATCGCCGGTGCTGAGTGCAAGCTGCCTGCGGGCTCCTCCATTACCATCACCCAGCTGAGTCTGTCCTGCACCGAGGGAGAAGTGCAGCACAGCACAGGCCTGAAGGTGATGCTGTATGTGCAGCGCAGCACAGACCTGGGTCTACGCGGGTTCAGTGTTACRTGGATCACTAATCCTCAATGTGCAATGGTCTTCCAGTCAGGATCACTGCAGGAGCCCATAAAAGTAGTTTGAGATCTCCATCAGTCTGGATACATTTTGAAAGAGCTTCACGTTAAGAGCAGTTGTTCTCTGTAAAGGGGGATTTAGGATATTAGTATGGAGTGTGTTGCTCATGCTGATAAGGTAAAAGTCTGTAAGGAGTCCCTACAGTGACATTTTGACAGTATAGATGGATGGATCAATCAAAGTTTTATTAYTTAAGAGAAAGGGATTGTACGGAGACAGGCTGAATGAAAACCAGTCAGCAAGTTTTAATGTTCAAAATGTTAGTTGGAGCTCAGCTGGAACATGATCGATACCTGTCATGAAGGAGTCTTTGGCCTACCAGGCTGCATCCAGCTTCAAAATGAAAGTATCACTAAAATTTATCTGTCACGCACGGTATCTTCTCCCAGAGGTTCTTAGTTACAAGACATCCTTTGATAACAAGATTGCTATAGTCTGACTACTAATTCCACTAACGTCTATTATAAACTCCAGAACGATACTGAAGTTTATTGAAATTCTCCACTGGCTACATAATAATTGTCTTTATTTATCAACAACAAAAATGTCTGTGTCTTAATTTTCTCCTCCATGGATATTCCTCATTTTAGTGTCCTTGCCATTTCACTAGTTGCTTTGTAAATGTTAATTTCTCTAATGAATGGAGCTGTAGCACAGAGTCACTTGTGTAGTGTTTGGGCTAATTTAAAGCTCTACTGAGATGGTCAGGGGTCAACTCACAGGCTTTGCTGCGGAGCAGACCTCTCTCAGAACTAACCTTATGTCCCCTACCTCCTGCTGTTCCACAGGACCTTGGGATGCTAGCATTGACTTATACAAAGCTCTTCTGCAAACATAGCAAGCAAGCTAATGTCTTCACAAAATAGGAGAAATAAACAAAGAAAKCCAAGAAAAACTTCTCATGGAAAGTTCATGAATCATGCTTACTCCATATAGCAACATTCAAAGCCATTGCTTTCCGAGGAGAGCAAACGTGACCTCTTACTTCATCAGCATTGTGCTCTAAGAAGGATCTTTTTGACTGTTCTGCTGCCCTGGAAGTAAACATGACAGAAATTGTCATTCCCCTTGTCAGTCAGAAGGACCATCTGGCACTACATTAGAACAGTCTTCTATTAAATTCACCAGCATGCTAATTATAGGATGACTAGCGAATGGTTAAACTGCCAGATGCTATGAAGATATATCACTGTCTTTTTACGTGGTTAGGCAACGTTTAATTAAACCTGCAGCTGCTGTATCTGCTTTACCTATGAACATATCTAAATTGCATTCACCTGTGGGAAAGATGGAGCTGCTGTTGTCTTTCAAGAAGAAAAGCAGCTTAAATGCAACTTTGCTGAAACATACAGCATGTATACATGTGATTTAATTACACATGCTGGTAATTGCATCAAAACCAGTTACAGACTCTTCCACTTCAGTTCTCCGGATTGTGCTCCCCGATCCTTGAATAATCTTTTAGCACTCTTGCAAGCTTTGAAAGCTGAGTTGTTTTAAAGGCTTCAACAAAGCCACGTCAGAAATGGCAAGATACAGCCATAGTTAGTAGGATGTCTAACAGATGATCCTGCTACTGCTTTTGATTTTGAAATCCCTGAACACGTGGAAAAAGTCTACAGCCTTTTACTTTTCCTCATTCTAAGGAGTCTTTCATTCAGAAAATACTGAAGAGGCTAAGTGACCTTCCAACATGACGCAATAACCAATACTGGTCCCAGGGTGTTTAGCATTCCCGTGAGGCTGCTTCTTTACCGAAATGCTGAAAGACAGAACCCCACAGTTCTCTCCATTTGGGATGTGGCCTTGGCTGAAGCCTGCAGAGGTTGATTTTCAAAGAGAGTGTAACTCCTTTATTTTTGAAAGTGTTTGTACTTTGCTCTACTTGGTATTGTAAGATCTAGTGATCAGATAYGGAAAAATGGGATTTAGGGATTTAGCTAAAGTCTAGCCTCTGTTCAGTCAAGTTTCCATTACCCTTCGCTTTTTAGTGTTTAGAAACCAGATTTCAGAAGGGTGCTTTATTCCCATTTAGTACTGGGCCCTGTCTGCTTGGGCTTTTCTTAGAGTCCATCCCAAGGCACAACCATTGAGGTGACCAAAGATGCAGGTGGGCAACAAGCCCAGATTCAGCCGCAGAGCTTGAGACCCCCGCGTCAGGAGCTTTGTTGGATGGGCAGCATCCTTGGCTGGACGYGGCCTGTTGCTCTCCATTGATTGCAGAAGGTGCTTCATGCAACTAAAATTGCCTAAATTGTGCTAAATTTTTGCAAAGAGTCCTTGGCATGGTTTTGGCCTGGGCCCACAAGCACTTTTCCAGACAATTCATGAGCACAGGAGTTACTACATGTCAAAGAGCAGTGCCAATAGGCAGACTGGACGTGGCCATGCRTTTTGGAGGGTAAAGGAATTTAATAGTATGAGCGTAGGTCATTTTGTGCCAGTTGACCATTTTGCCACAGCACTGTCAAGAGTAGAAAGAAGTAGGATACTGGGAGGTTATTTAGGAGATACCGGGGACATGGGCTTTAGGGGTCAAAGCGGGAGTTTAGAGCTTCTACAAAGGAAGTCATAGTTTAAATAATTTCACTGTTTTTTAAGTCTGCTTTATTTATAACTTTCTTCTTCCTTTGCTAGCATTCTCTTTAGCCAGTTTTCATCACGTGTGTCTCATTAGGCACATACGGCCTTCCCTCTTGGGGCACAAACACTGACAATGTGATCCACATGATGGTTACCTCAGGGTTAGATGCCGGTAACATGCCTTATGCAGCTTAACAGCTGAAATCCGTGCAGAATATTTGGGAGTGTAAGATACTGGTGCCTCAGGAGCTGTGTTCAGTGCCTCAGAGTCTGCTTGGAGTTTATGGTGTTTGCCTGGGAAAGCAGAGATAATATATCTGTGGTCTTCCCTTGCAGGTTTACTTATTCTCTGTGTTCATTAATTTGGATTAAGAGTGTCATGTCCTCTCACACACTCAGTTTTGTGTGCACAGTAAAGTCCTCGGTGGACTGGGCCTGAAACACCAAGAAATGGCCTCTCTTCAGAAGCTCTAGGACCTAGAAACTGGGAAAAGCACAGCACTTGCAAAGTGTAATACTTGATGGCTCTGGAAATTGTTCCTCTTTTCCTTTTGAAGACATCAAATTTGCTGACTTTCCAGGCACACTGCAGAAGACATTTATGTGAGAGGATTTTCAGAGGAGGTAGAGACATGCTTTCCAGCTGACAACAGAGGTAGATAGCTGGCTGACTGAACTGCTGAGGTTTAACTTAATGGTATTTTTGCATAATTTATTATGGCAGGTCCATAGAGCCTTGGGAAACTATCTTGATGATTTTAATTTTAAATAAATAAATAAATGATGGATCGTTGAACAAACTGGCACTCAATTTCAGGAGATGAACCTGAGGCACATCAAAGGCAAGCTCTCAGTGCCAGAAAACAACTGCAGTTTTACTACTATGCTAAGCTATGCAATTATCTTAAACTGCAACAATCCTGTTGGATTTGCAGGGTGAAATTTAACATCAATCTCCTTACACAAAACAAACAAACAAAATCAGCACTGCATTTTCATATTAATGCAGCACAAGACAGTGCCAGAAGTGAATTATCATCTACGTTCAGAAGCGCYGCTGCTGTGCTGGTTGCCTCACAGATAAATAAAAATGTATATTTGTTGGTCTGAGGAGCTTGTGTCTATACAGCACAATAATGATGTGTTGCGTTTGTGTCACTAAGCTAACTTGGAAGAAACTTTGTCTAAAGCAGTGCTGGTTAAGTCAGAATTTTACCCTGCTGGGGTATGCAGCCCTCCTGCTTTCATTCACTGTTGGCCCCATTTTTCCATCCATTCACCTACCCCTAGGGAAAAAGGACTGYAAGAGCTAACTCTAAGATAGATAAAGGATGATGATGGCAGAAAACTGTCCCCAGGGCTAGAAGACAGGAGACAACAACGACAACAGAGGTGGGTGGCAAAAGCACTGCGAGGAAAAAAACAACAATCCAAAGTGTAACATTCCTTTTAAACCAATGGGGAGAGACAGCAGGCAGCAATGCAACAGAGATTAATGATGGCAAATCAATCAATAAATAAAGAATGATATTGCCATTACATGTCACTCAACAGCATTGATCATTGTCAGAGAGAGCAGAACTTCTCTGGAGTTTCCTTCTCTCTTAGCTGGGCTGGAATCCAGTGGGAGAACAGAGTCAGAGGCAGCTTTCATTTGAAAGACAATYTATTTAGTAGCCAGGCAGAAAATCCTATTAAAAAGAGAGGAATTTCCATGATTGTGCTGCAGTATTCATTTTCAAGTATTCTGCCAAAAAATTAGGATGTTTTGCATAAGATGAAACCATAATTTTGGATGGGACCTTAGGCAGGAGGTGGGGCATGYGCTGAGTTCCCCAGGAGAAGTCCCAGGAGGCGCTTTGACTTGAGAGACATAAGATTCCTTCCCTGCCAGATAGATATATATATAAAATTTTTTTTTTCTGGTTTAAACTAACAGCATCCAATGGGAATGTCTGCTTCCTGGCAGGGAGTGAGTGTGTGCAGTGTTGGATATGATTTGTGTCACTCCCTTTCTGCTCATTTGGTGACACTATCCTGGCTAAAATAAGGTGCTGACTCCTGGTATGCCAGTACTGCTGAATAAACGTGGGGCAGGGAGTGAGCCTGAGCACTGGACTGAATTTTTTCTTTGCTCACGGCTGGCCTGACCACTCCAATGAGCTTTTTCCAAGACAAAGCCCAGGCATGCTTCCAGGGAGAGTTTCTCCCAGCAACCCCTCCCAGAAGGCACCATGGGTGGACTTGACCCTCCCAACATTGACTTAGGTCCTCATGCCACACACTGGTGTGAATAAAACACCCACTCGCAGGTTCATAGCATTCAGAGCTGCAGAGCAAACCTTGGATTATTTCAGACATTTTAAATGAAGAAAAAGAAAAGAAGGAAAAGACACAAGACAAAGACACACCCACACCCACACCCCCCAAATCATGATTCTGTCACTGGAGGGGCACCAGCAGGGTCCCAAAGGGCATCCAGGGAGAGGTTGGAGTGCTACAGAAGGGACATGCTCTGGGCAGCGTGGATGTGAGACAGTCCACGTCACTCAGGGAGAGGGACCAAACCCTCTGGTTTTTTATTTTTAACAGTGTGGACATAGCCTTTGCCGTGTAGCCTTTCAACCTGAGATACTGGAATTCAGACCTTCCTGCAGGTGCCCAGAGAAAAGAGCAAACATCGTTTTCCCATGGAGAACATCAGGTGGGTGTAAATCAGGGCAGCTGCCAGGAGCTGCACATCCCAGGTCAGCACTGGCTCGCAGGCGGAGGCACACTGCCATGCCTGCCCCTAGCCACATCTGGCAGGAGGGTTTTGCAAGAAAAATAGCTGACAGATCTATTAGACCCTTGCCTGCACAACGCGGTAGATGAGAGATCTCATCTGGAAGCTCTCCCCACRGAGAGGCTTTCTGTGTTGCAACATGCAACATGCAGCCGAGCTGGAGGGCTCAGTTTTGCAATGTAAAGTGACCAAACATTTTCACCTTGAGCACCTTGCAGGGCCACAGCATGGCAGAACCCCTACAAATGCTTACCTACACGATCTGTTAGCCTCTCCCATTCTGATTTGTACCTTCCTTTGCACCAGACATGCTGTCAGTTACTGCCATCTCAGCTGCAGGGTGGAAAATTCCAGCCAAAGGGGACATATCTTCTATAAATTGCTTCATTCAATCACAAAGCACTCATATGACCATCTCACAAGATATTTTAACTGGAACAAACCCAGCAAGAATAGTCATGTAGAGATGATGAGGTTTTAACTCTGTAGTGCCATGACCTTTTAGCTGATGGGAAAGTGCCCAGAAAGATTTTCTTGGGAATTGATTTTCCTCTTTAATGTTGCTAATAGCAGATGTTGATAATAAAGATTAACCTAGGTATCTCTAAATAAAAAAGGCATGCTCCTACTGTGGTTCACTTGCAGCAAAACTGATCCAAATACCTTTCTAGATCTAAGGACTACAAGAGAAATACAATATGCAAAATAATTATTATAATCCGTCAAATTCACAGAAAGAAAGCAGAACAACAAACTATTATGATAGTAAATTGAATCATAAAATGGCAATATGCCAAGCTGTGTATCAGCTGGGTCTTTTTACTTGTCTGTTGGCAAAATAAAGACGATTAGGGGAATGACTCATCTGTTGATCGGAAAATCTACTTTAAAGTTGCAAGGAAATTCGAACAACAACGTTTAATAAGCAATGTGCAAAAGCTTCTGCTCACTTACAGCTCTGCTCCCCAGCTTGTAAACTGTGGATGCTCTGGAGCAGCAGAACCAACCCAGTTCTGATGTCAGTCCCTCGTCACCAGGTTGTGTCTGCTTGTGTTTGCCACGGTCCTAATAAGTGGGGTCATATTAGCAACAACAAAAAAATGTGGTGTATTTGCATAGGGGGAAATCCTGTTTCTGCTGTAGCTGTCAGTGACAATTTTATTCCTGGCTGCAGTGCAGTCAGGGTTTTAATCTTTCCTACAAGTCTTTTCTTCTCCTATATGAAGTCTGGATTCCTTGTATACCAAGTTTGGATTCATAACGCATCTGAAGGTGAGGTTTTAAAACTATCCATGGCCACCAAGGTGATGCCTGAGCTGTAGTAAAGGCAGTGGGAAAGATCATGCTGTTCAAACTCAGACTTCAACCCCCCCCACCCCCCGTTACCAGAGCAGCCAGCAGCTCCCTGCCCCGCAGGCATTGGTGGGGGCTCCAAACCATGCAGCAGTTCTGGGCAAAGCCATCAGTGCCAGGGAGCTCCTGGCAAACTGCCCTTCCATCACCTCATCTCCACCCTGGGCTCATTCAGCCCAAGCTGCTGCTTCGTCTGCATCTTGCAAAACCCCGATGTCACCAGACACCTTAGCAAAACTCAAACTTCACTCTGCTCAGCAGTCTGCTCAAGATCTAGGTAACAGGTTTGTATACGTGCTATGTGGTTATGCCTCCACTATGCATAATTGCACTGTGTTGGTGTTTGGCAAGTGCCATCTGGTTTTCATTTTCTTTCACAGTATAATTCATCAGCTCCACCCCCACAGATTTACAGTGCAACTGCCTTTCTGCTTTCAAGACAATTTCAGCTACACTGAGTGTGTTTTGATTTAGTTCAACTGAACCCAGCAGACACTACCATCATATCATTCTCCTTTAAATTAAAAGGAATTTGATTTGCAAATTTTAGCAAGATAGGACTACTCATAAAATCTTAACTGATAAAGTAATAATATACTAAGGAAACAAAAGGACCAACCATAAAATAACTCTGCTCACCAGAATGTAAGAAAATACTCTGGAGAAACATCTTAAGTGCATTAAAACCCATCAAAGCTATATAAGCAATAAGAATAATTGTGAGCAATTAGAAGAGGTGTAGAGAGGAAAACACCTATTGTGGCTCAGTACAGGAAATTATTTATTTAATACTTCTTGTTGTGACTCAAATTACTATTTCTGTTTGCAAAAGACTGGAAGCATCTTTCATTAAAAGCTATTTTTTGAATCTGACACTGTGAGAGGGGACACTGACCTGTTCTGTATGTGTATCTGTGTACAGGCAAGGCAAGAAAAAGAAGATTTAAAGCTAAGAAGGAGCAAAAGATAGAGCTTATTACAGAAGTAACAAAAACAAGTAACTGACAAACCAGGAAGAATGTTTTTATTGTAGGTTCTTGAGACTTCCAGTGAACGTTTTTCTCCCCTCCACTTAAGCACATACACTGGAAACACCATCGGACATAGCTATAAGGAAAACTGTAAAGAGAGAATAAGATCCACAGAAGCAGCCCACCTCTGGTGACATGGATTATTTTCTTTCTCAGTAACACCAAAAGCCCACTTTGCATTGTAATTTTATGTGCTCCTCAGCTATGTTTTAGGGTTCACTTTGCACAACAGTTATTTTCATTGTGTGATATTGTGTGCCAAGGTATTATGAATTACGAACAGGATTACCAGGTTAAAGGGACATTGTCAAAAAACATCACTTTACATGCACATATGCACATTAAAAACCTTGTTAAGTCTACTAACTCAAGCAGGCAAAAACCTAGGAAGTGTCAGAATTAATGCTATCTGTGTTACCCTAAATCTGTCCTTTCCCCACATGCATCATGGCTACAATCTTTAATAACATGATTGCCAATTTATTTTCTCCCCAGGGGCTCCTGTCCTATTCAGTGTCCTCTGCTGGATGCTCCTCCTCCAGCTCCCTGTTCCTTGGACATCTCCAGGCTCACTGCACTGCCAAACATCCACATATTTTCCACTGGAATAACAAGTGGAAATTATCTCATGCAAAGGACATGCCCTTTGCTGAATTTAAAGCCATATTTAGTAGGAAGGCATTAGAGCTTCTCCATGTTTTATAATTCTTCTAAATAAGTGGAAAACAATATACTTTCTTAGAAGTCACTGATTTCAGCAGAAGATAAAGCAAATCCATTGCATGGATGATTTCAGCCTGGATAGTTCAACTGCAGAGGTCAAAAGCAACAAACCAGCATCTTATAAAGGCAAATGTTGAAAACTTTCAGCTTKGTGACATGATTGRCTTTACCTATCACACAGGTCATATTTTCATAAGCCCAACATAGTCCCTGGGAGTTTCTTCAGCAGCCGTGTTGAAGAAGAGGAACAGGACACCAGAGGCTAGGTTCTAACACTTGTCCCCAAGTAAGACACCTGCATAAAACTGGGAGAAGTTGTCCAGGGTTGGTGCTGTCCCCTTGGGGTAGTCCGTGGCTGAGTGGGGTTGCTGCAAAGCAAAGTCACCCGTGTTGGGCACCCGGAGACCTCTCCAGGCTGCGGAGAGGCACCTGTGCTCCCGGCAGGTACGGGAGCAGTGGCCAGCTTCCCATTTTGTTTCATTCCCTTCCTTTGTGGAGTGAGCAGGAAAACAAAAAGTAAAGGACCAACACAAGGCTCCAGGTTTGCTTTCACCCACTTAAAAAACTAAGGCCAGGCAATTGAACCAACTGCAGCAGCTAAAATAGTCTTATCCCATTAACAAGAATGAAGCAACCCAATCCCATTTGTCCCCCAGTTTCTGGGTTGCCAGTGTTGCTTCAATTTTACCCTTCATCCCTCCCCCACTGCGTTTGATTATCTATATAAAAGGCTAATAAATTCTCTGCTGAATTTAAAAAAGCAGCAGCATTTGCATTTTGAACACTTGGCCATTCAGGATTCAGCCCATTTAATTATTACGCTTCAGAGGATGTATCCAGTTTTGCTACTCGCCTCACCGAGGAGGCACGGGCTAGCGAGGGATGAGCAGTGGGATTACCGGCCACTCGGCCTGCTGGTATTTATTTAAATATCACCAATTGCCATTCCTGCTTTGGAGCCTAATCTACACTTCAGATTTGAAACCGCTATCCCAGGGATAGCTCTGTCCTGGCACTAGCTCTTTAAATGTATGCACCGGTGATCACATTTAATTTGACTAGGCTTGCATAAAGCTTTGCCCAAGAAAAAGGATACGTTTCCAGCCTGTCTCATGGACTCACAATTTCATTAAATGCCACTATGGTCTACTTAAATTTTGAATGCTTTGTTTACTTGGATTCACCTCTAACCACATTACAGTGAAAAATAAATCCTTCCACAGGCTAACAAGTATGTTTATAATAAAACTTCTTAGAAGGTGCTCAGAATTTCCTATCTCTTAATTTTTCCAGTTTCCATTATCTGTAATGTGCTTATGTCAAGCTCTCTTGGCAAGGCATAGGCTTTCATCTCATGTATTGTATAGTGCCAAGCACTTTTTCTTTTGAAATAAGTATGGGGTTTGAGATTTTTAGATCAAGCTGCAAATGTTTCTTCTCTGGTAAAGATTTTGGGTCAAGCAGCTATTATTTCTTTCTTATCCCAGATGAAATTTCCCCCAAGCAGAACAGTAAGAACTAAGGTTGTCATAAAATCCATTAAAGCTCATACACTGGAATTAACGCAGTGAGTTAGATGAGTGCAATAGCACTTCTTGGGACACCTGCGCTATCTAATGGATCCCTCACACCAAAGTGAACCTCCTTTTGAAAGCATGGACGTTTCAGGTTGGCTCATTTATCTTACTGAATCATGTATTGCTTTTCTTTTACACCAGCCCATTTCCTTGGCAATGGCCTCCAGGGCAAGGGCTGTCTTTGTTGCATGTATGCACAGTGCAAACACTGCAGGGAACTACTGCTGATATTGGGTGGCTTAGGCAGTTTCATTATAGAAGCATTTGTTACCACTCTTCACTCCCAGCATGCCTGTGACCCAGACTACATCAATAAAAATTAAATAAGAATAACATACATATATATGAATGTTAGATTATGTATACTCCATCTGCTACATACACCTCTCCTGATATATTTATCTATATACATGTGCGTATGTGTTTGTGTTTAGGAGATGCAATACATACAATCTAGGATTTGTAACAGGACTTCTGTTTCTTGAGCAAGTTGAGATTTGCTGGGGGAGGTGATATCCTTTATTATACCTAGTGAGATAGTTGTTAAAAAAAAATTACTCAAGGACTTGCATACCCAAAAGCTCATCTCCCATTTTAAACTGCCACAATTGTGCTAACGAGAGATAACTATTTTTTCCTTGCAAATGTTGCCGTGCTTATGTCTGCAGATCATTATGGGTTTTACAACAGCTGCGTGATTGCTTCCTCCGTTAGAGAAGGAAGGTAGTGCTCAGAGAGCAGCCATCATGACTGAAGGGCCCTCGGGTTTGGTGCAGAACAGGAAGGGCRCAGGGAGAAGCAGACGTGATGCATGAGACCTTACACGACGGCTCCACGGGGCTGCACGGATTTCAAAGCACCTGGCAGCCTTCCTAGGACAGCCTGGTGGCCAGCTCTGCTTTAGAGGTGGCCTCTCCAAGACTGCCAGTGAGTCTGCCTTTTCAGATAAGCTGTGTCTTTCTTTGCAATGGTTGGTTAGGAAAAGAGACTTTTTTAACATAAGCCACTCCAGTGCTGTCAGGGTTTCCTGACTTGAGATCCGTCCTCCTCTCCCGTGCACTGCCGGGGAGCTGTGTGCAGGGATGAGGACCTGTGCGTCGCTAAAAGCTGCGTGGGGATGGAGAAACAGTGACCAGAAAGCAGCAGGCCAGAGAGGAGATAAGTACATGCTGGGGGCTGGGTGTGGCAGCCCTCTGCAGCTGGGTGAGCTCCGGAGGTAGATCCACACAGGGTGGCTGGGGACACAGCTGGCTGGCCATGCCTGCCGTGAGCAGTGGCCATGCAACTTGGCCACATTCAGGAAGGCAGTGGCTGCCGTGTGCACACAGAGACCGCAGGGTATGTAGGCACCGCATGAAGCACTGGGCCCCCTGAGGGGCTTCCTTGTCACCAGCTCATCAGGGTGACCCTCTGCTCCTGGGAGAGCTGGGGGGGGGCCTCCCAAATGGTGCTCTGGTGGGGCAGCTGCGTGCCTGAGCGCTTGGAGCAGGGAGGTGCAGGCGCTGTGAAATAGTTATTTGCTATTAATAGCAACAGCTTGACTCTATTAATAGCAACAGCTTAATTAATAAAAGTTGTTTAATAAATATTGGCTGTGACCTGTGTTTCCTCCTGACTCAATTGTCTATGAGAAAGAAGGAAATTTACAACAAGGAGATTGGGCAGAATGAAAATCAGGAGCTCTCTGCTGGGCCATACATCCCTGTAGGAACACAGGCCAGCATTTTCAAAGGTGCCACCTTAAAAGTTATCCCAAATTTTTTTAATTCCTCCAGTTTGTTATCTGTCTTACAGATGATTCAAACTTTCTCCTGTTTTTGTCTGGTAGCATCATCCATCACAAAGCCCCATTAAGGCACCACCCTGGAGGCATGTCATGGTAACCCTGAGGTATAGTATAATCTCCCACTCTTACAACATTTTTCTAGAGTTTTCATTCCTAAAAGCTCTGAAATTAGACTGGGCATGAAGTAAGGTGCTGCAAGCCTTATTATAGAGCTAGTGTGGAATACACTAGGTAGAGTCACTCTCCCCTCTTTCCTCTGACCTCCACGTCTCCTCCTTAATTCATTAAATAACACATTTCCACTATAAGATTTATACACATGTTGAAGCACATGCCCCTAATATGATGGTATCTTCCTTCCTTTCTCTTTTACAGCATCTCTGTAGGGATAAATATGGGTATTTGCTTGCAGACCAATCACCCACTGCTATGAACATTGCAGCTGGGACATACAAGGAGGCCCCATTTGGGAGCTAACAGTCATCATCTGCCTGCTGGTTCCAGCTACACCCATGCACATGAGAATGAACCAGCACAACCATCAGCATTGTGTCTTGGCTGGAAGTTAGTAAAATATTTGAAGGAGCACCTTCATTTTAATTCCAAGATTTTTCAAGTGCTCTGATCTTTGAACAAAAATTAGCCTACACTTGTGCTACCTCACACTTATGTCAGACCATGGGTGATGATGTGTTACAGAACAATCCCATTATTTTTTTGCAATTTTGTTACCTGATCCAGCAAGTATAGTGCTTTTCATCTCTGGGACAGTAGACAGGTGCCACAGGCAGCCAGGGCATGCACCCTGGGGAGAACATCAAAGCTGACCAGACTGAAGCAAGGGCAACTCCAGCCTCCTTTGCCAAAACTTTTGATTTTTGGTAAGACCAATGAACTGACTTTGGGACTATTCAAAAAGTACTTTCAACACTAAAACCTTAGGATATTTGCAAACGCTTACCTTCCTTTCAAGTTAACTTCTCCTGCATAATAGACACCACATGTCTCTGCCCATCTTTATTCTCCACCCCACCTTTGCACACCAGCAGCAGACTGTACATCCTCACCAAGTTCTGAAGCCAAACTAGTTCAGAGCAGCAGCTATAGGGAAAAAGGCACATTCACGTAGATGCCTTAAATGATGAAATGCTGATGATACCGAACACGGTAGCTGGATACAGTCAAGGATTTTTAACAGACTCTTCTTGCCCTTCTCTCTACTATTTCTAGTTCCACTGTAGCCTGCCTGAGATTAGAAGGGGGAAGAAGAGCCAAAATTGCCTGCAGTATTCAAAATGAGCATGTACCAGGAATTCACATAATTACATTGCAATGCTTTCTATTTGATCATCTGGTACTTTCCCAGTACCTCCCATTATTCTCTTTGTTTTCTGACTGCTGCTGAGTTTGGAAGCCGGTATTTTCATAGAACCATCTTTACGAGCCTGGGATCATTTCCTAAATGGCAAAATATATCAAAGCTATCATTGTATATATAAAATTAGACTTCTTTTTACTAATTGTACCTGATTTTATATTTATCAATGTTATATTCCATTTGCCATTTTATTGCCCAGTCATTCAATCTCATGATACCCTTTTGAAACTCTGTGCAGCTTTTGTCTTTACTAGCCTGAGTAGCTTGGTGTTGTCAGTAAATTCTGTCCCTGACTTCCCAAGTCCATTTCCAGATCATTTATCAATATATTGAACAGCACAGAACTAGTTTTTAATATACTTCCTTTATAATCTTTTAATTAGTAATCCATAATTATCCCTTCTTTCTTATTCCACACAATTTCTTTATGGACACTTGTCAGGAGATGCTGTTGAAAGCCTTTTGAAAATTTAAGCAAACTTTATTAGCCAGATCATCCTGACATACATGCTCAGAGATTCTTCCAAAGACCTGTAATAGATTTCATGGTTGTATATCCAATACATCTATTTTTTCATTATGGTTTATGTCAATTGGCAAGGTACAGCCATCAATTCTATTGGATCGCTCCAGAATTCTCACCCACAGGTGTGGGTTTGTTTTTTTTTTTTTTCTTTCTTTAAACCATATTTGCCATTTTTTCTTTCCTCTGGCACTAAGGCAGTTCTAAGCAAAAGTTAGTATTTCAGAAGTCTTCTGAAAATACTGAATGACCTTAATGAAATGAACACCTGATAGCAACTTATCAGTTTGTTTTAATAAGCCATTTACTGACACTTCAATTTCAGCCAGATCTTGCGATTAATACCCTGTCAAAAAATGTTAACAGCATGGAAAGTTTGCTAAGGATTTCAAGAGCAAGCACAGATAAAAAACCCAGTATCTATTCTGGTCTATTCTTCCAGAAGGGTTCCTTTACACCTTGACCACCTAGTCACCCAAACCCTTTGACAACTGTCAGAGACAGTACTGCACTGAGAGCTAGGAGCAGAAACAAATTCAGCCACATCAAATAATGGGGAGATAGTATTASTCCTGTACAGCACACAGATCGGTTTAGTGCTGGCAGTTCTAATACCCAGACTTCCTGTCACACAGTGAACATTCTTTTGGATTTGTTTGTTTTTAATAATAAATTCTATGAAA
Source organism: Phoebastria nigripes (assembly GCA_035582835.1). Taxonomy (NCBI): domain Eukaryota; kingdom Metazoa; phylum Chordata; class Aves; order Procellariiformes; family Diomedeidae; genus Phoebastria; species Phoebastria nigripes. Next base: position 379,060 of record JAYKAV010003215.1, on the reverse strand, counting down.
ACATTTTGAAATTAAAGCCTTACCAGTTTTCCACTGCAAGGCAAGTTTTCTGATCTATACAGTTTAGACAAGGAGTGGAGCAAGAGATGACTCAGTCATCAGCTGTAAACGATGCCATGGGGGATAAGAAAAAAATTTCCCATATTAGACAGATCTCTAAGCTAGCTGAAAACAGAAAACATGAGGTTGAAGACAAACAAATCCAGACTAAATGTAAAGCCTTCCCTTTATAACGATGTTTATTGACTACTAGGAAGGATTAAAATATATAGACCTTAGTTATTCAAGAGTTGGATTTCTTAAGTCTTAAATTTGTTTGTAAGAGATCCCATCATTGCTCAGACAGAATTAATATGTTCATTCCTGATGTAACTGGGCAAAGTTTTTTACCTCTGTTTTGCAGATTCAGTTACACAATCATATTTGGTTTCCTCAGCCTCAAAACATGATCTTATGATAAAGTATGTCTATTCATATCTCATTTGTATCAGTGTTACTTTGGCTTTAATGCAGTAACAAATCATCCTGTGTGCATAAATTAATATGCTCCTACTTTCAAATTTCATACAAGCAACATGACTTTGATGCTTCATGAACACTGAAAGACTCAAATATTTTGAATCATTTACCTGAAGAAAAGTCCATGTTCAAACTTTTTGATGGCAACTGCTGGCAAATACAATTTTTGCAGATGCAATCCCCAAAGAAGTAGAATAAAATAATACAAAATCAGAGCAAGGTTTTTAGACAAAGGCTGAGAAAGGAGAGGTAGAATAAAATTGGTGAATCAGATCCAGTAAGCTTAGATCTAATCTCACTCAGGGTCACCTCTGTAGGGAAATATACTGGCATTACTCTTTTGGTATAATTATGCTGCTACAGTTATACTATCATAAATTATTATGTTTCCAAAGCAATATATCAGGAGTAATTCCATTTAAATCAGTGACATAAGGAATAGAAGAATTAATTCACCATACCCAATTGTCTCTGGACACTGAATTACTGATCTTTTTTCTAGGAAAAACATTGGAAATAAATAAAAGATGGACATAAATCCAGTAGTAATAAGCCAAAATGACTATAATACAATTATCTGCTTATGTTTAAAACAAGCTATTTTGAAAAGAGAAAGGAAGTCTGGAGCAATTCATTATCTTTGTTGACTTACTCCAAATGTTCAGAAATTACCCGCTGTTTACCTTTGCTAGTATACAGCTACACTGAGTATGCCAAGCATGAGCAGGGGTTTGGTGCCCTCTTATGTTTTGTACAAGCAACTTCAGTGATTGCAAACACTTCTTGGTGATAGATCACTTGTGAAGGCTTCTCAGGGTACAAATTGTTAAGAAAGTAAGTGTCAACTAAGATAACTAACTACTTAATGCTTCAAAAAGGTTAATAACCACTTTAAGGTGGTGAACTTACTAACAGTAATGAGCAGACCCACAGACATTCCGGTGCACCTTCCCCCTCAGCTTTTATTGAGACAGCTGAGCCTCACTAAACTGATCTCATATGGCACAAACCTGATTCAGGCTTCCTTTGTTTTGGCCAGACAGATATTGTTAATCAATTGCTGACTACGATAACACAAAAAAAAAAGGCTAGTTAGCATCACAGAAAAATCARGATGGAGTGTATTAATAGACCTGGTCTTACCTCCTGGGAATGTCATCCAGTTAACAATCTAGGTACTTACCCAAAGAAAAGGATCAATTTAAAAAAAAAAAAGTCTGCAAAGTTGGAGAGTTGGATACATCAAAACATGGAATATTCCTACTTCCTTTACTTGGATACTCCAGTGATTACTTCTCACACTTAAAAGTTGACACCTATTAACTAAAATTAGGTTTTTGGGGGGTTCTAGCAATCACCTTACGTTTTCTTTCTTGTCTACTTAATGCTGTAGTATGTTATTTTTCTTCTTGTGCAAGTATTTCTAACCGATAGAGAAGTCCCTTCTTGATCTTCTAAAACCTAAACAGATTGCTCAGTAAATCTTTTCTGGAAATAAACCTGATTCTATATTAAGAAGTGTTCTGTTAGGTTGGTTTTAATTTCCCTATTAGCGTCAAAAGGGTATACAGTTTAAATATTTTTTTTATACTTGGCACTTATGTAACTCATCATCCCATTTCACTAATTACTCAGAGGAAAACATCTGGGAGAGATTTATGTGCCTTTTTTTGATACATCAATTAGAATGCATAAGAGATGGGCCACAGAAATAATAATGTATAAAGATAACATGGAATTTTAGATTACATTTGAATGTTGGTATCAGAAATTATTAAATACCATTAAAGTGCTGAGGACCCCATATTTAGAAAAGTAATCTATTGCAATGGAATATATTGATATTAGTACAAAAATAAAGCACCCAAGCCTTTCATAATGGGAAATTCTCCATTTATTTTATCAAATTATCCTACTATGCAATTTTTCAGAAATCAGTTTCAAGATGATACATAAGAAAACCTTCAGAGAATTAGCAAGTTAGTGTACAAATCAATCATTTTCTCAGTCTGGCCATAGATGCAGAGGTAAAAAGGAGTCTAAGCACCTCATACTAGTTAATAATGAGCATCCCTTCTTATCACAGATACCCACATGCCTAGAGGCAAGGCACATTTTGGCACCATGGCCTACCTCAGTAAAGCCAGACAAAACTGGATGAATGCTCCCCATTTCTAGGGGCTGCAAAAGCCCATGCAAAAAGAGCGTTGAGAGCAGATCCACGCAGCAAACAGAACCTTGTTGAAATAACTTATTCGTCAACATCCAAAAGTGCACTACTCCTTTACTGAACACAGAAGCATGTTCCCAGAGAGCTTCAAGTCCAGTTTCAAATGGATGTGACAAAGCAAAAATAAATAAGGAGAGGATGTGGTGAGGAAGGATGGACATGCCTGGACCCCTTACACCACCAAGATACACTCAAATATGGTTAATGATATTACAGTAATATTTTTAAAAAGAAATCCACCTTGTGTAGGTGAGAAATAACTAAATTGCACACAGAGCAGAGATCCCTGAGCTAGTGGAGACCTAGTGAGAAAATCCACACAACACACTGCAAAGCAGTGTGGACCTATCCATCTAGGTCTAGAGGAAGTACTGCTACTTTTTCAGCTAACAAATATTGCTTACTAGCTCCCATTCAAGACCATGTGACTGATGGATCATATTTGCTAGTGCATAACCCTGAAGTTCTCGTTCTAAGGCTTGCATGAGGGCAGCCAGGTTAGATCTGCTTTTGTTATTGTGGATGTAGCCAACAACAATGAAGCATTCATATTTAGTGCATTAATCTCAAATAGAACTGAAATCAGGCCATCAGGCTCCACAGCCGAGTTACTTCCTACAGAACATATGAATATGACTTTTCTGGACAGTTTTCCCATCTGCTGACCCAGAAATTTGTGATCATAGGTTGAAACCTGCCAAATTAGGATGCATTTGCTTTTGATAACATTCACTGAAGTGGATATTTCCCATCAGAATAATTCCATTTCCCATATTCCCTTTCTAAGGAAGTTGAAAAAAAATTGCTTCTCTTAGCTGAAAATTAGCATTAAAATAGTCCACACAGTAGAGTAAGTGTGTGGAAACAGGAAAAATCCTCCCAAATGTTTTGAAGAGCTAGTAGCTAAATATGGAATGTGGGTCCACAGCTTTACAGAGGTAATCAGTTATTCACAGTCTCATTTCTGCCATGCCATTTTCCCCATCCCATTTTCCTATACCCATTTCCCCCTGTGCTATAAAGTGAACTAACTTAAAATCTTGTAGCAACTTGTAAAGAAAACGGAACCACTCTAGACTGGGAGTGGAAAGAGACAGCATTTTTTAGGACAGAGCTTGGAGACATCTGCCAGGATATAGTGTAAGAAACTTAACTCTAGACATTAATGGAGTTGATGAAGTCTAAGTGCTGGATATAAAACAGTTAAAAATCCCCAAATCAAAACAGATGCACTGTGTTAACTGACAGAGCTTCAATGAAATTAGGAGCAAATCATGTGTCTCCCAGTCCCTAATGCTGATTACGACTTTCCTAGCAAATTGCAATTTGTTTATCTTGAGGAACTTAAATGAGTTGAACTTCAATATGTTCCACTATGAAATCTTATGGAACAGAAAACTCATGCTGATATAAATCAAATCAGGTTAAGAATTGATTTAGTTAAGACTCAGTACTTGGCTGCTGTGCACATACTTTTAATTTAGTTTGAAGTGCCTGATATCAATTTAACTTAAGCTTATTACAGACTTTACCACTTTAGCTAGAGCTGAAAACTTGGATTTCAATGCTTATGTCATTAACCACCTAAGGCAGATGCCAGTATCAGCACTGACACCAGTAATCCAGCAGCATCTTATTCAACATTATAATGCATCTCTGTATTTAGTGTTGGGCAGTATCAGCACAACGATTCCAAAAAACAAGTGAAGAAACATTAAAATGAGGTGCTCACTTCCCAGGAATCATTTATACATGTCTTTCAGACAGTTCTGACCTTCATTTAACAACACACACAGGCTAAGTAGAGGATCCCCAAGATGACCCTATACATTTAAGAACAGCAGCTGTGTTTGTAAGGTTTTATATAATAAAATTAAGATGCTTATCAAAGTCATTTTACAATTGCCAGCAACAAAAGCAAAAGCCACCATAGCATTACTAAAATGAGTAACAGCTCAAGACCAAGTACTGGTCCAGGACTGCAGAACAGCTAGGACAGATTCTTAGCTCTACAGTTCTGGGAGCACAATGTTCTGTGCTTGTCTAAGGGAACACAAGCTACAGAAAACTCAAGGAAATGTGGTCATAGGTCTTATATGTCACACAGCTTGTGCCACGGCAGTTGTGGGAAACCATCAGCCTAAGGGTATGTATTTTTGTACTTGCTGAGCTCCAATCTCTGCAACATAGACTGCTCCACTCTTCATGTCTACATCCACAAGGTGTGGTTTGGTTTCATCTGCCAGCTGGACTGTGTTGACCATAACACAGTCCCCAATAGAGCCAACCGGTGGTGCCACCAAGATTGCTAACCGGTTGATATTCAGCTGAGCTACAATCAGGTATTTGTAATTGGCAGTAAATCTGTGAAAGACAGAAATATACTTTTGAATTATGAACTCCATATGACATCTCATTTTAACACAACCATGCACTTTAAAACAAACAAAACCTCCTTAACAGTCAAGGTTTTGAAGGCTACAACAGACTAAATGCAGTGAAACATTGAGAATTAACTTGTAAGCCTTGCTCTACATTTTGGTGCTCCTTGAGACAGATTATGCTACAGAAAACTCATTCAAGACAATCTCTCTTCCTGTAAAAGCTGCAACAGTAAGGTCAACAACACACAACAACTTTAAAATGAAGTTCCTAATCCTGCACTCAAATCCATGGGGCTTGTTATAAAGTCAGGATTTCCCTGTCAAGATACAACTGTGCAGATCTTTGCATATGATTAGGGCCCAACACCCTATTAGTTAAACTGGTTAACTCCTTGTCATCTGGCATTAGATACCAACATTTTAATTCACCAATAAGAGTACACCTTATTTATGTAATTGCATGCTTCTAGAAGAACTGTTCAACAATACCTGACAGAATAGGGTCCGTCTTCTGAAAAACAGCTGCTCCAAGACCCAAGCCACTCCCCTGTGACTTTATCAAAAACTTGGATTCTTTTATTGTCTCTGTCTGCAACCCATACCTGTTAAGAACAAAAATCATGGCTGTTCACAAACAGAACAAATGAAATGCATTAGTTTCTTACATGAGCAAAGTATTCTGTAGTAAAAAAGTAACCTACACCTTGGAAGAATGTACCCACATTCAAAACTAAGTAAGTAGATAGAACTTCCAGATATAAAACAAAACCGCCACTTAGCTAAGATACACAAATTATTTTATACTACTTTAACAGAGAAATCAGTGCCTTCTCTTCATTTTTTCCCTATGATATGGATATATTTAGGATTTTTGCCCCCTGCAGTGAGGACATATTCCCACCTATTTACTTCTAAAGATACTGGTCTGTCACCTGCTAACAATTTGTTTTTCAACAGTAGTCTCATTTCATGATCCAGGTCTATGATGACTGCGTCTGCAAAGACTCTGATATGCCTAATACTACTATAAATATTGAGCAACTTAAGCACTAAGAGCATTTTCAGCATGTTTTGTTTAATCAGTTTTGTGGCGCTTATCTCTGTTCCACCCTGTGCTAACTGGGTTCACAAACACTGCAAGCTAGCAATACCATTAGACAGTTCCAGTGAAGGCCTCTCTTGTATTACAATCATTGACATTTTAGCTGTTGACAACATATCAGTCTGATAAGTAAACTTCATGACTTTTCTGGGGATATCACTCGAAAGGGAGCAATCAAGTTGACCTGAGATCTTTCATCACTATTTTTGAATGAAACATTACTACAGCAGTCTCTTAGCTTCCTTAGGAATTGACAATTATTTCTAACCTAGGCTGATGATCAACACCACGTTGGCAATAAAATCATAGCCCATCGCAATTGCTGTCTTTGAATGTATATACTCATGGTTACCCTTCAACACAAAGCGGCCATGTCCCTCCTCTTCTCCCTCCTACCCTGCCAGTTTTGGCAGAGAAGTGATTTTTATATACGATTCTTACTCTGGTTCAGACAGCATCAGCAGAATTAGCTCAAACCAGTGATTTAAGATGTTTTAGTCAAGTAATCTTATTTTCCCTGAAACAGATTAAGGAGCAACCGCACAATTCCTCTATAGGAGCCAGCAGGGCAAAAGCCAGACTACGATTAACACCTGGCAGAAGTAGACTCTTGAATGCCTTGAGCTCCATGTAGAAAAGGACCGATGTTCACAACCTAGCCAGAGCCTTACTATCATCTTAAGCTTATTTGGAATTTCCAAATATGAAATTAAAGTCCCCTGAAGAAACTTAAGCGCTTGGGTAGATAGTTATTACAGAACATAATTCTCCTGTACTCTCACAATGGCAACCTGTTAGAAACTCCAGGAGAAACAGTCTGTTGTTGTATTGACATTGACAATGTCACCGGTCAGAACCCTTGTGTTAACCTTGCAGCCAGCTACTTTGGTAGGATCAGCAGTGTGAAACTTCAGCTTATGACCGCTATCACGCTGAAAAATGTAACCCACATAAAATGACCCAGATCACAACAGTTCAGTTAAAAAAGAAATACAACTTGTTTTGTTCAAATACATGTAAACAAATGTGTTGGAAGATGAAAAAAATTTCTCCCTTTATTCTTTACCCGTCCAAAAGGATCCACTGTTACACTGTGAGGAATCTTGAACTGACCAATGCCAGTCCCATTTGTTCCAGTCAGCCATATCTCTTTGTAATCTAAACAGTGAGCACCATGAAAAAGAAAAGTAAAAAAATCACAGTAAGAAAACAACAAATAAAACAGCTTTAAGTCATTCTCTTGCAAACTTACTTTGATTAATTTTTAAAAGCTGGAATTTCTAAACCCAGGCTTTTTAAACACAGTACTCCTGATACAGAAACCCAAGAAATACTGAACTACTAGAGGAACTACTGGATTGTTATTCGTGGTTTCGGGATTATGGTTAACAAAATGTGGCCACCAGTACACAAAAGCCATAGTCCAAGGCTCTGTTAAGCACTGTATTAAAAAAAAAAAAAAACAAAAAAAACCAAAACAAAAACAGTTGGCTGATTATGATATTCGTTTACTAAATTGATTTTTTACATTTGTTACCTGCAGTTTTGAGTTTTAACAATTTACCATTTTGCAAACTAGATATTAGCAAACCAACTGTTTTATGATAGCGCAAAGGAGAAACAGTAGCTGCTCCACTTTTCCCCAACTGCAGACATGTGCAGACTCCTCACTCACAGCCCTAACCAACACTGACCATCTAACTGGGGAATATGAGCAAGCTAATTAGAATCACGGAATAATTTAAGTATAAAAGATCTCCAGGCACCATCGGGTCCAACCTGCTTCTCAAAGCAGGACTAGCCTTGATAACAAATCCAACTCTGAAGTTAGATCAGGTCGTTCATAACTCATCAAGTTTCGAGCATCTCCAAGAGTGGAGACTGCACACCCCCTCTGGGCAAACTATTCACTGATCACCCTCACTGTGAATCTTTCCCTCCGAAAATTGAACTGGAATTCCCCCCTCTTGCATTTTTTTCTCAGTGTTCCTCGTTCTTCACTATGCATCTCCAAGAAATATGTGGCTCTGTCTTCTCCATACCTTCCCATTACTGACTTGAAGACAGTGATAAGAATCCTCCTCAGCCTTCTCTCTTGAAGACTGAACAAACTCACTCTCTCAGCCTCTTGTCATAAATGATTAGGGGATTTCTCCTGAAGTGACAAGCAGTAAAACAGGACCTGATCCAACAAAGTCTTCCAACTAATGTTAAATGACAGCTCTACCTAGTCCTTGCTTAAAAGTATTCTCAAGCTGTGTTACTTAAAATTCAATCTTCAATGGTCAACTACTGCGGAAGTTCATTTTTCCATACCGTTGGATAGTTTGAGCAATCTGTTATTCATTCCTCCATCTCCATCCACAACATAGATATCTCCACTTTCCTCTACAAAGATCTCTGCTGGTTGATCAAATTGTAGGGGAATCAAACTTGAACCAGCATTACCTGGTGTGCCCAAGATCTGCATAAGTTTACCTGAAGGGCTATACTGTTTCACGGTGTGCCCATATTTCCCTGAATTAAGAAAAAAAAGTGGAAAAACATCTTAAAACATAATGTTAAGTATTACAACTGATTACAAAGATTAAAAAAGAAAATCTCCTGATACTCACAAGTGATATTAATAGATCAAACAGACAAAATTCTATAGTGAGAATATGACTGTGGGTTAGTAAATCCATAGGCTACAACAATATTCATCCATTGTATTAGGGCCACCAAACCTAGGACAGAAGATAAGTCTAGCCAGAAGATTTTTTTTTTCCCCTGATACTTCTCCTGGAAAGAAAAAAACCAAAACAAAAAACCAAAAAAACCAAACCAAACAAACTTGCTTACTAAGTTCAGAAGCTATAAGCAGACACACAGCACAACTCATGAACCTTCAGAGTATTTTGTGCAGCACCTGAGAAGTTTGTTCATGGCAAGAAAAGCACAAATATGTCTCAGAATTGTTTGAGAGACTTAAATAAATTAGTTGTTTAAAGTAATATCTGCAATATTAGCATTTTCTTCCCCACCTAATACTTCTCATATCACCACCATGCATACCTGTTCCTACATCTGTGATCCATACTGAACTATCTGTTGCAGTGTTCAATACAAAGATACCATGCGGCATTTCAACTGTATTATTCCAGGAGTAAAGAAAATAGCCTTCCTCTGAGAATACAAGTACCTTTGGTACATTATCTCCCCTCTGAAAAGGCAAAAAAAAAAAGTCTATTAAGAAAACATATTAAGTAATAATATTTTTGAAAATTCCTCCTTGTAAGATCTTTGCAATGTTTCATGAATCATGAGTCTCTCCTGAGACTGTCTGCTACATCTCATTTTTTCCAGCTAGAAGAGAGAGAGAAGGGTCTAAGTTTAGCATGCAAAACCTTCCACTCATTCTAGACTTTCAACTTAAATCATGTAAAGTCCAATTTTCAGAGCAGCCAAGCTCCTGCAGCTATCTTGGTCTTCATTTTCAATTATGTTTTTATGTTCTTGCTGAAAAATATGCCAAGCATAACACAGGCATGAAAAACCRTAACTCTACTTATTAGCTGCACGGCACTCAAGTACTCATACTGTGCTTTATAATTAAATCCCACCACTTTCAATGGAGAGAATGTCTTAACCGTGACCTAGAGATACCAATGCATGGAACTGGGTAAAGCAAATAATTGAACTCCAATTACTGTAACTGGCTGAAAGAGCTGCGTGTTTTTGATTTCMTGGGACAAAGGCTGAAAGAGTGGAAGGGGACTAGTCAGTTGCCCCAGACTAACAGTCAGAGAAGAAGCTACTGTAACTCAGTTAAGTTGGATCATGCACTCATGTCACAGAAATTTAACGCTTTTAAAAGCACAAGCAAGTACGGTCCCAGAACTGCTTTAAAAAATGGATATAGCAGAGATATCTATACTTATATTTTCACTAATTTTGATACAATAATTATTCATATATATATATACACATACACACGCATATATATCTCTTAATCTAAACTAGACTCTAAATTAAAGGCAAAAATACACTAGGTTAACAAGGAGAGAAATATAGTATTCTCACTCACTTGTCCCACATAGACCAAACCGTGAAGAGAGTCAACAGCGACACAAAATGTTTGACCAGTGAAGTATTCTGGAATTTTAGGCCAGCCTATGTCCAGCTTGTACAYCTGTTGCTGTCCCTTCCATGGAGAGGAGTAATCAAATGCTTTTAAAACCTGAAAATACAAAAATAAATATCGATTAGTAGTTAAATCCCACGATGGTGGAATCAGAAGAACCAGCAGTAGAAAGTAACTTTGTACTGAAGCATCGTAAATTGATTTATTCAATTTAAATTAAGAAGATAGATAAACAGAAATAGGCTTGTAGCCAGGGTTTTGGACTGCAAATGGGAAAATTTCGACAAACTGGAAATTAGCTAATGAAGTCCTTCGGATTGGGGAGCTCTGGAATTAGAAGGCAAAAAACACACCTTGAAATTTCTTACATCGAAGTTGTTATTACTATCTGTAAATCACACTCCAAAATGAGGAAAATAGTAGAGAAGGTTCCAAATGCAACCGAATCAATAACCACTTCAAGAAGATAGGAAAATAAGAAAAATAAAAATCACAATAAAGGGAAAATGCAGGTCAAGAAAAAAAACTACATCTTAGAAATGGGGAAGTGTAAGATACCAGGAACAGCAAAACTCAGGTCAATGTATACGTTTTAAAGGATAATGAAAAAAAAAWAATCTTCCACCTTTTTGTTCTATTTTTCCAGCAGCAGAATGGAAGCTAAGCACAGCTGTGCAGCGGCAAGTACTGGATGGAGTTCTAAACACTGAAACGGAAAGATCGGGCTAGAACTAAGAAGGAACAAGTGGTGACCCTGAAGGACCAGGACCATTTAACACTTCTGTTAACTGCCTTGCCAGAAGTAGGGGTAAGTCGATGACAGAGAACTACGAACAGCTTAAGAAAGACTAGACTATCACGAAGGAAAACCGAGAGTAATTAAGCAGGGAGAAAATCCGACAGTAAGAAATGCGAAGTTATTCACCCACGGATTATGAAGTTTTTCCTCGTTTAAGCGGAGCATATTGCTTGGAAACCCCTGAAAAAGAATCACCCAGGGTACGCATTTATCCCAGAAGGGCTCTCAAGTCACATAAACAAGCCTCCCCCTAAAACGACGTAAGCCAGAAGAGGCGCGGGAAGGCACCAGGACGAAGCGGGGCCCGCGGCCCTGCCCCCACCCCTGCGCTCCGGCGGGTCCCCGCGCAGACCGGGGACAGGCGGGCGCTGTGGCCCCGCCGCCCCCGGGCGCGCTCCTCCCGGCCGGCCGCCAGCCCCCTCCCCCGGTATTTGCCTTCGGGCAAGAAGCCGTAACSGGAGGGCTTGCACGCAGCTCGGCCGCCGGGCTGGCCGCTGCCGCTGCCCGGGACGGCTCCTGCGCTTCGCCCCCTCCCTCCCTCCGGTCGCGCGCCCCGGCCGCCGCCCACCTGCGAGCCCCAGAGCAGGGCCAGCAGGGCCAGCAGGGCTCCGGCCATCACTAGCCACAGCCCCGGCGGCCGCTTCTGCCTCATGGAGGCCGGGACGGGGAGGGGCCGCCGCGCGGGCGGGCCGCGTTGCCATGGCAGCCACGTGACTGACCCCCCTCCCGCCACCGGGCGGCCCAGGAGAGAGGGGGCCTCGTCCTCCTACGCTGCTGCTCCCAGCGCCGGGCTGTCCGAAACCGTGTCGGCTCCCAACCGAGCGGCAGCAGCGCAGAGGCAGGCCAGAGAGGCCGCGGTGAGGCCCCGCGGAAGCGCTCAGCTCTCGGGAGCTAGAAGAGGGGCGAGTCCGGCTCGAGTTTCCGCCACTTCTGAGCAGGCGTCGTTGTTGTCGACCAGCATAGAAAGGGGCCTTCGCCTCCGCGCTCTGATGTCATAGGAGCGCGACGGCGGAGAGACAGGACCGGCGGAGCGGGGTGCTTCGTTGGTGGCTCCGGGCTGCGCGCCGCGCCCTCGCTTCCCGGGCTACCTCGGCCCGCTGCCCCGCCTTCCTCGGCTGCCGCTCGGAAGCGCCTCGGCCTCTGACYGCCAGGATCAAAGGGTGGCGGCGCAGCGAGCTATGGGGTGTGGGGGCGCCCCGCAGGCGGGCGCGGGCCGGCCGGGCCTCGGTGCCGCGTGCTGAGGGGAGCGGCGCTGCGGGGTCGTTGCGCGGCCGCTCCGAGGGGCCGCGACTGCCGCCCCCTTCCTGCTGCTGCCTCGGTCTCTCTGCCCCGCGCCCTTCCGCCTCCTTCGCCTGTGAGAACAGCCTGGAAACGTGCGGTGAGCGGGTGCGGGTCTCCTCCGAGGCGGCGAGCAGCACCCGGCGGTCTGCCTTTGTCTCCTGCCCTGTGTCCAGCATTGCAAAGGCGTCAGCGCTAAATTCCCAGGGTCTGAGAAGATCCCAGGCTCCCCTCCTTGCCCTGCTTCTTTTTTTTTGTTTGTTTGTTTGTTTTTTAAGTTTTTTTTTTTTTTTTTTTTTTTTTTTCTTTTTTTTTTTTTTTTTTTTTTTTGTTTTTTTTTTTTTTTTTTTTTTTTTTCACTCCATGTTTAAGTATCTGCATTGAATGAACTAATAAAAATGGATAAGAAATCATTTGAAACCGTGCTGGATGAAATTAGAAAGGTAACTTCTCATTTTGCATGTTAGTTTAACCATTTGATGGTAGAATATTCCTCTTGATGAACAGACCGGGTTAGATGTTTGTGTTCTTTAATAATCACTTCAGGATTCAATAAAGACTAAATTTCACCCCAGTGTGAAGAATAATATAATAATATAATATAACGCTGTGTTGCTGGTGTATCCTAGTTTTTGTATGTCAGATAGAACAGTGTAAAGCTGCTGTGACACACTTGCTCTCTTTGAGATATTTTTATTTTCTCAGAAAACTGAGATTGAATGTCCAGACTGCTACCACTGAGCTAACAACATGTGCTTGAAGAGCGCTCATTTGAAATAAGCATTTTAATAAGTTTATCACAGCATTTTCACTGTCAAGGAAGATGAGGAAGAAAAGCCAAAATAGCCAAGTATCTCTTATTTGGGGGGAGGGGCTGCGTTTGCTTGGCCTGACCGGAGACGGGGACTTAGTGTGAGGTATCCACCTTTTATATGATGGTTTAGGAGATAGAACGCACAGGTGTGACATGAGGGGGCTGATTTCTAACCTGCACTCTGTTGTCCTTGTTCAAAGCCACAATCTCCCACAGCTCAGGAGTGTGTGCGCACCTTCCTCCAGGATGTGAAATCCTGGGTTTTGATGTGTGCTCTGAACTGTGCTTGTGTATCTCCTGTTAAAAACTCACTGAGCAAAATACCTGCTAGTTGTGGGAAGCAGAGACACAAACCTGGGCTTCCCGATGTCTGTCAGGTCTCTCGTTTCTTACTGCACAGAGGCCTGCTTTTAACAGGAAAGCTAGAGGTTAGTGCTTGGGACAGTTCCCCAAATGCTGGAAGTGGAAAAGGAGATAGAAAAAATCAGAACCTCTGAGATTAATGGTTCCTGTCTTGCGTGGGAAGTACAAACCTGGGATGACATATTTTGCTGTAGTTAAGCAGAGGTGATTTAAGTGTCACAGTAGAACAGTTATGTATCCTGCTAAAGCAGTCTTGGTGTGAAAATGGCCATGTTTCGGGTAAGATTGCCTTATGGCAGAAAAGGAATCCTTAGCGTTTTTGTAATAGTGTTTTTGTTATGATGGGTTGCCTGGGAGAGGTCATTTCCTTTATTTGGACTTCGGTGCTACGGAGTTGAGTTTCAGTTCAGCGTGAGATGCAGTGATGGCTGCAGTTGTAGCATTATTATTTTGGAACGTATTGAGGTATAAACCACTGCACACAAAAGCCCCAGTGATGAGTCTTTGTTATCACAACTGCAGTTAACTAGCATTTTTGCATAAGGTCATGGTCATAAATTCTCCTTTATAAAACAGGTATGTTCCATGCTGCGTAACCAGCTAAAAATGTGACAGCCGGAGATATTTCAGGGTGTGGACTTCCCTTCCAACCTAAGAATTTTTGTGGAAAATCTGGGGAAAAAAATCGAGGAACAACTTGCACATGAATACTTTCTCTTAGAATTGATGGTGGGAGGGAGTAATGTTTCAAATATCACTACTGCAGTGCGGCCCTTCAGAATACACTCTGTGATTACTAAAGACTTCAGACAAAATGGTTTTTGACATGTGATTTTAGGCAATTACGTTTCCTGTATGCTATCTGCCTGTATTCCTATAAACCTAACTTACTGTTGATCTAAGGATCACTGCTGTGCTGTGTTGTTAATAGCTGTGCGGTTCCAGTGTAATGTTCGTTTTCCAAATGCTTATTTTGTATCTTTGTTGCTAGGTCTTTGTTTGAACTTCATTTCTAGCTCTGTGGTAGAACCTTCTTTATTATGTGATTCACAAGTCAGTTGTGTTGGAATGTTCCATTTTCAGTCCTACAATTAGCAGGAACAATTATTTAAATGTCTTAATGTGTAGCTTAGTTCTCTCTTCCCCCATATATATTTATGATTATTAACAAAATAAAGTTTGGGTTTTTTTGAGTTTTGGTTGKTTTTTTTTTTTCATAAATATACATAGCAGTGCTTTCTGTTTGTGTTCTTATTATGAAGTCGTTCAGTTGTTGATTTAAGGAGGAAGGGTGACATTTGTTTTGGTAAAGAAGTTGCTRTATGACATGCCAGCCTTTTTTCCAAAATGTGTGAAGAGAAGGAAGGGAGAGAAGAAAAAATGAACGTGAAGAGAGAAGTTCTTTTTCCCCTGTGACTTCAGCGTGTCTGGTAGCGTTGGTCTCTTAATGAGGTACAGAAGGGAAGGGGGTTGCCTTGAACAGTATGCAAGTGGGTTTCTGTGCACCTGTGCTACTCACAGTTGGGTTGCAGTGATGGAGAACTTCACGCCTGTCTCTGTGAAGGGACAGGACAAAAAAAGAAGGAATAGGGGTAGGTTTTAGGGCTATTGGGAAGAGATAGAAATGGGTGTGTGGGTGATTTGAGAGTAGTTGGCATGAGAGCTAGCAATAGATGGGGGCCTTGGAAACTGGGGAAGAAAGGTGTGTGCACCAGTTTGGGGCAGGAATTCAGCTGTTACCTGTCGTCTTTACATCTTGTATGTCTATCAGTGAGCTGGGTATGAGGAGAGGGAGGAAGCCCTGGCTATTAGATAGCCCACGTGGTTATCAACAAAACTGTCTTGCCACTGAGTCAAAACTGGTGGCCAGTACTGCATTAAACTACTCTGCTTCCTTTGTTTTGTATGATTGCATATTAAAGTTTGACCTATGGGAAGGTAACGCTGAGACAACATCACCCTTTGGAGCAAGCTTTCTTGTATACTTAATTCTGTCTGTGCAGACTTGTTATCCAGTCTCTTCATGAATTCACTGAAGTAAGATGCTTTGCTAATTATTTTACAGGGAACATACAAAGAGATTGTATGAGTAAATCAGCTGTATTATCTTGTTTAACGTAAAGTTGATGTAAACCTTAGAGGCAAAAGGAAGAGTGATGATGATGTTCTCTCAGTACAGTTTTAAACAACAAAAAAGCAAAATGAAATAAATCAAAAACAGTAATTTTTTTTAACAGAAGAATTAAATTATATCTCTGCTTTTCATTGTTCTCTCAATTATCTAAGGAGTATTCTGTTACTTAGAAATATTGCAGTGTAATTGATGCAAATGTCACTTTGTAAGGTCAGATTTTTTTAGATGAATAGATTATTCTAGCAGATGATTGTGCTATAATTATAATTTTTGAGGGACTAATTATGCATCTTTTTTTTTCTGTATTTTCTAGGCTGTATTGACTGAGTACAAATTAAAAGCCATTGAATATGTTCATGGATACTTTTCTAGTGAACAGGTAAAAGTCAACACTGTCATGGGTTTAACGGGAGCTATTGGTTTTGTGTATTTAGTAGTACAGAAAGACAGTGTCTCCAATCATACTGAGGCTGATCRTACTAGCTTTTTTATTTATCAACTGAGGAGATTTAATTCCTCATTATTATATTGGCATTAATCTGTTAAAAATAGTTCCAAGTTATTTTGTTATCAAAATCATTACATTTTCGTTCCTGTTGTGTGGGGAAAATTGGAGAAATTGATCATCATGGAATTTAGGATTATTTTCCATGTATTTTCTAAACTGGCATGTAGTAATAAGTATCTAACTTACTTTGGTACTATGTAGATTTTTTTCCCTGTTCCTTTTCCTTCTGTTTTTTTTTGTGTATGTTTGGTGAATATGCTGTTTGAGATACTGAAGGTTTATAAGCTTTTTCAGAAAGAATTTTTTTATTCTAATACTGTGGCAATTGTTGTGCATATATGCAAATATATAGAGAGGAGTAAGTATCTATTTTAAATATTTCCATAGAAAAACTTCATCTCATAACATAGAATTTTTAGGTGCCTTCTTAGAAATGAAAAGAACATTAGATGCTGGTAGGCACTGATGTAATCAAACATTATAGACAGACACATGTTTTTTAGCAGTATACCACTATTCTCCAAAAATGGAAAGATCATATTGATGCTGTTAGCATAATTTTTTAATATATATAAAAGATTAATTGAAAGCCTTTCTGTTGCAGGTTGTTGAGTTACTGAGATACTTTTCCTGGGCTGAACCACAGCTCAAGGCAATAAAGGCTTTACAACATGTAAGTTCTTGTGGCATAATCTTGTAGAGTAAGTTTGCCCTCTTAATCTTTCTTTAGGTTTGTGATGTCTACTTTTGCAACTGATGGGTCGGTCTACCCTTTAATTTTCAAAGTTTCCTCTTCATCTTTTTCTTTTTCAATGGTATTAAAATACGAAACATCATACTTTTAACCAGGATATGTTTTCTGACTAAAGTATCTTTTACTTTCCTGTGTATCACAAGAATAGATGTAGCCCTTTTTAACTATTGTTAACTTTCCTAATTTCTCTGCTTTTGGCAAGTGCTTTTTGCAGTTCTTTRTTCAGCATTTAGTGCATAGAGACTCCTTCCCATTGGGAGGGAGAGAATATTAAACGTTTACTGAAATACGTGATATGAAGCTGTTACTGAGTAGCATTCTGGGTTTAAATAATTGTAGTGTCTTATTTTATATACACTTTTTCTTGCTTACTTGTCAGAAAATAGTGGCAGTTCCGGCATCGAAAATGGTTAATATTCTCAACTGCTTCACATTCAGTAAAGATAAACTTATTGCCCTTGAAATCTTAGCTTCGTAAGTATCTCTCATGTTCTATTTCCTTAAGTTGTATCGCTTTTACTAATGTTTCAGTATGTAAAACTTAAGATACTTCTAGAAGGAAGCACTGTGGCCAGTTAAGGTAAAGCACAAATCCATTATTGATGGGGCTGTAAAAAGAAGAATTAGAAGTAGACGTTGTGCAAAATTCCATAGTTCATCTGAGTCTTGAGCATGCTGCTATGTGGGCTTCTGCCTGCTGGAAAACTGCCACTTTGCCAAGTTTCTTGTAGAAAATGAAGAGGGCCTTAAGCTTATTTCTGCTAACTGAAATGTAAAAGGCTTGAGACAAGAGTATTCTGGGCATTGACCCTTTTGCATTTGAAAAGCCCTCTAGATATTACATGTGTAACAATGAGTTAAGTAAATACATCTCTTAAATTGACACATTTGATTTACAGATCTGATGTCAATAAAAGACGTATAGATACTCTAAATGTATGTTTACCCAGAAAGTTGGGTTTTTTTACTGAACACAGCTGCTTCAAAGGCTCTACCTTTTACATATGTTTATACTGGAACTCTTCTGCCTGGTTTAGGGGATTTATTATATGAAGTGTTGTTCTGTTTCGGGTTGGGGTTTTTTTTGCATTAAGTATGTCTGCCATGCATATGAATGCTATATATTACAGCCAGCTTGAACATTTTGGGGCATGTAAATTCATTATATAAATACCGGTAAAACAAATAAGACTGAGGATATAGACATGATCTTGCTTTTGGAGTTGAGCTTTAAGAAGCTGTATGAACGCTCCTAGTCTCTTTCAGGGTAGCCTGACAAAACAGGGTAGCCTAAAGGAAGTTCAGTGGTGCATTAAACTAACCTGTTTTGCTTCTTGAAATGAGATTGGAGCTTATAGACTCTTTAGTTGCTACACTTCAGCTGGTGTGGGAGGAAAGCATGGTAACTTCTTTAGCTGTTGAATTTCTGCAGTGCAACAGCATAATAAGGGAGTCATGATATAGAAATCCTAACCCAAATCTATATACTACTTACTTTGCTAATCAAAACTAGAGAACAAAGCTGAAAGTTCATTCACATTTTAATACCATTCTTTGAGGCGTTTTTCATGTCTTTGTTCAACATTCTGCTGACACTATTTCTTCTAATATCCTCCTTTGAGAAGTCCTCCTTTTTGGGGCTGTATTGCATTTCCAGTAGTTTGCATGGGGCAGGTAATGTTTGACAGCAGTAAAGGTGCTGTGGTCAGGGTTTTGAAAAAGGCAGGTAGAATCAGGCATCAGGCTCCTTGTACTTGCACATTTTGTTGTTCTCTTTGGTGTGTCTAGTGTTACTTTTGGGAGAGGAGCAAGGAGAAAGGAAGGGTACTTTTTGGAACTGTGTGAGGGGTTTCACTAGCTCTGCAGAACATGGAGAGAATTGCCAGGAGTTTCATCTTTTTCATTCTGGAGTAAATAAGATGAAAATTTGTTTCTCCACCAGTCTAGCAAGAAACAGTGGCAAACTGAGTAGCTGCTGGTTTTCTTCTGTGCAGGGCATTGTGTGCTAGTAGCAATTAAGGCTTTCTAATGAACTGTTGTGATGCAAAATTCATTTTGTCAACATAGTTATTTTTGCCCTAAAGTTTAGCTATCATTGTCCATTGTTCTGTATTGATATTTAATTCTAATACTCCGCATTGATATTTAATTCTAATACCATGTTTCACTTACAGGTATGAGGTCCATATTTAAGCCTGGGGTTTTTACTTTAATAATAATAGTAATATTATGATCTGAACTAATTATGTTTTTTTAATATACTGTTGGGTACTGGCTGAATAAGTGTTGATCACTTTTCAGTAGTGCATTATTTCTGATAAGCTTATGGAACGGCAGTAATCATGTCAATGTCTTCATTTATAGCAACATTGTTGATGCTCAGAATTATCGCCTTATTGAAGATCTGTTCAGAATTAATATGTCAGAGAAGAAAAGATGCAGAAGGATTCTTGAACAGGTAGTCAAGATACTCTAGCATCCTTGATTCTGTCAGATACAGTATYGTTTCCATCTTTATGGTCATTGTGGGGTCAGGATTTACCATGAGGACTGCTGGGAACTACTGGTGGAAGACAAGCTGAAAGAAGCAGCTGCAAAAAGATAAGAGCTATGTAATACATGTGCAAAAAAAGGGGAAGTTTCTGTCAGGCATTAGGATCATATGGAAAAAGTGGCACAGAATTGCAACCAGTGCTGAAGGAAACAGTCTGCATTTGTTTTAGAGAACACCAAGTGCTTAACCCCAAGTTCAGTAGAAGCAGAGGTGGTCCAAGTAGAGTTATTCAAAAGAAAGGGGACTTTGGGCAGAACCTCACACTATTTGGACTATTTGGGAAGAAGATTTGAGACAAAGCTTTGAATTGTTCCATGTAGGTTGATTCATGCAGTCTAAATGTTGTGAAATAGTAATTCATTTCTTTAAAGCATTGAATGTGATAGCAAATAATGTCCTTTCTTGATTATTTTGCAGGCTTCAAAAACGGGTTGTAAGGCTCCTCATGCTATGATATCGTCCTGTGGCATGATTCCTGGCAACCCTTATCCCAAGGGCAAACCAAGCCGCATAAATGGAATTTTCCCAGTAAGCGTCGTTCTATGCTTTTGCTTTTCACAGCATCCTTGATTTCGGATTCATTATAGTATAACCAAAACCAGTATTCATATAAACGGAAGGAGGAGTGGAATCAAAAGCAATGTTTGTTTTTTTTTTTATTACCCCATTACACATTTATAGGGAACTTGCATTATTTTTATTTGCCCATTCTTTCTATGCTGCTTCAAGTAAAGATTGCTGCACAAATAAGACATTGTTCATATAAGGAAAACATTGTAAACTCCAGTAATATTTGGCAGAATCAGGAAAGGTGTAAAAAGCCTTACTGGTAGGTTGATAAGATGACCTAATATGGTCACTACAGTACTACTGCTAATCTTAGTGTAGTTCTTGAACAACCACATTAAGTATTTCCTGTGAGCACTTAAGGGACTGCAAAATGTAAGTTATCATGTCCACAAATTAAAATGCAGAATTCTAATTATGGCAGAAACACGGGCTGTTTAATATGCATCTTTTTACAAAAGCTCAGTGTTATAAACCAAGCTATTGGAATGCTCTTACTTACCATTTTACAAGCCCAGAACACAGTTTCTTTTTCCTAACAAACATGGTTAAGTATCACTTTCAGAATATTCAAAACCTCGAATGTAGTTTAGAAAAAAAATCAAATATGGCAGAAATTCTATAGCAAGATTTACTTCTAAATTAGTACTTAATAGTTTAATTTTCTTTTGTTTCAGGGAACCCCTATCAAAAAGGACACAGAAGAATGTACTAATGAAGGAAAGGGAATAGCAGCCCGTATACTTGGACCATCCAAGCCAGTATGTCTAATAATGAGTAAATAAATGAAACATTAAGAAAAAAAAATCCAACCACCAGCCAATTCAGTAAGGCTTTTGTATAAAATGCTGTTATGTTGCAAGAAGACTGTAGAGCAGCATTTTAAACAAAGCTTAACTTCTATAATAAAGATAATATGACCTAGTATTTTTTTATTTAACTTGAAAAGAAGCTCTGGTTTATATTTGGCGGGGGTGGGATTCTCTAGTGGATACAGTGTGCGTGCATTTGAAGGCAGAATTTAAATTACAGTAGCAGAAGACAAAACTAAAAGCATTTTTAGTAGTTCATCATGAGCTAGTGGAAGTTTTAGATACAAATATATGTAATTTTTTATTACAATCTCTGAGGCTTTCCCACATGAACATAAAAAATGCCTGCATCTTGGAAACTTGAATTACGACAGTGCCTTAGAAGGAGGTTCTTGTTTCTTAACAACGCAGCTGATCTGTGTTTCAAAATTTTTAAGCATGTGGGACAAACTTTCTGCGAACCTGATACTACTTTGAAGTATTGTCCAAATGTTTTATTTTCACTTCTATTATGAGATGTTTCCCACTAAGCTGTATTATTTTAAAGGGACAGGTAACTTCATAAATATTTGTTCGTTTTAAATGTGCTAAATCTTTAAAATGCTAAGTCAGTCCAAGACTACAGAGTGTGAAAACTACAAGGTAGGAAGGAGTTTCCTTTCCCACCTGTGTTCAGTATTATATTAAAATCTAAAGGTATACTAGTGATGTTTGTTTCATTATTTTCAGAAAGAGTGAAATATTTGCAGTCACTATGGATATTATGAAGAAATTTGCTATCAAATATTTTTCCAATGAAGAAAAGCTGTCTGTAGTAGTATCTGAATGTTAGCTATTTGTCTGAGAAACATTAGGTAATGCTTTCACTATTGCTTCTTCCGTTTGTTTTTTGTTTATGTAGGCTCCATCAACCTACAATCCACACAAACCAGTTCCATACCCCATCCCACCATGTCGGCCACATGCAACTATTGCACCAAGTAAGGCTTCTATGTGTTTTAGATTGATGCTGTTGTTTCATCCATTTGCCTTTTAAGTAATAAGTGTCAGTTTCGCTGACCATGATCATATCTGAAATTGGTTTGCGCTCCCTGAGCATGCTCTGGGTACTGGTTTCTACCTCTTCCTGTCATGACTGCAGAATTGATAAAAACAGGAATATATTGACTTCTTTTTCCAACATCCACATCATAAGGAAAATTCACAATCCTCTCCTGATGACAAAATATTTCATTTATGGGAGGCATTGTTCTTGTAAGACTAGGGCTGTGTCTTTGTTGTACTGTTTGACCAAGGTTTGGGCTTTGGCTTGACAAGTCTGTTGACTTGTTGCTGTTGTACCAAACTTAGGATGCGGTCAGGCACAGCCCTGAATTGGGTGGAGGTATGTAGGAACTTGCTGAAGGACGGTAATCTGTTTCTCAGTTGCCTTCAGCTTTACTTTCACTCCATCACAATGGAGAGAAAAGAGTTTCCTGAAAGAAAAGTTGAGGCATATAGATTTCAGTCTCAGAAGGGACATAGTGATTGCCTTTTCCTGTGTTTGGTCTGACTATTCCTAGCCTTGTGCCTCAGGTAAGATTGAGTCTTTCTTCATAAACTCCTCTCTCTTTGCTCTGCTGCATTAGTTGTTTGATTCCAGACATTTTTGGAAGGGAGCAAGGCAATTGCCATTTCTTTGGAAGAAGAGCTTGGAGTATTTATGTAGCCAGACTCTGGTATTTTTGAGCAGCAGCTGAGAGCTTTTCCTAATCTTGCCATTCTGTACTGCAAAACAAGGAGCACTCTGGTTAGGAAGCTTGCTTTTCACTAATGTTAGGGATTTCAGGGAGTTTTTAAGGTATTTGATAAGAAAGTGTGGTAGAGCTCTTAGCATGCACGTTGAAGGGTAAGTCATCTAACCAACTTGATGTCTGCAAGTCTCTTTATAGTCAGTTCAGAAAAATGGGCACTACTAGTAGCTACAGTAAGTCTGTTGATTTGTGCCCTAGAAATGACTTGCTCCCCAGAAAGTGTACAGGAAACTTGCAGACTAGCTCAAATTTATATTAAATAAATCCCATCCAAAGTAAGTTAGGGCACAAAATTTGGCCTGTGACTGGATGTAAGTATTAGTACATTTTAGGATATGAAACAGCTTTTGAGGTTTCAGGGCCTTATTAGGCTGCAACATGGTTTTTAAAAAAACTCTTGTGACAACGGAACTCATAACTGATGATATATATATATATATATATATATATAAGAAAAATGTGTTTAATGAGATTGCAGATGCTGACCTGAAACTATTGAATGTGATTGTTTTCAAGCAATAGTCAGAATGGTCAGCATGATGTTTTGTTTTCTGCCTCTTATATGTATTGGTTTAACATTTCCTTCCTGGGTGACGCAATGATTGTTAGTTACTTTTCTGATTTTCAGCCAAGAGTTGTCATGCAAGAAATCTTAACATTAGGTAGAACTATTACGAAAGTGTGAAATCAGAAAGGATTGTGTATGACAAATTACTGCACTTTGAGTATTGTTCAAGTGCTACCTTTTCCCATGAAGTGTAAGTTCTTATGCTCTTAAAATATTCATTCAGGACCACTGTGAAGTGTATTTATGTTCCTGTGATTTAAATTCTGATGTTCTTCATCAGAACTGTATACCACAGCTATACAACAGTTTGAGTTGCTCCAAAGAATAAGGGAGGAAAAAAGGTATTTTTTTATATGTTAAGTACAATAAGTATTTTATATTAAAATGATTTTCTAACCCACTTGAATTTCTTAACGTTTAAATACATATTGAAGGATGATAGACTAAGTATTTGCGATCGGACATTTTTCTCTGAATTTTCTGACTACTGTTGGAGGGCTGGTCATGGTCACTGGTGTATGTTTGGCTCTTTTGTTTGTCAAGGCTTTAATGTTAAAGGAAGAGTTGCAGCAGCCTTTAAGTTAGGAATGGAAAAAGAACAAATGATGCTGCAGACACTCTGAATCACTCCTCCCCTTCGAGTTTTTCAGGCAAAATGGAACTGAAAGCAATTGAAACCTGACTTTTTCAGGCTCTTTCAAGAGAACTACCCTTACTAAAATTTGGATCACAATGCATGTTACTTAAGCAGACATTGGCAAAAGCTAGCGTCCAGCCTGGATGATTAACTGGTCTGGCTTTTTGGTGAAGGAGTGTCTTACAATCTTGAAAATCTTCTTTTAAAGGAAAAGACATTTACTGGTTCATTTAGATATGGGTTCTTCTGACAACTGAGATGTGTATTGCATTTGTTCTTTTAGGTGCTTACAACAATGCTGGCTTAGTTCCAATGGCTAATGTCATAGCTCCAGGCTTACCAGCTCCTCCATCATACACTGCTAATCAAGTGGTATCAGGTAAAGCATGCATACCTTTAAAAATGTTGATGGTGTTTTTTCTAATTCATTGTTGTGAATGGATCATTCACTGCTGGAGTTTCATTTGCTTTTAAATAACAAGCTGTTGTTCTCTGTTTAGAAAATGAGGACCTTTCCAGCCAGGCAAAACCTTCCCAAAATCAAGGTAAATTGCAAATCCACAGGGGGATTTTTGTGTTGATTGTATCTTTGCTATTTGTTCAGAAAATGTAAACAACTTCTTTGTTTAGTGGGATTTTCATAAGCCTGTAAGTATTTAACTACTGTTGGAATTGAGAGTTGAGAAAAAAATCATCTTAGGCATTTGGCACTTAGAAGCATTGAAACATTAAAATTCCGTCTTTTGTTTTAGCTCATTAAAGTTTTATATTCTTCAGCATATAAGTATGTGAGAAATCATGTAAAAAACTAAATCAAAATATTCTTTGCAATGTAGTGCACTGAAACACTTCATTAATATCTTTGCAGTTGTAAAACTTGGGACGTATCTTTGAAAACTCATTCCCATTTTAATTTCAGATATTAATTGCAATGGGAAGCTAGGAATACAAGAGAGACAGATTCTTTGTTTATAGTTTGTTGAAATCCATGTGTAGAATGTCTTATCCCAGACTGATATATCCAGCTATGTCTACCTGCACTTTTGTCTTATCCTTTAAATTCTAATTATTTTTGCAGAAGAGAGAGTTGTGTGGTTTGTTTTTTTTTTTCTCTATTTGTGTGGTAGTTTGTACGCTTTGTACACTTAGTACAAATTGTAATAATAAATCCCATCATGAACTACTTATACAAAGGCTTTGGTAATACTTTCTGAGGTTTGACAAATAGAAACTGAGAATCTACTGACCATTGAGTCAGGCATATTAACAAATACCCAAAATAGATAAGATGACCATGATAAGTTTAGCTCCTGTAAATATTTCTAGGAAGAAAAAAAAGTTATGTTTTGTCTTTTCTTCTCTATGCCCAGGGATGGTTCTACAGAAATGTTGCTGTTTCAAAGAATCACTTTATTCGTATATACCCCTTTAAGTGTGCATGTATTTACAAGGTAGTTTATACAGCTAAATGAATACAGTGTAAGGAATAAAATCTTCTCTTAGGGGGAGAAATTCAATAACAGCTCTGGGTTCTATTGCAGCAGTATTTCTCTGGTGATTATCTTGGCTGTCAGGATTAAGAACTGTGATCTTTAGGAGAGTCTTCAGCTTGGAAACAGGTTGAGGAAAGGACAGAATCCAGAGCCGAGCAATCTGGGTCTAGGTTTTTGGAAAAGAATAATGTAAAAGGAAATAGTTTGTTTGCAAACTTGCTAGTTTTAGAGTTTCAAGATACATAAAACAGGAGTTTGTCATATCAACTTAGGTCCAAGATTTTAAAGATTCCATTTTTGGGTTTGTGTGTGTATATGTAGAATTTGGGCAAGAGAGAAATCTAAGCTGTTACAGAGTTACGGGTGATGAGTTTGGTTGGATCAGTGATTTGCTTACAGTTGAACAGATTATTTCAAAAGTAAAATAAAGCACGAGGGTTGTTTGAGATGAATGATTAATTAACACATTCATATTCTACAGGAAACTAGATAGAGGCATATCAAGGCTCTTGACATGCCAGTGTTCATAAATGCAGCTTCTTWCCATTAACCCCCACATCGCCATTCACAGTGTGCGTGCCTGTTTTCCTCCAGCTTGACTGATATCTCTTTGACTTACTTTGTAAGGTTCATATAAGCTGATATTCACAGTGGCAGGTGCTTGCCTCAATTATAGACACCTGACTTCAAACTTAYAGAAATATTTGTTGATAAGGTCGAGTTCCAATGTTAGTTTAATACTGTAGTGTGATACATGAATTTAAAAGTGTACCTTCTTAGAATCAAAATCTGAAGGAAAGACAGTGAAGAGAATGACCTGATTTTGAAGGAAAGAAAAATACCAGCACCTGAAATCAGCTTTCTTCAGTTGTTGACTAAACTTCTCTGAAATCATGATACATTGAATTAACGGGTTCTGAAGGAAATACTGACCTTCAGTGAGAGTGGATGCAGAGGAACCCAGGTGATCTGATGCCAATGGAATATTAGATCTGGTTTGGGTACTGCCAGATGTTAGGGACCAGAGGGAGGGTGTTTACCTGTATCACTTAGACATTCTTATGGAGTATATTTGAGTATCTAACTGTCTTGCATGAGATCATGAAAAGGTAGCAGATGACACAAGGTGTTTTTATTAAAGAGGAGTGGTAGCCTACATGATGTGCAACTTGTGTGATGTGTTTGTACGTATCTTTTTGTTTTGTTTTCATAGGCTCCAGCGTTCATTTTTTATATACAGACATTGTATGTTAGCTATTGCCTGTGTATCATATTTTGAAATGCTGTATAAAATGTGTTTGTGTTGATTTCAAACATTTCTGACAGTTTCAAGTATTCTTACCAGTTTTGTTTCTTTGCAGCTTTTTCTGCACAAGCGAATCAGCTCTTTACTCCTCATGGTTCTAATCCTTCAACACCTGCTGCTACTCCAGTCCCTACCCCATCACCTGTCAAGGCAATAAGCCATCCATTAGCACCTGCAACTCCACTCATATCTGGGATGAACATGTCTACCCCTGTCCTTCCTGTTTTCCCAGGACAGGTCTCCTCTTCCATCCATACATCTCAGCCATCCACCCCAACCCCTACTGTCATCAAATCCCTTTCATTGCCTGGTGTTCCTGTCACATCTGTTCACAGTGCAACCTCTACCCCTATCCCTGCAGTTTTTTCTGGGCTGGCTTCTATACCCACTGCTACGCCAGCTCTGCAAGGTTCTTCCACACCATGTGCCACACCTGCGCCTAGTGAAGCTTTCGCATCTGCTACTGCACCATTTGCTGGCCTCCCATTCTCTGCAACCTCTTCAATTGCTTCCGCTAATAATCCCACTCCATTGTCATCAGTTTTTGCTGGCCTCCCTTTGTCCTTGCCTCCCAATGCCCAAGGGATTTCTAGTCCTGTTCCACCTACAATTGCTAATTCTCCTGCCACTACCATTCCTGGTTCGCTTAACTTGCCTAACCCAATTTTGTCTGTCTTAAAGGGATTTCTGACATCAAATGACACTTCATTAATCAATTCATCTGCTTTACCTTCTGCTATGACAAGTGAGCTTGCTTCTTTATCTGCTCTTGCTAATCAAAGCTCTGACCCTCCCACTTCCTCTGTCAACAAATGTTATACTCCATCAGCCACCCCCACCCCACAGCGTTCCTCCACACCTGGGCTAGCCATTTTTCCAGGTCTTCCATCCCCATCTATGGCCAATTCTAGTTCCACTCCTCCAACATTGCCTGCACAGTCACCTTTAACCACTTCGCCATCGATTATGCCAGTCAACTGTGGCTCATCAGCCTCCCTCTTGCATGGCACAAGCCCTACTAATCCTGATCAACAGCTCTCATCAGCCCCAGCTGCCACAAGTATCCCAGTTCTGGTCAAAACGGAACCCATGAGTCCTACCCTCTCGGCCTTCAAAGGTCCTTCTCATTCAGCTGGCCCTTCTCATGGCACTCTAGGACTGTCAGTGCTCGGGCGTGCATACACCTCAGCAGCTTCAGTGCCAGTCAGTTTACCCAGTTCCCTGAATCCAGCACTATCAGGTCTCTCCTCTTTGAGTGCTCCTCTAAACAATTCCAGTTCTCTGGCTTCCATTTCCCTCGCCCCACATGGCTCCTCTGCTCCCATTGCCCCTGTGTTCAATGGACTTCCTCCTTTCACATCTCTAACCAGTAACTTTGCTTTTACTGGTAATTCAGCACTTACGCCACCCATCACTCTCCCAGGGTCTTTGTTAGCTACTCCGTCTACAACCGCTTCAGCCGTGTCTGCCCCTCATGTGAGTTCTACCGCTGCCGTACTCTCAGGACTCGCCGCCTCAGCAACAGTCTCTGCTCCACCCTTCTCGCTTAACTTGTCCAGTGCCGTCCCTTCCCTTTTTTCTGTTGCCCAGGGACCTCTGGGATCATCAAACCCATCCTTCCCTGGTTTTCCTGTCTCTAACACACCCTCTGTCACTCCTGCTCTCCCTTCTTTCCCTGGCCTCCAGGCATCTTCTGCAGTAGCAGCAGTTGCACCGTTGCCGGCAGCTGCCACAGCCCCATCTCCGGCTCCGGTCCTGCCAGGGTTTGCCTCGGCCTTTAGCTCAAACTTCAACTCTGCACTTGTTGCACAGGCTGGGTATGTTTCTGTTTCTGAAGGAGGTCAGAACCATTTCTTTTTCTCTTGAGCAAAACACAGATTTTACTTTAGGCGTAGACATTATTTTCACTCATAGTTAGTAATTACAGTTAATTTTTAAAGTTAGTTCACCAGTAGATTTCCACCTGTCCTTAGAAACTGATAGAGTAGTTACTAAATAGGTTGTCCTCAGTAATCACCGTTACGACAGTCTAATCCAGTGAGGTGCTGAGTGATCTTATTTCCCAGATGAGGATACTTGGCACCTCCTAGGCTTTTACAAGAATGGATTCCACGAGGGCATCCATTGACACATCCAGGTAATAGCAGACAATATCTTAGATGTTTCTATGTTTTAAGGAAGTACTCAGCATTAACTTTTGTCTGTAAAGTTTTTTTGTGTGCAAATTGTAGGCACAGCCGAGGTACAAAAATTTCCRAGTTCCCTTCTTAGGTGTGCTGCAGACAGTCTTGGTTTGTGTGCGCATGAATAATTTGGAGGTGGGTAGAGACTGGGCTTCTGTTTGAAAATTCTGGCCTTTATGAGGTTTAGAAAAAGAGAGGTGCTTTTCTAATTTATGTAGACATAAGCTTATAGAGAGAGAAACATAAGATAAAACATGATGCAGATGTTCCTAATAATAGCCGCATCTTGACATTTTTTCAGCTTGACTTCTGGACTACAGACGCCGGGAAATGCAGTTTTTCCTGGTCTTTTATCTCTCCCTGGTATCCCTGGCTTTCCCCAAAGTGCCGCACAGTCTTCCTTGCAGGAATTGCAGCATAGTGCGGCTGCACAGTCAGCACTACTACAGGTAACATGCCTATTTGTTAATACTATTTTGCTTCCAGTAATCGTTTGAGCATGTACTTGTGTGTTAACTTCTTGGGGTTAGTTTAAGTCAGTAAATGATTAAAACCCCTAACCTGTTTGAGAACTGATTACAAGGATGATGATAAAGAACAACTTCTTACTCAAGGCCAATGTACAATGCTTCTGGACGTTATGAATGTGATTAAACCCTTTTTGAAAACTCTTTGTAAAATGGGGAGGAGTGAAAGAAAAAAAGAAAAGACATGCAAGTGAAATTTCTGCTAGGTTTGTGTTAAATCCAACGAGCTGACCATGTAGTTGCAAAATCTGTGCTCAGTTCCAGTCTGACATTTTAATACTTAAAGATTTCTGTGGAAAACCGCTTTTTTGTGAGTTATGTGCCTCTCTACACATGCAATCAGATTGTCTTGAATTTGTGTCTGCTGTGTTTGTGCCTTTCTCTTGATAGTTCCCACAAATACAATTGTTGTAATACAAGCTTGAGGTGGCTTTAGGTAATGTGTAGTTTCATCATCTCTCTTGTCCATGAAACAACTTGTTTCAGTCATTAACCTACATAAGTTAACTGAAACTATCATCAGAGYTTGTATTTAGATGTTTAGTTTGCCTTTTGTTAAAAACGGCCTCTGTACAGATTAAGGATTCTGGTAGGAAATTTGTCCTTCTGTACAAAATACTGAAAGAGGCAGTTGAGTGTCTTGAATTAACATTTTCTGTCTTCTGTGACACATCAGTTTTTGAAATGGAGCATGTGTCTAAGTACTGTTCAATATGTAGAATATTGTCAGATATCTTTTGAATATCAGGGGAAATAGATCGGAAGAAGCAAATTACTTAATCTAGGCCATGCTGCTTTTGCAGCTCAGGAATTTATTCATTCTGTAGAAATCTATGTACACAGATTGCATTGAGGAAACGTCAGTTTTCTTGTTTACAAGTTCCAATCACTAAAATTAACACTCAGCTACCTGAGCAATGAAGATAAAGAAGGTTCAAAGTCAGTGAAATACTACGGCTCCTGATTAAGCTATGCCTTCCAAATCAGCTGTGGCTTACTTCACTGGAAAGTAAATGCCATTAACGCTTCTTCATTTTTCCTCTTAATCCAACTGCTTTCCTCATTCTCTGGTATTTCAGAGCAATAGGTGCACCACAGTTTAACATCTGCGTATAGGTGCATTGCTCATCTCTGTTCTTTGCATACTTCAGATTACACTTCGTTTATTTTGGCTTGAGTAGGACTGGTATTGTGCCTGAAATTTTGCTTGATTTAGATTTTTGTTTGTTTCTTTGTTTTTATCAGTGCTGTTTCCTAACTTCTTCTCTTCCTTGAAGGCACATTCTGCTTCTGCTCTGGAGAACTATACAGCTCAGCCTGAAGGTTTTGCTAACTATCCGTCAACACCAGGAACACCATTTTCATTGCAGACAAGTCTGCCCCAGAGTGGATGGCAATAAATACCAGACATTTTTAAAGACTGCAGTGGTTGCTTGACAGAGCCTGATCCTATTCACTTTGAAGGCTGTCTTCATATTAGTGGGAGAATTGGGGAAAGCGGGGGAAAACATGAGGATAAAATGGTTCCAGGAGGCTGTGTCAAACCTAATTTGTGATTGCATTTAATTGATTCAGGGTCTGATCCTGTGAATTGCTGAGCATCCTTGGCTCTCCTTTTAGCTTATGGGTTGAATGGTTGGTGTCTTACAGGATCAGGAACATTCAAACAGACATTTATGTAAATAGAGCAATTGTCTGTCAGACTGAATGGGGAGAACAAGTATACTTAATAGTGTGTGTAAGCACTTATCCTTCTGTTACGTTTTGTATGGTATATGTGGTTAATATAGAATGAGATCTAGACTGAAACTAGATACTTAAAGCTGTAGACGATCTTTCATCTAGATGCACACTTCCTGTTTGTGCATAGATCAAGGTCAGTTTATGGTTCTTCGGATCTTTTCTTCATGTGTGTGAGGATCTCCTGTTAGCATCAGCGGTATGTTAAGGGGAGGGTAGATCAGAGGGGTGTGGGGGTTTTCTTATGCTTTGAAATATTGTCATGGGCTTGCTGCTGAATTGAGTACTCCTTGGTCTGAATCTGAACAGGAGAGCTAGGAAATGATGCTGTACTGTATTTGGGTGGAAGTGGATTATGTTTTACTGGAGTATGGTTTAGCTAGCTGAGAATATGTCTTTCCAAAGTACATAAAAGCATTTTAATTTGCCTCTAAAATAATGTTCCATAACATTCTCCTTGCCCCCACACCTCTCTGTGAATGAAATAATTGTACTGCGGATAGGCTGCCTATCCGGCACTTTTGACTGCAGACTTTTGTGAATGTTTACAGACATGGGTCAAGTTCTTCTCTCCCTTATACTCATAAACTCACTGGTTMTCTATACGCTTTTCGGCTATAAACTACAACTTGATGGTGCTTATGTTATCCTGTGAATATAAGTGGGAGCAGAATTTGGACCATGGATTTTTTAGTATTTTTCCTTGGAAAATGTACATGATTTTAAAGGCATATAGCTAAATTAACTGTATTGGTTAGGAAGGGTTATGAGACAGCATATAGAAAGGTCTTGCTTTGTTAGTGAAATTCAGTTGTGCACTCTTCTAATAATGTTAGTACCTGTGGCGATGTGTAACACATCATTGAATATCATCTATTTAAGATAAACTCTTGATCATGTTCTAGAGACAATAGAGAAGAATGATATTCAATCCTGTGATTAAATTAAAACGTAGAGGATACTATACTGTAGAAAAGCTCTGCACCTAGAGTTTTACTTTTTTAAAGATGAATTCTGCTGGGAGATGTTGCTAATGTATTTTCTTTCAAGATGTGAACAAACTTTTTTAGAACATTAACGGAAATTCCTGTATTGGTTTTTAAGACAATTTTTTAAAATAAAAAGTTTACAGTCATGGCAAAAAGGCTTTGCTGACTATTTACGTATTTGCCTAAAATACAAATGAATAAACTTGTTTTTACTGAGACAATTCCTAATGTTTGATCTTGCTTATGCTGTTTCTTTCTGATGCAAAATTATATACTGAATTATAAAACTGGTTTCCTAAAGAGTGGCAATAGAAATATCTTATGAAGTGTTTAGATAAAAAATTTAAATAGTGTCCTCGATACTTTGTCAGCAATTGGGTAGTCTTGCATTTTAATAATCGAATTTACATTTTACTTTAAAGATAAAAACATATTGCACTTTTAAATTTTTTTATTTTGTGAAACCTGTTGAATTCTCCACTCTGAACGGCTTTTAAAATCAGTGCCTTATATCTTGACTCAAGAAATCTGTGGAAAAAATCTCTACCATCTTTCGTTATACTTTCCTTCTCATTCTTTTCATGACTTGTTCTTTGTAGATTTGTAGATCATTTGGAGAAGGAGAAAATAAAAATATAGGTATCTTCTAAAGAGCAAATTGGCTTTTGTCCCATAGATGTGAATGTAAAGTAGTTCAAAGTCAGTAAGCATTTTGTCACCTTACTCAGGTGCTGAGTTTGATCTCCGATGACTAGTTTCCCAATCAAGCAATCGAAGTTTAAACTAATTCACATTACTTTGTAGTCAAAAATAAGTACCAGACATCAACTATTATGCAGTGTTTTATCAAAAAGTAAGCAGTTTGTATGCCTGTTTCTGAAAACATGTATTGAATGGTCATGGGGTGTGGGTTGTTGTTTTTTTTCTGTCCGAACATTAGACAACTCAAAGATACCTAAGAGACTGTGAAGCCTTGTTTCTCCAAATGAAAACAGGTGAGAAGTAGTCAATATCCACTGTGTTAAATGCTGTTCTCCTGAAACAATGTACTTCCTAAGTGGTGTCGATGTGCTGTCCTTTACCCGGAAGACAGTATTTCATGCACAGCTGGTGTAGTTTTACATAGAAGCTCATCAACAGTGTTAGACAAGTGAACAAAAAATAGGTTAAGAAGCATTAAACTGACAAGTTTTTTCGTCTAGAATGGGCTTCTGGTTCTTACTGAACCATATTGAGCAGGATTTTGTAAATTGAACTTTCCAGTGGTTAGGATTAAGGTAAGTTTCAATTTCTTAAATATTTCTCCTGATGTAAAATCGTTTTTTATTACTTTTTTCTCTTCAGGAATAAAGTCTGTGTTCTGCATTGCAGCAAACTCCTGTGACCCAGCCTTGGAATTTCTGAAGGGGTTGATTTGTCCTGAGCTCTTTCATGGTTACTTGAGCACCATTTTTAAAAAGCCAAGGAAAAGTCTGCTCCTGAGGCAAACCATGCCGGATCTTACACTGAGCCTGTGCTGGGAAAGGGCTGTTGCTGTATGACTTAGTTCTGGACTATGATTTTTTCATTGTTCAAGTTGCCTATTACTGCTATATTTCAGCTATGTTGACAGAATGCGAAGATAAGGTGTAGTGAAACGTTCTTTGAAATAAAATCTTTACTGGGAACAACTAAGAACATATTGGGATTGTGTTTGCAAATGCAAGTTTCACTATTTCTTTCAAGTGCTTTAATTGCAGCTGTAGTGAATATGAGAGAAACAGAGCAATTTTCTGTCCTCCTCTTCCTCTGATTTGCCGGTGAGTGTTGTGAGTTTGGCTGGGCCTGGAAGGAAGCTTGCCAGGGTACTAATGTTCTTTCTTTCTTGCAAATTGCCTTCCTTTCTGCATTGAGATGGGAGCGATGACTTTGATTGACTGTCTCTCATATTTACTCATGCTCTAGCGAAGTGTAGCCAAAGGGGTGCCTCCTGTCATCTCCCCATCTTCAGCTATTGAAAGCTGATGCCATTGTCATGAGGAGGAGGAGCAACATGGGGGATGTTCCTACAAGGCATAGGATGGTACTGTTAATCTTCTCTATGTCCTGTCCCTTCTTCTAAATTTTGATCTGGGGGAAAGAAATGACGAGCTTGAAGCAAATAGGCTAGTGTCTATTCTGGGGGCAGAATTCAGGGCCAGGAAAGGACTAGGCTGAGAAATCTTTAGGGCATGGCCAAAGCCCAATGCATGGGAAGGAAAGTAGTAAGGGCCTAAAAAGGTCAGAAAAAGACAAACTGAAACCTACAACTTTRTTACATGCAAATCTCATGTGAGGACTGCCTGATACCTTTGAGATTGGCACTGTTTAGAAATGGCTGCGTGTAAGAATTCCTGTTTTGGTTTTAACAAACTTTGAAGTGGATGCTTGGCCCGTAGGATTAAGTCTCTGCAACTGGATAATGAGATAAGTGGGAGCAACTGGACACTTCAGGGAAATTGTAAAGGACTGGTGCCATTTGCAAATGTAGCAGTTGGCGCCGAGAACTGTTGGAGAATGGCCTGCTTACAGGTAAGCACCTAATCATCATGCCTGACCTGAGCCTTTGTGCTGCTTTCGGAATACAAGTTGAAGGCGTTAGCTACATCAGCACACTGCAGAAATAGCTGAACTGCCACCCACCCAAACCACGTTCATATGATGTTGCTTCTAAGTCAGTAGGTCCTGCTGAAGTGGCTTTGGACTCAAACTGGTTTTCTTTGTGGTACTGCTCTATGGCACAGGGCTGTGCCAGGCAGTTCAGCACCGGTGAACTTGCAGCTTGTAAACTGCTTTGCCCCAGAGCCCTCCTGTATTTTCTTCTCTGAGTGTTTCATAGCACTTTGGGACGTGACTTATCCACATGCCCCAGTATAGCCCCAAGGAGAAAGGATTAAGATTGCCCTGCCTTTGACTTCAGATTTTTCAAATGGGGAATAAAAGTGCAGCTGAAGTTAACACGGAGAAACTAATACAGTGATGTTCCTGAACATAAAAGAAAAACACCGTGTGCTTTAGTCACCTTTCAAGGGATATATTTACAAGCACCTCAGGGAATTATCAATAAACAGCAGGGAGCAATTATTTCTGTTAGATTGTAATATGTTTTGCTCATCTATCTGATGGTGTAAGCAGCTGTTTAGATTGTGGCATTCAAATGGCTTGGAATAAAGTTATTTTCAATAAAACTGACTTGCTCTAAAATTAAAAAAAAAAAAAAATTTGGGCTAGTTTTGCACGTTATGTTTGCTTCTGAAATAATTAGAGCACATTTTTCTTCTAACTGTTCACCCTTGCTGCCCTACTGTAGGCATCTGTCCTGAACAGGTTTGATCTTACAGCTCAGCGTGAGAAGCCAAATAATAAGGAAAATGCTACAAATGACTTCAAATGGATATTGTCACACATTTGGGAGGGTATTGCAATAAGCATGTCAATCCCACTTTTGCAAGCTGTTTGTGCTTATGGTTTTCACTGTGACTTAAAACATCCGTTCAATGGTTTCCTTTCTGTGAAGCTGAGAAAGGATTCTCTGGGAAGCAGTCAGCTTTGAATGACCCATCTGGGGCCAGTGTGATTACTGGCAGGGATGAAGACTTAAGTGAAATGAAGCTGG
The DNA here is from genome assembly GCA_035582835.1 of Phoebastria nigripes. Lineage (NCBI taxonomy): Eukaryota > Metazoa > Chordata > Aves > Procellariiformes > Diomedeidae > Phoebastria > Phoebastria nigripes. Next base: position 343,249 of record JAYKAV010003215.1, on the reverse strand, counting down.
AGCCAGATCTTCAAAGATATTCTGGATGATGGATGCCCACAGAAAGCAGACATATAATTAATGCAGCTATATGTCAAACTCCTAAATTACATACGAAAAGCCACCTCTCATTTTTTTCTCAAATAACAAGCAACAGATTTGTGTCTTTAAGAAGGCTGCTCTCTGCTGCTGCAGCCTTCAGAAATGGCTTAGTCTGAAATGCTATGCTTGGTTTGATTGTCAATACTAAAAAGTGGTTTGTGAAAAACATTCTTATTTGGGGGAAAATTTTAAGACTGGAGCTGAAATGCTTCTACTGTGGTTTTTAGGTTATCTAGCACATCAGGGTTCAACCTATTGTGATGTACAGTATCAAGAAGTGTGTGATGAGCTATTCTACACAGCATGGGGACCTCACCTGGAGGATTATTTGTTGCTAGTGTTTGAGATCTGAACAGACGTGTACAGCAGAGGAGCAGTCCTCAATCTGTACCCTCTGGCTTTAAGGAATCATAGAATCATTTAGGTTGGAAAGGACCTCTAAGATCTGAGTCCAACTGCTAACCTAGCACTGCCAAGTGCACCACTAACCATGTCCCTAAGCACCACATCTACACGTCTTTGAAATGCTTCCAGGGATGGTGACTCAACCACGCTGTTCCAATGCTTGATAACCCTTTCGGTGAAGAAATTTTTCCTAATACCCAATCTAAACCTCCCCTGGCGCAGCGTGAGGCTGTTTCCTCTTGTCCTATCCCTTGTTACTTGGGAGAAGAGACCAACACCCACCTCGCTACCACCTCCTTTCAGGTGGTTGTAGAGAGCGATAAGGTCTCCCCTCAGCCTCCTTTTCTCCAGGCTAAACAGTCCCAGTTCCCTCAGCCGCTCCTCATAAGACTTGTTTTCTCATTACCTTCTGTTTCTGTCTTGTTTTGTTCTTGTTTTTTTCTCTCTGGTGACAGATATTACTGATTCGTAGAAATAATTTCCAGCTTGGATTTTGTGGGGTGTAAAACCAGCTGGGCCAGGTGCATCCCCAGCCAGAAGACGGCCACAGAAGACCATGGAGTTACATCAGAGACAACCCTGATCCACAAGACTTTGTTTTTGTAAACATCCCCTCCGCACCAGGGTAACTAACGCCCAGAGGGCTCTCGTACAAGTGGGGATTTCTCCTTCTCTCACCCTGCCCCTCTCTTCAGCGCTTTGCATGAGCGCTGTGCTGCTTCAAGGTATGCTGCTGTCTCATCTGTGAGGGTATCAGAGCTTCACTTGAATGGGATGGATCCCCAGAGAGAGACGCCCAAGAAAAACAACACAGAGCATCTAATTGGTAAGCCTTGCTTTTTGTGTGTGTTTTTTTCTCAATAATGAAAAGGAGCAAAACTAACCAAACAAAAGAAGTACCTTTGAATCCACGCATTCATCATGTCTTCCACGTAGGCTGGAGATGAAAATTCAGAATTTGCCACTGTGAGTGACAGCAAATTACCTCATACTGCCCTGCCAGCATGCATCAGCATCTACCTTCCAGCAAAATGACCCCAGGGGCTAAAATGGCTGATTCAGCTATTGATACACTTCTGTATGTAGGGATGGGGTGGAAAGGGAAAAATATGAGTTAGTTAGGGAAGGCAGAAGAATTTTTCAGTCCCAAAAGGACACTTGATGTGTTTGGACTTGCGTGATGAGCACCTGGTGCTCTCTTCAAGCAAGGGAACTGCTGCCAAACCAAAGTTGTTACTGGCAATGTGTGCTGTTTTCACCATTGTGTCTGGCCGTTAGTATGGATAGTACAGTGGGACAAGCATGAGTCTCAGCAGGATTGATTTGGGTACTTGTAGAAAGCAGGAGGATACATAGTGGTTACAAAAGGCTGAGGCTACTCCATCTCTCTTTGTTGCTGTAGGAGACTTGGGACATTTTTGCCCACTGTTCTTTGCATTCTTCACAAGACAACCTGGACGTGAGCTTTTCATTTGCTTTTCAAGTTTGACACCCACATCATGGTTTTGTGTATCATCAAGTGTGTTCATGATCATAGAATCATAGAATCATTGAGGTTGGAAAAGACCTTTAAGATCATCGAGTCCAACCGCAAATGAGGGTATCAAGAAAAAATGAAGTGAATCTTACAAGTGTCCTGGAGCTTTTCCACAACTGCTGATTGATGAGCTCTCACATTTTGCAGTGCATTGCAGCTCGTGGTTTGCTCTGGACTGTAGACCCAAGGGGTTTTTGGTGGTTATGACTATTGTAATCCGTATACAGGCATGGCAGAACCAGGTCACTGATATGTTGGGTTGTGACTGATCCTTATTCTTCACTTATTGTGTTTTTCTAGAGTCTTCCATTTGTCTTGTGGTTAAATGGTTTGAAACTTCAGGGTAATCTGAGAACATTTGTGGTGTTTTTTTTAGATCTAGGTCTGGATTCACTATTAAAAAGGCATACTGTCATATCCTGCATTTCTCATTGGAATCTATGTTGGCAACAGGATCTCTAGGACAGTTCTCGTGGAGAAGGATTCACTTGCACTTTGTCAAGTTTTGGATGTGTGCTTCTTGTCCATAGTGGTGATAAGTGATATCTTGACCTACCTCTTCTCAGCTGCTTGAATATCAATCTGCAGGGTGTGGGCATTTGTTCCCAGCCATTCCCCCCCATCTGTGGATTGTGTCATTCCTACCAGGTATCACAGTGGTCTCAGGTGGATGATGGCAGGTGATGTTACAATCCAAAATTGCTTTTGAAGAGGTTCTTCATGACCAAGTTTGGCACTGGAGAAAAAGATCTTCAGACATTTTTCTGTAAGCTAATAATTAAGTGAAACAAAGAGAGAGGAGAACGTTGAGTTCTGCTGAACAGTACATCCCTTTGTGATTAATTTCTCTAAGCTTCAGATAAAGAATTATGAATGATGCCCATTCCACAAGTTTCCTTGACCTCTTTCCACTGATTAAAAGATGCTTGACTGCTGGTACTTCACGTACCTGTTGTAGCCTGACGCACCACTAGTGTAACGTGAAGAACGCTGTGTGGCAAACAAGCAGCAGTGAAAGCGGTAAAGATTTTCACATTAAATCTTAAAAGTCCTGTCTTCAAACACGTGGCCTTAAGGTTTGCATGGTAATTTACTCAGGGGAGCTACTCAAATCTTTCCTACCACTGACTGCAGCATGGCTGATGATACCTCATTAAAAAACCAGGGATTTCAAATTATTGTTTGTTGGAAAGGGTCAGGAGGAAAGCCAGGCTCCCGGTGCAGCAATTCTGTGCCCAGCTCTCAGGGCGAACAGTCAAAGGGAGGCCTGAAACTTGGCCGTCTTGGACACAAACATATTTATGTGTGAGTGAGCGAATCTGCAGTAGGGACCTCAGAAGTAGGAAGGGAAAAACTGCAAGCAGCAAAGGGCTTGGTTGTAACATCTAGTTTTGCAGTTAACCTGGCTTCATTGCCAGCGTGTGTAGTGCAGCTATGCACCGGAGAGAAGAAAGAGCTGGAGGAGGGCTGTGTTGTGTCTCCTCCTCCGGGCTTGCCGGGGGTTTTCTGACAAACCTGTCAGTCCTGCTCCGCTGGTCTGTTGGCTTGTGCCTTACAGATCAGGTAGCCTCACGCTGTTTCACTGTGGTGACAAGTTTTTTCTCGCAATGTATAAAATGAATTGTTTGCTTTTCTATTTATCAGTTTCTATCTGCATATGAAYTTTATTTGATGTCAGAAATTCCCAGTGCTACCCTGTACCTTTGGGGTAACATATCCAAAACATGCTGCATCTTTGCATCAGCATGGGGGAGGTTCTCTGAGGAGAACTCTGAGCCTTTGTCCCTCTCTTCTGCCTCTTCTTGCGTTGGGAAACATAGAATGTGGCGTTCAGCTTCCCATCTGCTGATGCACGTGCCTGCAAAAATCCTCTTCTGGCCCAAAGCTGGCAGCTGGGCAGCCCTTAGGACTAGCCCAGCCTGCATCCCTGATGCTTCTGCTTTTCTCGTGACTCTCCTGATCCAAGGCATTTCTGCATTTAGCAAAATTCAGTTGACCTTGTAGCACTCGGTCCCGGTGGCAGGACTGGCCTGTTTCACTCCTCGCCCTCTTCCATGCCTCTTCTGTGAGGACCTCAGCAGCTCCAGCTGCTCTTCAAAGAGCAACAGCTCCTTGATCACCTTTCCCTTACAAAGACCCTCCCAAACTTTTAGAACAACAACTCACCATTGCCTTCCCTTCAGGCGGTAAAATAATGAAATTATTTTGATATATTTTGATTTCGTTATAATGAAATAGTGAAATTTCATTATAATGAAATTTTGGGATGAGAAGAGCTGAACGCAGTGAGAGAACGGCTCAAAATGCATGGGCGTGCATTTTGATAAGCACTGATTTTGAAGCTTGTGGGCCAGTGGATGAACTGGTCCATCAATATTCCTCAAAACTTTCATATAAAGATAGTAGGAGTTCCCCTTATTTTCCTTATTACCTGTTTCATACAAACTAAATCTTTTGCCCCAGCCATGGTGCACTGGCAGAGATTCATATCCATGGATACTCCACCCAATGATTTATTTCTCCTTCACAATCCCCAGCGTTGGCAATGTTTTTCATTTTTCCTCTTTCTTTCCTGTTCCAAAATGTACTTTCTGAACCTTTTAACCTTTGGGGCAGAAGGGACATAAGTTTCGATGTCTGGTGTTTTACAGCTTTCAGTGAGCGATGGGAGGGAGGTAAGAGGGAACAAGTCTCTGTGGCCTTTGCAGTCCCTCATGATTGCACTGGGCTAGACCTACACCCCTCAGAGAACTCTTTTCGAAATCTGCATTTGCTGCTTTTCTTCCTTTTTTTTTTTTATAGCCGACAGGCAGGAAGGAATTGGTGTCTGTGGCTGGATCCTGATTTCCCTTTCTTTCTTCCTGGTGCTTATTACCTTTCCTATTTCCATCTGGGCATGTATCAAGGTAAGCTGGTGGGATTTGGGGCACATAAAGAATGCTCTATGATCATCGTTGTTAGTTATCTTTATTGATTTATTGATTTTGTTAAAACAAGGCACTTTACATTCACTTTTTGGAAATCGTAAGGGCTTGTAGCGAAGATGTGGTCTGGGACYAAGAGATCCATGTTCTTCCACTGACTTTCTGTATCACCACAACTTACTCATTTAATTTCTTCCCATCTCAACTTCCATCATCAGTTAAACTTCCCTGCTTTACAACAACGCTAGGAGAATAAATACACAAACTTTCCTGAAGAACTCTCATTTGCTGCCAGCAATAGTGATTAACATGGGTACTGGTGAAAAATGGAGCAAGTCCCTGCATTGAGGGACTATACAACCTAAACCCACAGTCCCTTCAAAGCATGAGCATAATATGATTAATTTAAAGCAAATTTTAGGGGTGAGTTACCAGAGCGATTGCCCTGAACACCAGACCTTGAGTAGTCCTAATACACTAACCAAAGTAGTTAGGTAGATTATCTGAGGTGAGACATACTTTGCCCACAGCTCCTCTGAGCGTAGCACTGATGTTGAGAGAGTTGTGGGTAGACTCATTAGATCAGTGGCAGCTCTTTCATATTTGATCTGCTTTGTAAAATGTTTGCAGGGCCAGAGTCTGAGTTTTTCCAGCAAAGGATGAGGTGAGGAGAAGGCATAAAATGCCTAGTGACTTGCARCTTTGTTGGTTCCTATATTATTTGTACTTTTTTTCACATTTAATACAGATGCCAAAGATTAAAAAAATCAGTCCAGAGAGCAGGAATAGAGATAGTTATAAAATTCTAAATTTAAAATATTTTCCTAGGTTATCAGAGAATATGAACGTGCTGTTGTATTTCGGCTGGGACGTATACTGTCAAAGAAAGCAAAGGGACCAGGTGAATGCATGCAGTTTTATTCTGTTAAGATGCACTGTTTTTATTTTATTACAATGCACTCTAACCACATATAGAATTGCAGAGGTCCATGAAATCCTTCTTCATAGCATAGGGGGGATGAGATGGTCCTCTCTGCTGCAGTTCCTTTACCTGCAGGCTGTTTGTTTTTCTGAAAAGAAGATAAAGCCACCCCCTGTCACAGCACAACACTGAAGGTTGAGGACCTTGATACCAGGTACGGCTTTGCTGTTGAGTAGGTTGGACAATGGAAAGTTGAGTTCATGCTGCAGGCACTGGCGAGGGACCGGGGAGGTTTAAATGCAGTCTTCAGCTCTGCTGCAGACTTTTTTGGGTCACTGTGGCCACTCTCCCTGTGGCCACCTCACTTCCAACACTGCTCATTGCTGCCAGCTCTTTAGCTGTCTTCTGCTCTGAAAATCGTAAATGTGTCAGGTCAGGGACACTGCATCTATGCAGAGTTTGTTACAGTCACCTAGGATGAGGTTACAAATCACAAATACAAACGAAACCCAACAACAGGAGGTATTTGCATTGGTGCAGTTACCACCTCTGTGCAATGAAACTAGGCAAACTGGAAGTTGAAATAAGAGGAAAAAGTCCTTTCCAGATACTGTCTTTCCTCTTGAATAATAGCCATGTGGTCCAAAGAGCAGCTAGGGCAGGTGCAGAGCTCTTCTGCGTGGCTCTGGGCACCTAAGCAAGGTGCTGAGATTAGAAAAATAGTTATGTCAAGTCCCCCTCTCCAGGGAAGGGAGAGTGGGGACTCCTTCACAGGACGGGTCAGATTTTAGGACAATGTTCCTAATGTGGGGGCCTACAGGTGGTGCAGGAATCTGGACCTGGGAGATGTCTTTCCTGGGGACACGCATACTGTACCATAAATGGCTTATGATCTAAAGAGGGGAAACTTAACAAAGGCACGGAAGGAGTTTTTGTCAAAAGTCTCATGGCAGATTTGAGACCAGAACTGCAATCTGCCCATTCCCAGTTCAGAGCCCTAGGCGGTTAAGCTCCAATAAATTCACATTATTTGCAGATATCTGCATTTCCTTCTGTTATTTGAAAATGCAAAACCTCACTGTTATTACCTCCCRTAGCAGAAAGGACAGCTGTAGTAATAAGGTGGGCTCATTCCCCACCCTGTGGATATTTCCGTGTTTGCTTTGTACAGGATACCTGGCTCTAGACTTAGCTTTCAGAAACCAGTGTTTCACCTGATTATTTTTATTTTTCAGGTTTGATCCTCATACTTCCATGTACAGATACATTTATCAAGGTTGATCTTAGAACTGTTACCTGTAACATTCCTCCACAAGAGGTAAGTATTCTCTAGCAGCCATCTAAAACAGAAATAAAACATAGGGCTGATTTGTGGCATGATCAAAAATAATGTGGGTGTTTTATAGTCTTGCAGTTGTGAGCTACTGTATAGAATTTAGCTTATTTGCTGTATCTTCAGACTTCCAAACTGCTTACAAAACTTCTTCTACTTATGAAAACCTGCACGTGCATCGTTGCAGGCCAAGCAAACTCCTCTTGCTGACGTTCAGAACTGTGAGATAAAAGATAAGGGGGAGGGGGGTGGGGGGTTGAACTGCAAATGGGAGTCAGAGAGGACAAGAGAGGAGAGGCTAAAAAATTCCCAGTTGTATTGTTATTCCACACATGGAAATGCAGCAATAGACTACTGTAAGATATCCAGAATAGAATGTCCTAATAAAATTGGATCTGACATTCAAAAAAGCCTTCAGTGATGTTGTAGTCGCTGCTCGAAGGTATGCACACCCTACATGCTTCTTAAAAGGCAAATTACATATGGATAACAAATCTCCTTAAATGAAAAGGAATTAGCAGACAATCATCCACAAAACTCAGATCCAAGCAGGAATGGAGAGGCATATCTTTAGGCATTTTATTGACAAACATTGACCGAAGAATTTAGTCTGAATTTGCTGAGCAATTCCTGTCCTTCTGGAAAATTTTTGGTTCCATGTGGCCCCAACCCCACCATGGTACAATGCTTCTGCTGGTGGAGTTGGCACTGCTGTCTCCTTCCTTATGCAAAGAGAAGAGCCGAGGGGGGCGGGATGGCCCCAGGACCCCTTTGACCCCTGGAATTGCCCATTGTGTTCCCCAGGAGCTGTTTCTTGGACCATCATCTTTCCGTAATCACAAAGAGCCTTTTCTCAGAGTGCAGGTTGCAGGGGTGCATGCGGTGGAATGAAAAATGGCTTCTCCAAAACAGAAGGCTGGAAGGAATATGGTCRCAGTGCTTGTGCTGTACAAGGCTTAGCAGCTTTTGGCTGCTGCAGCTGTTGGCAGTGCTTCTGTGAAGCACTTACTTGCAGGCAAAAGATGCTGAGGAGGGAAGAGAGTGGAGCATCATCAGTGCTTTGCTGAGGCCAACTGCCTGCTGAGGCACAGGGGGCTTGTCTGGCAAAAGATGACACAACTCCTCTATGGATACTTAAATATTTTTCAGAGTTTCTTCTCACAATTTCTTGCACTTTGCTTTTCACTTTTGTTTTAATTTGCTGGTGTTTCTTACAAATACATTGTTTAGGGGAAGTAACACAGATCTTCCAATCTGCGTGCAATGTATAAAAACAGTAATGGCCCTTTCTACCAGAAAGGAAGAGGATAACCATCATTTAGTACTGCAGAAGAAATTCATGCAAGTTATGAGATTCACTTACAGTTGAAACAGTTGTCTAAAGGCTATGTACAACATTTGCCCTGGTTTAAACTATTGGTGATGCAGGAGAAATTCCTTGAAGTTATTTCTCAGGGGAATAACAAAGAAACCAAATTAAATTCTTAGTTTCCTTGAACTRTCAGGGCTTTTTCCTCACTAAGGCAAAAATAAAATTCCCCTTCCTTGGCAAGGCGTGTGTTATTGGATCCTTCTGTAATTCTGCACATTTCTCCAATGTAGATTCTCACAAAAGATGCCGTTACTACCCGAGTTGATGGGGTAGTGTACTACAGGATCCACAGCGCTGTCAGCGCCGTCGCTAACGTCACTGATGTCCATTCGGCTACCTTCCTCTTGGCACAGACAACCCTGAGAAACGTTCTGGGTACACAGAGCTTGGCTCAGCTCCTGGCAGGTCGTGAGGAGATTGCACACAGTATTCAGGTACATCTGGCTCTCAAAATTCACTGACAAGCATGGAGATTTTTTCTGGCGAGTAGCAAATTAGAAATAATCTCTCTTTTTTCAACAACGATAGCAAAATTTTCCTTTATGTTTTTTTCARTTATACATCTCATTGCTTAGAGTCAGAAAGAATTATTCTAACAGTATTTCCCCAGGTTCTTGTAGAAGAGTTATTTCCTATCAAAAAGCAATGAACATTCTGAAATTATCCATTGAGTTGAATAAATCCGTTTAGTCTATGTACAGAGGCTGCTGCAAGCGGTGAGAAAAAAGTATGCTGCTTGTGGGAAGCTCTATCTTGAGCAGACCCTTGACTGAGGTTTAATCAAGGCAGGGCTTGTATCTCCTGTCATAACTAAGAGTACAGAACCGAGTTGTTTTATGCTTTAAAATGCCATCTGTTTTTTTTTTTAATTTGGCAGCCAAGGAGGGAGCAGAAAAGAAAGCCAAAACCTGATTTACTCTTTTCAGTCAGAGAAGAGGCATAGTCAAATAAAAGAGAGTGTGTAGCCCTCTCCAGGCAGGACAGCAGCCATGGGCAGAGCGGGGGCATGGAGGTGACGCGGGCTGCAGTAGCACCCGGGAGCCYGAGCACAGAAGAGCATGCCAGTGCTGCAGGGCTGTGCTGTGTCATTCACCCGTAGCGTGCTTTTACGTGCTTTCACAGCATCGTGCCRTTTTAGGAAGTTGCAGTAGTGTTACTTCGTAAAAGGGAGAAGTTTGGTAAGTGCCCACCTAAAGAAAGGATGGGGATCATAGTTTAGGAGACAGTAGAGAAGCCACACAGGAGACACCCTGTCTCAGACACTGGTGTCAATAAGCAAGTGTTTCATAAGGTTGTGGTACCTGCCGTACGCACACCATGTTGGATGTTAGTGCCCCTGGAGGGCTCCGTCTTTCTGTTGTGCAGGTTTACAGGTTGCCTTTCCTTCTGTCCAAGCGGCAGGGTACATCGCGTGGTTTTCTCTCTGCCATCACTGTGCTCTTCATGGTGGGTTGTGTGTTTGTCCCTAAGGCTATCCTCGACAGTGCCACGGAGCAGTGGGGAATCAAAGTGGCCCGAGTGGAGATCAAAGATGTAAGGATTCCTGTGGCCATGCAGAGGGCAATGGCAGCYGAAGCAGAGGCTGCTCGAGAGGCAAGAGCTAAGGTGAGAGCTACGGCAATGCCTACCTCCAAGCTCCTGTATCCTTGTCGCAGGCATCCAAGTGCCTTTTTGTTTTCTCTTCATTGTAAAGGTGGATTTTCCCCACTATGGGCAGTGTCGCAGTGTGGTTTCCATTTCTCTTACTTTGCAGATTGTGGCAGCAGAGGGAGAAATGAATGCTTCTAAAGCCCTCAAGCAGGCCTCCATGGTGCTGGCTGAGTCTCCGGCAGGTCTTCAGCTGCGCTACCTGCAAACGTTAACAACCTTGGCAGCAGAGAATAATTCCACCATTGTCTTCCCTCTCCCTATAGATATACTTGAGAGTTTTGGGCAGAAAAATAGAGGGGGATAGAGACTGTTCTACACTAGTTCCTCGGGCAGAGAGATTTAAAGGGTTTCCCAGGAAGCAAGGCGTTCCAGATTACCAGAATTAAAGTAGAAGCATGCTTTGGTCCTCTGTACCAAAAATAAGAGTAGAAATACTTTAATAACCACACATAGCTCCCACATTAGGAGACTGCATTTGCAAAGTCCAGGCACTAAGCAGTTTCAGCTCAGACTTGTCTCCAAGTCAAATGGAAGAAAATACGTAAAATGCATGTTAGACCTAATATGAAATTTTAATGATGCTTTCACCACATTTTACAGAGTCTTGAATGTAGCAGTTATTTGGTGATTTGTCTGCTAAGCAAGAACCTCTGAGCTCTTGATGTACTCCACACAGCAAAAGGGTCAGATACTGGTATTTAACTCAAGTCCTGTGGAGTGGAAGGAAGGATTGGCCCATAACCTTAGAGGTATTCTTTTGTAACTATTAACAGAATTACTGGATAATTAGTATGTCAKTAGAACAGCCTATTCTTTATCTTATATGAGTAAAAATTAGCACTTTCTTTACTGACCTCAGCTGGATTTTGCCATATCATTGACATTTCTATAAGCTCTGTAATAAAAGGAAGAGAATGTATGCCCAGGCATTACAGTCACATTTCCTAAATCTGAAAGCTGGGTGTAGTGGGTTGACCCTGGCTGGACGCCAGGTGCCCATCAAGCCGCTTTATCACTCGCCTCCTCACCAGTTACCGTCACGGGCAAAACAGACTCGACTTGGGGAAATCAGTTTAATTTATTACCAATCAAAAGTCAGAGTAGGATAATGAGAAATAAAACCAAATCTTAAAACACCTTCCCCCCACCCCTCCCTTCTTCCCGGGCTCAACTTCACTCCCCATTTTCTCTACCTTCTCCCCGYCAGCGGTGCAGGGGGACAGGGAATGGGGGTTGCAGTCATTTCATCACAGGTTGTCTCTGCCGCTCCTTCCTCCTCACACTCTTCCCCTGCTCCAGCGTGGGGTCCCTCCCATGGGAGACAGTCCTCCACGAACTTCTCCAACGTGAGTCCTTCCCATGGGCTGCAGTGCTTCACAAACTGCTCCAGTGTGGGTCCTTTCCACGTGTCCCTTCCACGGGGTGCAGTCCTTCAGGAACAGACTGCTCCGGCGTGGGTCCCCCACGGGGTCACAAGTCCTGCCAGCAAACCTGCTCCAGCGTGGCCCCTCTCTCCATGGGTCCACAGGTCCTGCCAGGAGCCTGCTCCAGTGTGGGCTTCCCATGGGGTCACAGCCTCCTCTGGGCATCCATCTGCTCCGGCGTGGGGTCCTCCACGGGCTACAGGTGGATATCAGCTCCACCGTGGACCTCCATGGGCTGCAGGGGGACAGCCTGCCTCACCATGGTCTTCACCACGGGCTGCAGGGGAATCTCTGCTCCTTCTTCACTGACCTTAGTGTCTGCAGAGTTGTTTCTCACATATTCTCACTCCTCTCTCCGGCTGCAATTGCTGTTGCGCAGCAGCTTTTTCCCCTTCTTAAATATGTTATCACAGAGGCATTACCACCGTCGCTGATGGGCTCAGCCTTGGCCAGTGGAGGGTCTGTCTTTGGCACCGGCTGGCATTGGCTCTATCAGACATGGCGGCAACTTCTGGCATCTTCTCACAGAAGCYGCCTCTGTAGCCTCCCCGCTACCAAAACCTTGCCACTCAAACCCGATACACTGGGGCAAACCTTGAGGAAAACAAATTGTCCTATGTTAATTTAAGTGTCTGTCTGTCACCTTCAGGAGGTTTCTTATCTTCCCTTGCAGATGTCATGAAGCAGTGGTGCAGGTTTTCATAAAATGAGCCTTCCCCACCCTCCAACCATGCAATGCCTGGCAGCTGAGCRGAGCACATCATTGCAGATATCTGAGTTCAGCTACCTGAGTTTACAGCCTTCAAAAACAGCTGGGCAGTTCATAGTGCTGGCACACAGCAATGGGCTGTCTGCTATGAATCTGAAGGCTCTCATGGAGTAGCTGTTCTAGTAGGTGCTGCTGCCACGAAGTGTCTCCTCCACACAAGGCTCACTGCTGCTCCTCCTATCCAGTAGGGTCATTTGACTCCAAATTAACCAGCTCAACATGGACCTACTAATTATCATGTTGTTGATACAGACCCTTCTTATTTTTACTGCAATGTAACACAAGCAGTCCAGGTTGCAAAGTTTTGCACTCAATAACTGCTGGAACGAAGAGAGTGTATGAGCATCTGAGGATGGTGACAGGTTCAGCAAACACAGCTTTTCATTACAGCTCTTCTCTGCTTCAGACATGACTGCCAAATGGCATTTTGCTGGCAAACTAAAGTAGTAAAACCTGTATTTGCAAGTCATCTACTTATCAGTGTTATCAAAACATTTTCTTAGGATAAGAAAAAGTGTGTAGAAAAGAGAGGTTTTGAGTTTTGGGGTTATTTTTCATCGTCAGCTTAGTTTGCCATTTGTGGAAGCCTTTATAATTGTGACAGCAAAACTCCCACCTTTCCCTGGCAAATACTGCACCTCCACTACAGAGCTGTTTGCATAGCCACAGAAGCAGCAATGCTTTAGAAAAATGCAACCACAGATTGCGTCAGTTTTTTTTTAAAGTAATGCAAATTAATTAAACTCTAAAAAAAGAAAACCTTGAAAGACATGTGACTACTGAGTGCAATTAAAAAGCAATTCTGTGCCCTCAGTGAGCTACCAGCACTAACTAGCCCATGCAGGACTCCTGGATCAGGCACAGGACACGTCCAGTCCAGTTGCCCATCCCTGATGCTGGGCCAGTTCCAGTTCCAGCTTCAGAAGTGCATATGGGAATCCTGCTGTGGTACAAGTGGGGTCATTTGTTCCCCTACATGAGGACTCACAATTGAAATCAGAAATCAACCGATGTGTTGAAGCATGAGTGTTAGTATCTCTTTTCTTTCAGTAGCARTGTAACACAGGCTGTACTTGGTAAGCCCATGAATGCCCAGTCTTCTTTCTGACCCATGCAATTTCTCGGCCTCTTTAATGTCCAGTGACAATGACTGCAGGGATTAATCTGCTCTGCAAGCGCAATGATTTTTCATTTGATCCCCTGCAGGATAATTGCACTGTTATATAACGGATCAGGGAGACAGAAATTCCTGATCTCTTCAACAGTGGCAGGGACAACAAACACAGTAACTAGTAGAGTAACTGCGATTTTTGTTGTATTATCCCCCCCATATATCTACAAGAAGATACCCCATTCAGCAAAACAGATAGCAACAGAAGCAGCTCTGCAATGTTTCAGGTGCTACTGTGATGTACAGGCTTTGCAAGAAAAATTTAGGAAGGAGCTGAGTYTCAGTCACATGGATAGGATGTGGGGAGCAGAGGAATCGTTCAGAAGAGGCACAGGCTGTCAGGCGTGTTCATGAAGTCCTGCAGGTGAGCACAGGCTTGCCGATGCAGGGTGGTGCGGCACTCGTTGTCTTCTGGAATTTTCTCTACCCAGGCTTGTGCATCAAGGAAGTACTGCATCCTGAGTGGAAGTAGGACAGGTAAAGGAGGTGAGTCACTACTGCTGACATGGAGCAATGGGAAAGTGTAAACCCTGTGGGGTTGCATCCCTCCACTGAGGCAGAGTATCCCAAAATGTTTCCTAATTTTCTGTGGTGAGAGCCTGTGTAGCTTCTGGCATTTTATGACTGGACTGAAGAAGACTTCAGAGGTTACACCTCTGCTGGGAGACTTCAGTCTTTAGCAGGCATCTGTTGAAGCAGGCCCCCGACTTAGGCACTCACTTTGGTGTCATATAGAGGTGGAGAGAGGGGACCCTCTAAGGTTTTAGGAAGTGGCGCTTACATTCGGTGGAGGTGGACTCCCTCCTAGAAACTTTCAAAGGCATTACCTTTCTCTAGGTAAGCATAGGGAAATCAAACATTTAAGATGGCTTCCTCACTGAATACTTAATAGAGTCAGGCTAAATTCCTCCTCAGATAAATTCCCTTTTTTCATTAAAGTGTGACAATGAGAAATAAGAAGAATGAGCTATTTGCATGTGTGATGTAACAGAAGCTTTGAGAGTTGCTCTTAGACACGGTCCCACCCATTTCTTTTGCAAACACAGCAGCTGTATAAGGCATCTGCAGTAGATGGAACCATGTAGCATTTCCCATTTTCCTTTTCTAGCTGTAAGTTTTTAACCCAGTGGAGTAAGGGCCAGATTTTGATTCTGAGAAGTGTGGGAACCAGGCTCTGCACAGATAGATGAGCCGATAGATTTGGGTGGCTCAGCTGTTCTCCACAGCTTGCCTTTTGCCTATGGAGTGGTACCCTCTGCCTTTTAGTAAAGTCAGCAGAATCAGTCCCCAGGAAATTTGGCCCTCCCTTTGCTTTCTGGAGGTATTCTAATAGGTTGAGTATCCTCTGGATTCACGGTCCGCGATAGCAGCTGCTGCTGCTCAGAAACCATTGCACTTACTTGTTGTTGCAATCAACTGTTTGCCCATCTTTCCCCATGAGGAGGTACCGTTTGCCAGTGACCATGTTTAACTTGCATGTGGAGCGCGTTAGGAACTGTCGGTGAGCACCCACTTGGATGCTTTCATCAGTAGCTGTGGCATGAGAAGAGAAAATCGCATGAACTTTTCTAATAAAGAGTAGAACCGTAGCCCACAGGACACAACTCCTTGTGATCATTTACTCCACTGTTAAGCCAAGGTAATATTTCATTTGAGGGTTTTTGCTTGACATGGGAGTAAATGGCCATGCTGTGGTAGGATATTTCCTTTAACATTACCTGACAAAGAGTAAGCCATTTCTGTCTTAGCTGGTTGTCTTGGCCTCCTCAGTGGTTATTGAAGGACCTGTTTTGCTATAGAGACCTTTCCGGCCTTACGGAGTTTGTTTAAATCTCAGAGATTGAAGGAAAAGCCAAAGGAAAAAGAAAACATGCTATCTTATGTTTCAGATTGCTCAGGCTCATAGTGGTCTTAAAAGCTAGCAAACTAAATTCAAATGGCTTGAGTCTCAACAATGCAGCAGGCAGTATTAAAAACTCACTCTCCTTAGTGCACCTGACCTGAACGTCACYGATTTAGCCTTTATGCTATCCCCTCTGAAGCTGATATGTAGGACATGCGCTTGGTGATCTCCACATTAAAATAACTTAGAAGATTCTGGTCTGGATTCTGGCCCAGAAGATTATTCATTCAAGAGCTGCACTGCCCATTACAGAAGTGGGCATCCAAGGCAGAAGAGAAGGGTACTCAGGTACTGCAATGACATGAGAGCTGGAAAGATGCTTATTCATCAGACTAACCACAGGTCACGAGGATACCGTGGTTTTTGGCTAGAACAACAGTTTTCAAAGTCCATTTGAAAAAAAAAATGCAAATAACAGCAATATTCTAATTTCTTACTCTCTTTTTAACTATAATGTGAAATGTCGTGCACAACTGTGGTGACAAATTCAACATTAAACCAGCTTAAATTACAGGTAACACACCACAGTCTTCCTATCAGTTAATAGAAGCTTGTGCAGCTTCTGCTCTCTAAAGTATTATATTACAAGTATGGAAAGTCTAGTATTCAAAATCAAATCCTAAGAGTAGAATAGAACCTGAAGTAGAATATTTTAACACTAATAAGACTTCAGAAAATTTGATGTAGAGTGCTAATCTGTGAAACGTAGCAGTAAGACCCTTATCTACTTCCTAGTTAAAACTTTCATTAATTTTACATATGGTACTTATAGGCCAGAGGAAAGTCAGTCTTCAGTATTGTATACTGTTTTACATCTGCATTTTTCCAAAGAATAATAAAGTACTGTAGGTTTTCTCATATAACCCAAGACCTTTCTATTGTTCCTATGCTATATAGTGTACTGAATTTTCATTTTGTTCAAGGAATGCAAAAAGATGGATCAGAACTACTTGAGAAAATAATGATGTTATGCCCCAGGTTCATTGTGTTTAAGTTACCATGGTGTTTCTCGGTTCATATGCTTCACAAATGGCCTAACACAGTCCAGACTCTGGGGATCATAAGCATTTGAGTTATTACTTTAACAGGTTATTATGTAATTTCCAATTCTAAATCTCCAATTAAAAAAAAATTAAATTTAAAATATAATATTCTAAAACAGAATTTAAGGGAAACAATTACTTCAAGTTTTAGAATCTGTGATGGGGGGGGGAAGGGAAGGATTCTGTGCTATTTTGCATGGGCCATACTGTTCCCCTAAAGGACTCATAGAACAGCATAAATGTTAGCCATCCAAAACACATGCACTAATTCTATTAATAATCAAAGTAGTCCGAGGAGTGCACATCTGCAAAATTCTCTTTTGCTGACTCCCAAACACAAATAAGTGTTTCCATCTGTCTTCTGAACCAACCCTTTATTTGCAAGGATTGATACTGAAATAATGCCAGGGGTCCAGAGAATGAGAATTCACCCTACTAATTCTCACCTAGCCTTGTTGATGGCAACAGAGACCAACCTCACTCAAAACAGCCACAGAAAATACAAAAGATAACAACTCTAGTTCAGTCATGAGCTGATTTGGATGCAACGCCTTGCTTTTTCTTCATCATCATGGCTTCATGCCTCTTCCCAGCCTTTCCCAAGCCTGCTGAAAGCCTACTGATGCTCATAAGCTGCATCATACAGCACAAACCAAAGGGGATTTTAAAGGGATCAAAAAGAAGGAGGCTGGAATGGGAGAAGTCATCTCTTCCCTTCAACTTCAGATTCAAAGGATGTTTCTCCCAGCTGCCAAGAAACAAAATCTTTCCAGTGCTTGCCTGCGAGCTGTGAGTACAAATGCATTGGGGCCCAGACCTCTAAATCCTTTTAGATCCTGTAGGTTTTCTGGAGGGATTAATGAAACTTTCCATCATGGTACTGTAATTTCCCATAGCCAGTGTTTTGATCACTAGGTACATTAACATTCCCCCGCACATGGAAAGCCCTGGGTATGACCGATGCTCTCTCTGGACTCACAAAGTGTGGACCTGATTTTCCATCAGGAGCTGGACATTGGGCACGAATCACAAGTTGTGTGCCATGAAGTTCTGAGTGACATTGCTAGTCCCCTGGGCAAAGATCAAAAGAGTGAGATAATTCTTCTGTTCCAGACAGGGAAGATTCTGAAATCTTTGAAGTTGCTTTTTAAAGGCAATCTCTGGCTGCCCAACTCAAAACTGACAACCACATGATACCACAGTGGTTGAAGCCTGAGATGTCATCTGACAGCCTCTCCAGAAATTACTCTGAAGACTATCAGTGTTCACTGATGCTGCTGATAAAGTTCATGTGGGGACAGCTGGGATGGCAGGCCTGCAAAAGGACATCGTTTGAGAGCAGTGCAAATCTTTACACTGCACCTAAAGAAACAGAGAGAAAGTCCTCTTTGTTGTTATCACAATTACTAAATCAAAGTTCTAGAAGTTTTCCTGTGTTCACTGACTTCAGGCAAGTCATTGCGGACAGCTCTTAGCCTGTTCTGCAAGGGTTGCAAGTGCGTAATAATTAATTAACAAGCACTTCAAATCTTCATCTAGTATCAAAACAGAGGTCAGTGGATATGTCTACAGTAGAAAAAAATGTGGCTCAATAACAGCAATCTATAAAGTGAAATAGTTCATGCAGAAGACCTAATATCCACACTATGCATGTTTTTGGAGGGTTTATCTTAGACTAGCTCCAGTTTGGAGCCATGGACTGAATGCAGCTGGAATGTATCTTCTGGTTTAGTTTCATCTGAAAGGATTGAAGCTCATGTGCTCTGGGATTGCTGCACAATGTGAACCAAAGCAACCTGCCCCTGAGCTGAACTGAACAGTGAGGTAGCTGCACCAAATGAACCTTGGAAGAAATCAGTCTTCTTGCAATCCTGGTGTAGAAGTATATCTGACCCTACTTTCTGTAGCAAGAGAAGGCATCTGCATGGCTCATACTGGCTAACATTTAATCAACCTACAGGAGCCAAACATTTTGATACTTACTGGCTTTAAGGATTCTGTGGATTTTGGCCTCATAGTAATCAAAAACATTCTTCTGTGTACTATTGAGGAGCTCCACCTCGTACACTGCAACAAACAACAACTGTGTGAGGCCAGATGGAAACATGAACTTGCATCCAAAAATGGAAAAATAGGTATGCTTTTAAGAGATGTCTATGCAGAAGCCAGTGTACCATCTATTTGCAAATCATGGGGGTATGAAAGACAACAGGATAGTAATCCTGCAYACCTAATAGGCTTTTAGAAAGTCAGGTATTAATCAACCACCTCTAGATTTGTATTCCTTCTGTGTATTTTTTTAAAAGAACCTCCTATATGACTAGGTTTTCACTTTTTTTCCTGTCCTTCTGTTAGCATCTAACTTACCAAAGCTGCTGAACCAGTTTTCCTTCAGTAGCTCTTCCAACTTACCATCCAAAGAAGAGGCCAGAAAGGCAAATTAACAAAGGAGAAAATATTCATCTAGCTCCGCAGAAGGACCTGCTGACCTATGGCATGCCATGCAAAGCCTACTCTTTATCTCCAACCTGTAACATTAGGGATGTAGGGGATGGTGGTGCTCACACCACGGGTCTTCTCCAAACCATGTAACTTAATGTTGTCCATGCTTCCTTCGCCCAGCATCCCACTGCATCTTTTTGAAGCCTTTACTTTTCCCTTTCACCCCCCTGATGACTGCGATAGCACACAGCTTCATTTCATCTCTCAGCCTCTAGGCCAGATACAGAAACCCTATTCATTTCAGGAGAGGTCTGGCCATATAAAACTACAAATTTATCCTTATTAAAAAGAACTATGTTTAAACTAAATCAACAGTTGTCTTTCATGCCTTACCATAATCCGCAATAGGGTGGTAGCAGACAAAACTAAAGCGCGTGGTTTGTGTTATGGCTTTACTGAAAGTTGATCTTTGCCTTGGGCAGGGACCTAGAGTGAAGAAAATAAATGATACATCTGTCTCTGTAGGCATGGATATTTAGATAGAKATAGTTTACACATACTCATTCACTCAACATTATAACAGAATAAAATAAAATGGCAGAACAACTTTCTTAGAGGTGTGGTGGAAGGTTTTTAGATATGTATGCGCATGAATATATGCATTGCATTCAACTATCAAATCAATCCGGGACATCTTAAAAAAAAAAAATTTCCATTTGGTACCGAACATACTAGAGGATGCTTTGTGTCCTGTATTATGCATCAGGATAATTGTAATGGTCCTTTCTGGGCTTAACAAATCTCATGTTAATGGTTCACAGAGGTAGCTATCTTCTTTTAGACCAGCTTATTTAGTCATTCCTTACCTTCTGCACACTGGCAAACATTGGCATGGCACACCTTTGAAAGCATGGCGCTGTGCTTGGGAGCACTGTAGAATATGCTGCACTTTCTGTCTATGGAGAAGAAACAAAATGGCTTGTCTCAGAGAGCTCAAGTGGAAAAGCCTATGCAGTAGAAACTAAATTTGCAGCCCAACTTCTCCCTGGTCCAGAGAAATCAGAGCACTAAGGGGTTAGATGCACATCAGCAGTCCACAAAGACCTATAGCCTAGGCACCTAGACTACAGGGATCACCTTGACTTTCAGCTGGGCAAAACCTGGGTTGTTGCTTCTGTTTTTCTTTTTTTTTTTTTT